>KN834783.1:299996-400104 GCA_000827265.1 Collybiopsis luxurians FD-317 M1 | reverse complement strand
GAACCACCTTAGTTTTTACCAAATTTGACTTGCCAAATTACCTACCTGAGAGAACTGGATAGCCAGTGTTGTGCTCCCTGCACTCCTGCACATGAAGCATGACAAGTTCACCATTTCAGTGAACTTGGATTATTATTATTCCATAGTTATTTCATGGTTGATGGCATGTCAATCATTACTTACCAATATGGATATTTCCTTACTTATTTTAGATACTCATCTGGCTACACACTCAACTTGCAGTTGAGTTTTATTTGGACACTCAGCTCCTGAGTGTTTGAATACTTATTCCAGTACTCTGTATTTAACTGAGGATTTTTACATTAGAAAATAATACCTTTTACTTCCCCCATTTTCTCTCTCTCTAACCTCGGAATGCCTCATTGCACTCTCACTAACTCTGGTTTTATCCCTCTGAACTGTGAGTAAGTTCAATACCAGACCATGGTAACTGAAGTGGGATTCCAGCAGGGACAGTATATCCAATGCTACTTGGCATATGAGAGTACAGATTGGCCATCAACTGAGTACTATCTACTGGAACTGCAATATTCTGGGGGTTATTGTTCTGTTTGTGCCAATGAAAAAAGCTAAGAAGCCAATTTAGCATCTTTGAATGCAAGAGGGAGAAAAGACAGACCATAAGATCATTGCATTTATATTCTATTTAGCTTTCAGATGCCTGCCACAATATGGCATTAGAATTCAAGCTCTGAAACATTTTCAGATGATGGCAGTGATATATATGATGTGGTACCGCTTTTTGACTGCTTTTCCCAATATTGTTCACATGGGAATGATGAACAATGAGCTCGAAGATATTTAGATTGATTATTTAGCCTTAATGTCTCTCAAAGTAAGCACAAGTAAAAAAGTAAATAAAGTTACTTAAGTTACTTGCAAGTAACTTTGTCGTGGCAAAGTAACTTAAGTTACTTTTGTATGGCGAAGTTAGCGGAGTTTGAAATTTTCAAGTTACTTTGTCAACACCTGGACTTTGGTAACGACCTTCTCCGGAGATAGTATTGAGATAAATAAAGGCTTGACTGCGGAAATAGCGTGCAAAAGCTTATATTCTTCTACATACTCGAGTCCTTATAAACATAAGTGCTGTGTACATAGAACTATATAAGTAGAACAATGAAGCTGAAAGTACAATTACACAATGGGTACAAAAACACAAAAGACATAATACAAATGCGGAACCGTGTATATACAAAATGATAGATCAATCTGATATCCACAACAGATAGGGTGGGCATTCCACTGTCAACAAAACTCATCACAATCCCTATTGATAGGCTCAAGGAACAGGAAGTGTAAAAGCCATAGATGATGGAGGTTCCTCTGATTCAACCCATGTTGTTCCTTGAGCAAACTGTTTTCCAACTTCAAGCCACAGATGCTCAATACAAGTATTACAGGTAGTAGGACCCCACAGAAAACTCCCTCTCTTCTGACCACATTTTATGATCATGAGCATGGCAACTAACTTGTTTTCCCATCCTCAATTTCCTCTTGCATGAGAAGGCAAACCATATCACTTTACAGCCTGCAATAATATGCTGATCACCATTGTTGGACAGTTATTTGTTCTAGCTCAAAGACCTGTAACCTAATAATAGCATTACAAATTAGAGGAAAAGCAATGTTACAATGAAACTTACTGTTCTTGAACAACCATTGACACAACCATGGGTCACTATGCCCCAAAGAATGAGCTTATGGTGCCCATCTATATGCCAAAGTGCATGTGGCCTTGAGACTTGATATGGGGATCTGTCAATCTTTTCACAGTGGCAGTGGTGAAGTGTCCGGCCCAGCTTACCTACCCACTCTGCAGATGCCACAATGCGCCACTTCTGGAGTTGATGACTAAGAGACTGTAGATGTCCTGTTAGGTATTGTGTACCTGTTTCAGGCTTTTTTCAATGGAATTTCTTCACTAAGGTATCCAGATTGTCATCCAAAATTGTTGAGAACTGATAATTAATCTTGTTCTGTTGAAGCCTCAACTGCAGTGTCTGCGGGTGGACCTTCAGTTTGTGAGCCAACTCCTGCACCTTTATTTGCCGCCTGGGATCCATTGTACTTTTGAGAAACTCCGGATCTATAACTTTATGTGGTTGTCCACACTTTCCACTTTGGTGGATTCAAACAGGACTAGATAGGGTCTTGACATGCGAGGAGTCTCTGAATTGAAGAGAATAAACAACAAGCTCAAAATGAGTGTCAAATACCAGTCTGTTGCACTACTTTCTGCCTCTTCAAGTTCAACTAACAATTGAGCAAGGCACTCTGCGCATTCAATTAGCCATTGATGAGGAAGTCCTTCATCCACAGAAGCATCTTCCATTATAAAGAATTAATTTACAAGTCCAGAATGAAATGAAGGAATCGTCTTGCGGTGAAGTTGTCCTTTTTCCCATGTTTCTCACACTCTTTTTTTTTTTGCCGTTTGTATGCAGGTTTTATCCCCTTATACGGATCTGTCACTTTTGTGACATTTGTCATGTTATGTGTGATCTTTTCAACTACCATCATCTCCGCTTTCCTTGCTTTCGTCTCTGTACCTTTGCTCTGTCCCTTTTTTTGAGCTCTTGCTGTCTTTTGGTCAATGTACTTCTCATAATTTTGGCCTTTAACACCTTCAATCTTCCTTTCCATTTTTCTTTTTCTTTTTTTTTTTTAATTTTAAAAAATTTTTTCCCCTCCTGGTTCTGATTGAGTGAGATTAGTCATATATAACACCTCAGTGCTGGCATGCGCAATTGCTGCTAATATCCCTTGCATATATCACCTTGTCGCTGGTCATGACAATCGCTGCTATGTGTATATGTCAGATATGTCCTACTCAAAAAAACACCTACTTGCAAATTTGTCTCATTACACATGTCCAGACTCGTACATGCCACGCACGAAGCGCAATGGCCCATCCCACAAGTTTTGATGGTGCAAGATACAGTATGTATTGAAACTTCCTTGGGCTAACATTTCCATCGGTCTATGATAGAGCTTTTGAAAATTGTGATTTGTATCATACACATTAGGTGACCATGGTGCTGAACATTGAGGGAGAGGTGGTAAAGACATTGCACAAGATGGAAGTGATACGGAGTGCTACAGTGAACACTAAAAAAATGTTTTATCTAAATGGAGTTGTGGGTCCCAAATTGCTGGCCCGGATTTCATGTTAAGCTTTGTCTCCTTGAGCGGTGTCCTTATGAATCAAAAAGGGCAGCTTCCAGTCTATTATCAGAGCCAAAACACCTTGAATAGTGCTTTCGAGGCTGCAAATAAGCCCTAGAGAATGAATGTCAAATCTGCAGGTGTTCAACATATGTTACTCTGGGTATGCTCAATTGTTCTTCTGTGCTAGATTTTGTAATTCAACTTTGCATCTTCAGTCTGAAGATGGGAAATCTTTCAAGTCAAGTTATACAACTTTCTG
The DNA here is from genome assembly GCA_000827265.1 of Collybiopsis luxurians FD-317 M1. Classification (NCBI taxonomy): domain Eukaryota; kingdom Fungi; phylum Basidiomycota; class Agaricomycetes; order Agaricales; family Omphalotaceae; genus Collybiopsis; species Collybiopsis luxurians. Next base: position 396,653 of record KN834783.1, on the reverse strand, counting down.
ACAATGTATGAAGGTGTCCAAGAACTCTTGTGTCTACCTGATCAGTTGGATGGAAAACTTGCAACGGACAAAGAACTATTGCTCGTTGCAGTCCATGGTGATGTTCATGAAATGGATGACTGCGACATTAGTTTGGAAATCTCTCTTCCTGTCATTTCATCTGATGACCGTTCCACTAGGCATTGGAGTGAACCCACCTTTTCCGAGCAACAACTCCTCCACATTTATCATGTAGCGACTCTGCTGATTTGTGAAGCAGCAGCGACATGGAGCCTGAATGAATTAGAGAAGCTACACCTTCGTCCATCTCGCATGCTGGGTTTGGCTCTTACCCTTGGTGTACGTCGCTGGCTTACTCCTGCCATGGAAAGTCTTTTTGCCCGTCAGGCCTTCCTCTATAGTGCAGGTGAACGCGCTGAAATGGAATTCGAAGCTGCAAGTGTTCTTGCGAATGCACAGTTCTACCTTTTGAAAGAGAGTGTGAACCGAGCTAGTGTTCCACCCCCAGTGAACTTCGGATTTGGTGCGCAAGAATGTCCATATCAAGGCTATAATCACGATAAGTCCCCATGTGCTGCAAAATGGGATCAAATCTGGTGGGATAAAGTTGGTCAGAAGCTGGTCCATCCTGACAGCCCTCTGCCTTTTGGGGAGGCAACTGACTACACTAAGAAGATTGATTCCCCAGTGCAAGGACACAGCGATCAAGGCTGTTGCAGAGGAGTTCATTGAAATGGAGACTAGGGTCCATAACGCACTCATTACAAAAATGCATTTGCTTCTTCGTATCTCGACACCCTTTTCACACTGATTATCTCTTGCTATTAATAAGACACACCCGCTTTTCACCTTCTTTACTGTCGTAAACGGTTCATTTTCATCTATTCCTTCCTTCCAGAAGCCACTCTAACCTGGATCACACTCATTACACTTTCGAGTCGAGCTGCCACACATTATCTTTAACGGTCTAACCTAATTTCTCTTTGCACCTTCTACGTAGATGCAAACTCGTGATCCGATTAAAATTTGACTTTTGTGCGGCCCATCTATTAAACAAGTGCGGGCTCAACAAGAAAGTAGAGCGCGGTTGTCACCAATTTGCGCCGCGTGCAAATCTTGGTTCAGGCCGTGTACAAAGAATCAATGTGCGCGCGAAAAAAAAGCGCGTGTATGCAATACAAGTGCGCGTAAGGTACTGGTATTTTTTCACCATGTTGATCCTCATAGAGCTCGGTGAGTGTGAGTATGGACTCCAGGTACGAGTGTGACTGTGTCCGATTGTAAGTACACCGCACTTGGTTAAACCTCTCCGTGTTTGAGGGAATGATGTGTCCACCATATTCCCGATCTCGTCCCGCCCATCGTCCGGTGTTTTAACCAATTACCGCATAAGCAGCTATATCCCCACTGCCATCTTTTTTTTGATCAGAAACTGTGCCACCGAGCGCCCAATCTCCAATCTCCGAATTCCAACCGCCTTGAATGCCCTCGCCTTGCGTCCCGATAGTCATTTTACCTAGCAATTTGCCAATGCCCCATCAAATTTCCTAACCTCGTGTTAGTGTTTTTAAACTAGACTTGTTTGTGTGAGCTGATGGAAGAGAACCAAGCTGATCAGTTGACTGTCTATCTCGAGCGTTTCTGCAGGAGGTTAGCCCGGATGGTGTCCTGCCAATTTCTTAATAAAACAAATATTTATAGGAAAGACTCTGGGCTTTTAATGGGACTTTACCTGCTTGTACTGCTCCAGCCACTTATTGACGAAGAATCGTGTGGGGTGCACGCTGCGTTGAGTACTGTGACTGTAATCATCAATATTCGTGATCAGTTAATCAGATCACTGAACTCAGGCGGGGCTGAATTCTCTTGCGCTAGCCCAAAACACATTATCGGGATCAGATAGGATCAGCCAAAACTCGTCCGTACATTGAAAGAATATGATAGATAAGGTTAGGCTAGTTAAAATCATCATTTATGCTTGGGAGGTCCAGTTCGCTAACAAAGGTTTTAACTTAATACTATCTGTTGATGCATCGAGGAGACTTTTCCCGCTTCAAGCAATTAATCAATGTATGACAGATTGTCCCTGCTTGATCGCGCAGATACCGGGTGGCTCCGCTACCGTTCAATTCTCTCTGTGCTGGACAGAACTGGCTCGTTCTGCTGGAGTAATGGTATAAGTGGTCCCAGTACTTCGGCGTGTGTAATTGGAGGATGCCTTTCTTACATCCTGACCGATGAGACTGGCAGTCCAAGCAAATAATGGGTATCCGTAAGAATCATAAATCAGACGGGCCAGTAAGTGGGATACGGCGGTACGGTGACACGCCTTCTCCTTACCGACAGTCCTATGCAATGAAAATTTAATGGCATTTTCATTTGAATTACCCCTCGAAGCGCAGCATTTATGCCGCAATAGATACCTCAAAAAGTTCCATGATGATAACTCGCCGCTGGAATATTTTAGGTGTGAGCATTCATCAATCGTCTGAGAAGTCGTCCCAATCATGACAAACTGATCGGGTTCATTTTCGGCCATGCGACTTTGGCGGTTTTCGAATAGTGGCTTTATTCCCATTATGTATATGCAGCTATGTTATAAAGACGGCACATATCGCTTTTATTGCACTCAGATCTCAAAGTCTCTCCGCTTGCTCTTATGGCGCCCCTTGATTTGACCCTTGGCCCTTTAATGGTGGGCTTCACTATCAGCACATTCCTATTTGGTATAACAACTACGCAGGCGCGTCATTGCTCTTCTTTGATTCCATGCAAGCCGCGTCAACTCGTTCACATTAGGCATATTTTTACTACGCAAATTTTCCTATGGATAAGCCGCGCATGAAGGTCCTGGTAAGAGACATTTGATTAACACTTCAAACTTACTCAACCTTACTTAATAACTTGTCAGGTAACTCTGATTTGGTATGTGATGATACATCTTTTTGTTCAGAGTATGTACAATTGGACGCAAAACTTAACAGGACTCTGGAATTTGGTCATGCCATTTGCTTGACAGCTACCATGTATAGGCTATTTGTCACCCTGTTTGGGAATCCGGCCGTTTTGTTCAAGACACCTGCAGCTTTGGATGTTTCGGTCATTCTTGGGGCCATTCTTGCTTTGACCTGCCAGGGGTTTTTTATATACAGGGTAATTTTTTGATACATTGGTCTGAGATTTCAATGCATAAATCCATTTATTCCATTTCAGGTTTGGAAAACTTCCAATCAATCTTTTACTGCCTTGTTCCTTGCCTTTTTATCTATTATTCGGGCGGGAACAAGTTTCAGTGTAGGTGTTGAGGCATTTTTATATGATCTGAAGACTTTGTCTACCAAATTTGATTGGTTAATCTCACTGGTAAGAGTTAACCCAATTGAAATATTTGAACAATATTTGACATTGTCAACAAGATATGGGTTTCAAGTATATTGTTATTCCAATCAATCTTAAAATTTCAGTAGCTAAATGACCGTTTGATAGGTGCTGTAGTTGATGTCTTAATCACTATATGCCTTTGTCGGGAACTTTATCGACGAAGGAAATCTGCGTTGAACAAGTAGGACTTCTTGCTCTATGTTGGTATCGAAGAGTATTCAGACCAAACATTAACTATTTAGCACAGTGGCCGTTCTAGACAAAATCATTCTATGGACAGTTGGTCAGTATTCAATCGATTTTTGTTCTGACATAACTCTGACTGGTTGCAGAGACTGGACTAGTCACAAGGTTTGAGATGTGAACTACAGGGGAATAATATACCAACAGAGCTATAATAGCACTACGGCAACAGTTCTGACTGTTTGTTTTCTTGTCATGAAGAGTAATTGTAAGCTTTCCGACACTGCATTACTGAAAAGTTGTCTTATGATAATCAGTGATCTGGCTCGGATTATACTTTATTTTGCCAAGATGTAAGTGGCTGTAATTTCATCGATCAATGAGAAGTCTAACCTGATCAAGTGTTTGCAAATTGTGTAATTGCATCGTAAGAACTGTTCATGTGAAGCGTTACCTATTTGCTATCCACTAAGCATACTGTCTAATTTTAGCATCAACTCTCGTCGTGGGCTTGCAGAGAGGAAAGGACAAAGAGCCATGATCTCCCTTGGACAATCTAACCTACCTTTCAATGGAGATTCAATTGATTCACCCCATGGATTGCAAAGAAAGCCAATTGCCATTGAGATGACAACTATTGTAGAGAATATCGATATGGGTAACACCGTGACGGTAGGTAACTTATACAAGAATTTTAAAATTACTGCTAATCAGTTTGGGTGTAACTTAGGCGGGGGCTTAAAGATAATGTACTAGTTCAACAATTGAAAGAGTCGAGACATCAATACAAAGAGAGTAGATCTTTCCGATTATTTACCATCATTAAACACCCTAGAATACAAATTTTTGGGGCCAAAGCTTTCGGACTGTCCGACCTATATTTCTCAAGTCCCATTGCCAACACTGTTGAAGTTAAAACCTGTATTTCTCTGTCCCACTGCACACCCGTTGGTATATCTTTAAGTACCAACTTTGTATTATTACTATATAAATGGCCGGTAGACAACATAATCGGGAGTTCTTTCCGACACCCCAAAATTTTATCACTGATTTTACTTTGCACCCAAACCTAAGTTCGTCAAACACCTCTGCACTGTTCTGTGCTTCTACCAATACATCACTCCGCACCCAGTTGGATTGCAATTTTGAATATGCTTATAGTGCTTTGTTTGTAAAGTCAGACCATTGTATCACCTGTGCCACTTTATAATGCATTGTCCTCCATTACACTTTAACTTGGATTTTTCATACCTTGATCATACCCCACCAAATATGGGTGAACAGTTTCATTTTCATCAACGCTACTCCGGAAAGTTGTACGGCTTATACTTTCTCTGGACAATTCAGCATCTGTAAGTGGCTGATTGAAGGAATGTTCCAGTAAAGGTGAATGAGTCCTTTCAAGACTTGTGTTACTCCGTGCAGAAGTCGGTGCCAGTCCGAAAGATTGATTTTGCAGCTCTTTGTTTGTCACAATAACCTGACTGAATGAGCCTTCTGTACCAAGCCCAATGAACACAATCATCAGTGTGGATGAGATACCCTGAACATAAAACAGTCAGTACACAACTGGTGCTATCACAACAGGATAATTTCAAGATTTTACCACAATCTGGGTCAGAAAGCAAGGAGACATTAGGAATTCGAGGGAACCGTCATTGGAAATGATAGGAAAGATATCTGTCAATAGGCATATGGAAAGCACTAAGGGGACAATGACTCCAGAAATAAGACTGTTCAAAGTAAAGTCACTATGGCAAGTTTTAACTCGAATGAAATGAGCTCATACACTGGCCAAAGAAGATTCGAGGGAGCGCGATCAACTTGTCCAATAAAAATGCTGTTGGTCCGGCGATTCAGCCACCATACTCGTCCGACTGAAATGTTTATGTCAGCATATAAAGGTTTACCTATCTTCGAATGCGACAAATTTACCTATCAACCCAGTCAAGAGAATGTTCTGTCCCAATGTTGTCAAAATATAGATAATGTATATGAAATCCACACTCTCGACCGCCGTAAAAACTATCCAGACCACTAGAGTATGTGCTCAGAGAAGTATTCAAACATTGATGATTGAATAGCAACGCGTACCAAGACTTCCCACGAGACCTAAAGCAGGAACAACAACCACTCGCTTTTTGGAGTTCCAGAGACGATAACAGCGATATATCTGGACTGTCGGATAACTTCAAGGTCAATCACCGTTTACTTGCGAGAGCGTACCAGAATAGCATCTGATAGCAACCTAGCTAAACAATATGTAAAGGTTCAAGTAACATCATGTTGACTCGACTTACCCGGAGACAATAAATATGCTATGCGATGCGGTTTGAAGTTGGTTGATCACATTGAAGTGGAAATCAAAGAGAACGGGATATAAAGGTGAAATAAAGATCTGAGCCAGTTCGAGTGCAACGGAGGTCGTGGCTAGTGTGAAGAAGAGAATAGTTGTGACAACATAGAATTTTCCAGGTAAAAACCGCCGATGGAAGATGTATATGCTGATACTAAAGAGCACAATGAAGATGCCTGACTTACGAGGGTCATTGAGAATCAGATCAGTTAAGAATTATGTATCGTACTAAGTGGAAGTGCTAACCGTAGAACGTTAATCCAATCTGGAAGACAATGAGTGACGAAGTGCAATGTTTATTTGCAGTTACTAACCACAACTGGTGCGATAGTTTCAGTAGTCAAAATATGCACAAACTCGTCATACGATAATCCATAAGGAAAGCACAAAGGCCCATCGGGGCAAGTGGATTCTTGAGAGGAAGAAGACATGATATCACAAGCGAGGGGTAACCCAGGGATGGTAGGGCTTCAGGTTATCGATGGCTTTATTATACAAGTGTGCAATCATCAGAATGACCGGCTGTTCGACCATCAGCGACCCCTGTGATGCCCCTTCGATTGCGTTGTATAAGTATTGTCATGGTACCATTCTTTGATCTACATGAAGACAATGATACAAATGCGGCCGGAAATGTCGAACTAAGCCTCTGACACACTACTCAAAGTTCTCTTTTTCAAGGTTCTGAGTCCAGAACACCTCCCGAAAACCTGGATTAAGTCAGCGCGAACAGTGCAACCGGCGATTCCACTTTACAGCATTCTCCATCATGGCATCTTCAGATGGTGTAACCTGGCTGTTAGTTTTATGGAAATCAATCTGATTTGATACGTTCATGAAGACCTGAACCCGTGTTGTATGTCATGTCCCAACGGACAAAAAGATGCCGCTCATTCCTCAGAACCATCCATCTGCATCTCAGATCTTTGCGCATACGTGATCCTCTACTTATCGTCATCATCCATATCTCCCTCTCCCTCTCTAACAATGCCCATATCCAACTTCCTCTTGTTCCTGGGGATATCTTCCCCAACCCGAGCCTTCCTCCTTATCTCCTCTAAATCCTGCTCTCCCTCCTTCGCCCACCCAAGGGCCAAATGCAAATGAGTATGCCTTAAAAGTCTCATAGATCTTCTCCCCTCGTACGAGGTGCTTTAAGATGATGATTAGAAGCTATGCATAAAAGAGGTAGATGAAAAGCGATACGCCTGAATAGATCATGTCCGTCTTCGTCGCCTCGAACGGAACATGCTTGACAGCCATCTTGGTCATTTGACTCTTCGATCCCACCACCCCATCCTTAGCAATAGCAGCACCTCTGTCATGCTCATCCCCCCTTCCCCTACCCGCAAACTTCACATGCAATACATGCCCATCAAGCACATACCCCTGCATACCCTTTATCGCCTTCTTCGCACCCTCGACATCTCTGAAAGTAACAAACCCATACACAATTTTTCCCCGGGCTTCTTCGGATCAGGCTTCGTCTGTATCCTCGCAAACGCAAAAGACGAAAGGTTTCGGAACACCTGGTTCAACATCTCCGTCGTCGTAGAGAATGACAAATTTTTGACGAACAGCATCGTTCCGGTGGACATAGACTGTGTCTCCACCTCCCCACTCCTATTCCCTTCCTCGCCCTGCACCTGCTCCGGTATCTTAACCGCATAGGCAGGTATATCCCCGCTGCCACTACCAGTTGTATTCGACATATCTGTCGCATTTCCCGGCGTTCCGGAGAAAATCCCTCTCCAAATACACCACTGAATTTCCCAGCTGCCCATATGCGACAGCCCTAGACGCCCTACTCGCCTCATCAGGCCTCTCAAACTCTACAACAGCAATCGTCCCAGGTGAAGCCAAAACCCCACTCAAACTACCGTGAGGCACGAATAGCTCTCGAATTTGGGTTTCAGCTGTTCCATAGGGGATGCTTTTTACTAGGATAGCTGTTTCGGAAAAGGCGGGGCGTGTAGTAGTGGTGGAGGAGGCAATCGGACGACAAAACGACACCATTCGATTCCAGGTAGGCTTTTGTCTTGTTGATAATATGCGTTTCGAAGAGCTAATTTGACAGCAGGGTTAGTCGTCGACGACGGGTCATCCGGGTTAAGTATGTCAGCTTTGGAAAGTTCATCCAGTCGGCAGTGGACGATGCTACGGCAGCGGTCTGTGCAATAGTTGCGATGTTTAGATTGTAAAACTGATATGTAGCGACACATACATTCATGTACGGCATACTGCAATCAAACTCTTTCCCAGCCATTTCCTTTCCGTTTAGTGTTCTTCTCATCCTTGACGCTTTGTTTCGCACCAGCCACTTCTTCAACATTGAACCTGCCCCGTCGGTCAACGGCTGGGAGGATATGTAGCAGTCGACCCTGGAAGATGTCTTGTCCAGTGCTTTGTACGCCGTTACACCGTCGGCAGTTTTGACAAAAGCCACGTAGGCTAAACCTTTAGGTTGGCGTGTGAGTGGGCCAAGAGGGATCTGAACCTGACGAGTAAAGACCACATAAGCGAAATGAAGGTCAAAGGGCGAAATATTTCTACGATCGAAGTTCCACAAGAGCATCATCATGTCTGACTTTGACGTCCATGAGACCTGCTGCGAGTTTTCCTTTTTCTGGAATTGCTACTGAAGACAGTGGAGGTTATATAAGGTGATAGGTTCTTGATAATGAGTCGCGACGTGCAAAAACAATTCGGAACGCGTGAGAAAAAGCCAGCCGGGCCGCTTTTCTTACAAAAAAAATTTCAAGTTCAAGTCATAGAAGAGTACATAGTTACAAGTACATTCGATTTCTTCATACTGAGTAAAATTTTCCTTTTCGATCACAAAACAGCGGACAAATTAATCCGATAGATCTATCAAAAATATGAGCTTTGATAATGCAAACATTCAGACGGTTTCAGCCTGAGAAATTGACTCACCCCGACCAGAGAGCAAGTCTCTTGCTTGTGCACATTATTTTTACAACGGTATGGGTGCAGCGATAGCTAGCCGCTTGTTGACCCAGCGATGCTTATTGATTTCAACATCGGGTTCAAACTCGACCTTGACCTTAGGACCAAAAATCAATGTATGGGTCGATCCACCAAAACGGAACATCCCGAGCTCATCGCCTTTGGTCACCTCACGGCCGACCGCAACTGTTACCTCGCACGTCGAAACTTCTGCCATTCCTACCCCAATGAATATAACAGTTCCGAGATCTGGATTTTCAATGTGAATTATGGCCCTCGCCGCATGCATTGTAATCCAAGCCTGCGACCGAATGAGGGCCCCGCGAAGGTCATGGGGCTGGAGATCGGGATCGTTCTCTGGAGCACCCCCGTCTGGCAAAACGGCATAGTAGGTACCCTGAAGGTTTTCTACCTTTGTGATAGTGCCATCAACTGGACTATGCCAGCGATGATAATCCTGAGGGCTGAGGAACGCTTGGTAGATTGTTCCGCCGACCAATGATTGTACTGTTTGAGTATCGCCACCGAGCATGTCATACAAGGAGTAGAATTGACCTTTTATCCAGAACCTATCGTGCTCCTGGACGTTTTCCTGAATACGGTAAGCAGTACTCTCACAGGCATTAATGATGATCCAGCGATCGTTAGACGGGTCCGAGGGATCTCCTTCAACAGGGCGCGCAGCTTTCTGAATTGGTCTAGTGAAAAAGTGATCCCAGGAGGTATATCCTCGGTTCGGTGCTTCGGGTTCAGGGACGTCGTAAGTTAAATTAAAGACGCCTGCATTTGCTTCAAGCATCTGAAGGGAGCGCTCACTAAACCAGCCGTCTTCTTTTTCGGTGAGCGTACTGCTGGAGTCTTTGGTTGTAAGGTATTCCCCCCAGGTATTCAATAGGTTTCTCATGGCCGTATTGAAGGCTGGCTTTCGAAACAAATCGTAGGCCGCAGCGGTGTTGCTGAGGAGGTCGAACAGGACGTAAATTGGGACACCAATGGGTACCGAAACGTCATTCCCATCCTCGTCCTGGATTACATGGAACCTGGGAGGACTGACAATAATGCTGTCGAGCGCATAAAGCAACTCATCAAAGGACTGAATCTGTATGGAGTATAGCGATAAGTCTTCGGTTGAAATTTTATGAGGTCAGCCACACCTGGGGAGGCTGGTCAGGCTGGTCAGGCTGGTTAGGGTTCCTTGCGGAAGCCTGAAGAAAGATTTGCCCGATCAGATAGTTCATCTCAGGATCCTTTACGATAACGTCTTTGAGATTTTGCACAGCGAGTCGATGGGGAGCATTTGTGCTCAACGGGCCCCGAGCGACAGCAAGCTCTGCCTGGACAATACGTTGGTAGACCGCAGGATTGGCGGGGAGCCATCCGTTGTAGGCTGTAATGGCCATTATCTGGTGAGAAATTATAACCCCTCAGCAAATTCGAGCAGTAAAAAACTCCTCGTACAGATGTCTGCTGCGTTTGCGCGGTTAGAAATAAGCGTTGAAATTGTGCGGTCGCTTGGAGAGGTGAAGATCGAGGTTCCTTCAACCTTTATACAAGTTTACAACAATCAGCGAGCCATCGAATGGGTGAGTGCGATGACCCCGTGTCGTGTCTACCAATGGCAAAATAGCAATGAACGGGAGATTCAGCGGAGACACTTGAAAGCAGAGCGTAAAAAGTTGAAATCCGTTTATGAACTTTCAAAGGGGAAGTGAAAAGGGTCCGACAGAAAATGAAATTCAACACGTAACTAATGACATTGATGACAATCGATCGATTGAGGATCATTCGCTTGAAATTTATAAATAATTCGAAGCTAGGAAAATCATGTTGAGCTACCTAGGCCCAGTACCAGCACTTTCTGAGTCCTGATCCCTGACCACTAAGCCCGATAAGCGGGAGCGAAGTGATCATCCTACAGCCTCAACCTTCCAGTCTTGGGGGGATGCTAGTATGATTCACTATGGCAATCAGAGGGTAATAGGTATCAGCTCTCGAAGGCAATTTCTTTCTAAGTTCAAAATTTTTATGAATTTCACACAAGTGATTTCATTGATCAACTGTCACTGATTTTGCCAAGCGCTGTAAGTCAGATAATTAGAATGGAAAACAAAGATGAAATGGAGATTGAGCCAACCCGAGCCCAACGGAGGTCATGGGTAGTGTAAAGGAGCGAATAGTTCCAATAATTGAAGATGGTCAGACGGTGTGCAGTAGAAATCCAAAAGCACCACCAGGACAAGTCGATCAATGAAAATAATTTTATCACCCGAAACGTTTTGGGGTGGCAGCCATAGAAGGAAACCCTTTGAACTTCGTTTGAGTTTGTTCAAAAGGTCAGGGGAACAACCAGGGATAGGAACATCCAATCATATTATTTGTAGACTTCAGCCTGTCCTCAGCAATACTACCACACCAGTGCAGAGTTTTGTCACAACCACTAGCTCTTGCTCTTTAATAGAGTAGGCTGAGTTAGTCTGTGGGTATGTAGTAGGTGTACTGGTGATACACCGTCGTACATCAGTGTTACATACGTGAGGCTATTATTAGACAGTAACCGTGTATCCGAACACTCAGATGACTTTTGCTTGAAGATGAATTGCCTTTTACAGCTGTTCACGAAACTCTAGCATTGTTTTTAAAAAATGAGCCTTACTGATCGTGTTTACCTACAAACAAACCACTAATTCATTGCTCCATGAGATTGTACAGTTGTCCCGGCCAAGTCCCGGCATTTGTGGAGCTTAGTGGAGCAGTGAATGGTGCATTTGTTTGGACATAAATACCATCAGTAAGGCACGTTTTTCAAAAACAATGCTAGAGTTTCGTGAACAGCTGTAAGGTACCAAAATAGCATAGAATCCATAGAGGTCCGAGTAACAGCGTGTTGACTCCATGTACCTGGAGAAATAAATATGCTTTCCACGGCAGTTTGAAGGTAGTCAATTAAATTAAAATGGAAATTGGACGGTCCTTGGCCTGGCCTTACAAGATGTTCCAACCGAAGATGCTGCTCATTCCTCAGAACCATCATTCGGTACCTCAGATCTTCGTGCATACGCGATATTCTACATCTTCATCCCTACCTCCCTCACTCTCTGACAACTCCCATATTCAACTTCCTCTTCTTCCAGGCATCTCCTTCCCAACTCCAGCGTTCCTCCTCACCTCTCCCAAATCCTACTCCCCCTCCTCTGCCCACTCGAGCACCAAATGCTTCCCCAACAAATGCGCATACCTCAAAGCCTCATACACATTCTCCGCCTCATACCTCGAAACAAACTCCAAAAATGCAAATCCCCTTGTACGTGAGTTGAATTTCTTCGTAAGGCGGACAGATTTGAGCTGACCGTGAGTGCTTCAAGATGACAATCAGAATTTGTTCGAAGAAAGATGAAGGAAATGAAGGAAGGTTGACATACCCAAACAAATCTTGAATATCCTTCATCGCCTCGAACAGAACATTCTTAACGACCATCTTGGTCGTTTGACTCTTCAATCCCACCACCCTATCCTTAGCAGTAGCAGCACTTCCGTCATCCTCATCCCCTCCTACCCTCCCCGCAAACTTCACATGTAACGCGTGGCCATCAAGCACATATCCCTGCAAACCCTTTATAGCCTTCTTTGCACCCTCGACATCTCTAAACCCAACAAATCCGTACCCTATACTCAACTGTTTCCTGGGCTTCTTCAGATCGGGCTTCGTCTGAATTCTTCCAAACACAATGGACGGAAGGTTAGGATCACCTGGTTTAACCTCTCCATCGTCGTGGAGAATAACAGATTCTTGATGAACAGCGTCGTTCCGGCGGACATAGACGGTGTCTCTGCCTGTCCATCCCCGTCCTCGCCCTGCACCTGCTCCGGCATCTTAACGGCATAGACAGGAATACCCTTACCGCCACTACCTGTGGATTTCAATGTGTCTGTTGCATTTCTCGGCGCTCCAGAGAAAATCCTCTTTCCAAATACACCACCGAATTCCCTAGTCTCCTCTATGCGGCAGCCCTAAATGCCCAATTCGCCTCATTTCTCCAACTTTACCACAGTAATCGTCCCAGCTGGAGGAACCAAAAGCCTACTCAGACTACCGTGAGACTCGACTGAGAGCTCCCTAATTTGGGTTTCAGCCGTTCCATAAGGGATGTTTTTCGGTAGGATGGTTGTTCCCGCGTCAATACTTCATCTTTTACAGTCAATCTCTCACGTCAGCCTATTTCTTAACAGTAGCACTTGGCCCAACCTAACAAGCTCGATCAAAGAAGAGATTGAACCTCTCTGGTTTGAGATAACGGATATCGGGCCAGGTGATTTTGAGAACATTTCCGTCTTCTCGTTAGATGCCAGAGAATTGGTGGGTCTAGGTTAATGAAACTTAACATGCCTTCAGATTGCTCAACATTGATGGTAGATTTGTTTTTCGGTGAACGCAGCCCAGACGGAAGGAATTTTTTCGAAAGCTATTATACCTCTGATGTCTGGAAAATGATGTCGTCGCCAGCTGGAAATGCTCCCGGTCTTGTGTGGCTGAGCAAAGTTCAACTTGCACTACCGTATTCGAAGCGTATGTCACGGCTGCCGGCTAATTCTACCATTCACTAACATTTGCCCCAGTTTTGTAGGAATATTGGGCTTCGAATACGAGTTTAATGGTTCTCAATGTCGGCGAAAACTAGTCCTCTATCCATGTTTCTTGTAAAGGAAGATAGTGAGTGCTGCAAGAAGAATACTTATATAATATATAAATTGTATGAGATACCGGTCATCGCTGTGTAAGTGCGTCGAGTGAGTAGCCATCGGGGTACCCCGGGGCCCTTGCACATTGTATTCATAGAGAAGGTGGTATTCCATGCACTCTTATCGCCTCTTCGCTCTCATGACTTCGCTCAATGACCATTCGGACTTTGAATTCCCTCCCTCCTAAATTCAAAAACAAAGAAAAAAAAATCCAAATTTCAACGGTCTCGATTGTTAGACTCACTGAGCAACCGAATAGGGGTGTCAGTTGGTCCTCCTCATTGAAAAAGCGCGGAATGTCATCAAAGAAATCATAGTCCGGTAGTATTTCAGCAAATCAGGTCAAGTAATTCTGTTAATTGTGCCGTACTACAATGCCTTCCGAAACACCCTTGAAGTTGGATTTACCACATCCGAATGATACTTAAGTGAGTATGGATAAACCGTTCCATTTCCCTCCACACCGCTCTGGACACTTGCATTTTCCCTGGACAATTCAGCTTCCGGGATATGTGGAAGCCGATGAGAAGTATCTTCTAGCAAAGGCAATTGAGTCATATCACTATTTGTATTACTCTGTGTGTAAATTGATCCCATTCTAAAAGATTGATTTTGCGGTTCTTGAATGGTTGCAATAGTAGAAATACCAGAGGAACCATCTGCACCAAGCCCGATGAAAACAATCATCAGTGTGGATGATATACCCTGAGTATAAACACATTGATTACCTATGATAAACAAAAGAAGCGAAAATCTTTACCACAAGCTGTGTCAGAAAGCAGGGGGACCGTAGGAAACCGAGATAATCGGCACCAGAAAAGAAGACTGGAATCGAGCATACGGAAAGCACCAATGGGAGGATAACTCCGGATATTAGACTGGACAAAATAGAACCACTATTATAATCACTGACATAAATGAGACGAGTAGTACATACACTGGCCAGAACAGATCCAAGGGAGCACGATCAACTTGTCCAATGAAAATACGGTTGGTCTGGCGATTCAGCCACCATACCCTTCCAACTGAAAAGTTGACATCAAGAGTTGAAGATCTCAAAAACTAGAGAACAAATTTACCTATCAACCCAGTTAACACAATATTCTGACCCAGTGTTGTCAATATATATACAAAGTATGTGGTATACATGTATTCTTGCGCCACAGAAACCATCCAAAAAACTGAAATGCGAGATTAAAGAACTGTTTAGATATCGGAGCCTGAATGCGCCACACGCACCGAAGCTTGCCAAGAGGCCCAGAGCGGGAACAACGACAATTCTTTTTTTAGAGTTCTAGAGACGATAGCAGCGATATATCTGACCCGTTCGATGACTTGATTAACGATTGATTACCTTTACTTGTCAGAGCGTACTAGCAATGCATCGGAGAGCAACCTGGGGAAAAGGGGCTTCAGTCGAGGTGACATCCTTCAGTAACTTAGATCACTTACCCGGAGACAATAAATATGCTGTCTAACGCAATTTCAAAGTTATCAACCGAGTTGAGGCGGCCTTCGGACGGAATGGAGTACACAAAGAAAAACGGGTACAAAGGTGAAATAGCAATGCGAGCCAGTTCAAGTGCCGCAGACGTTGTGCCTAGTGCGAAGAAGAGAATAGTTGCCACAACATAGAACTTGCCCGGTAAAAAGCGCTGTCGGAAGATGTATATGCTGATACTAAAGAGTACAATGAAGATCCCTAATTCATGAAATTCGTTGCTGACGCATGAGCACAGAGTTAGGGTCGTATCAAATGAAAGTACCGACCGTAGAACGTTAATCCGATCTAAGCAATAAATGAGCGTCAGCGTAGCGCGATACTTGTTGTAATTACTCACCACAGGTGGAGCAATAATTCGAGTGTTCAAATTATATATAAAATCGCTGTAAGATTCGTAAGGGAAACATAGCGAGCCCGCAGGGCAGATCGATTCTGGAGACGCGGAGGGCATGATGGTACAAGGGAGGACAGCTGAGACGATGGCAACTTGGGTTCGGCCAGATTTTATTGACAGCCCTGAAACTAATAGGCTCTTGGGCCCCTGAGGAGCATTAGTCGTCTCAAATTCCCGAGTAGGAAGAGGATTCCTATTCGGACCCCTGTAGTGCTTCGGCAAAGGATTATACTTGGAAGTTCCGAAAGCGTACTTATCGGCAGTCTCACGCTGTTGACCCTCAAATCCACATCATCCAAAATCCTTAAGTGACTTCTAACGTTCTTCTGGATAAGATTGATCCGAACTTGGCCTACGCTAGACAAGATGCTTCAACAGAGAAAATACGGCTCGATTCGTCGAAATCATATGTGATCCCCTACTCATCATCGTCATCCCCACCTCCCTCACCTTCTCTAACAGCTCCCATATCCAACTTCCTCTTCTTCCCAGGCATCTCCTTCCCAACCCCCAAACCGATCCCAACCCCGGCCTTCCTCCTCATCTCTTCCAAATCCTGCTCACCCTCCTCTGCCCACTCGAGCACCAAATGCCTCCCCAACAAATGCGTATGCCTCAAAGCCTCATACACATTCTCCGCCTCATGCCTCGAAACAAACTCCAAAAACGCGAATCCCCTCGTACGAGAGTCGAATTTCTTCGGAAGGCGGACGGATTTGAGTTGGCCGTGAGTGCTTCAAGACGACGATTAGCATATATTCGTAAAAGAGATGAAGGAAGGGCGACATACCCAAACAGATCCCTAATATCCTTCTTCGTCGCCTCGAACGGAACGTTCTTAACGACCATCTTGGTCGTTCGACTCTTCGATCCCACCACCCCATCCTTAGTATTTGCAGCACTTCCGTCATCCTCTTCTCCCCTTCCCCTCCCGGCAAACTTCACATGTAACGCATGTCCATCAAGCACATACCCCTGCATACCCTTTATCGCCTTCTTCGCACCCTCGACATCTCTAAACCCAATGAACCCATACCCCATACTCAGCTTTTCCCCGGGCTTCTTCGGATCAGGCTTCGTCTGTATCCTCGCAAACGCAAAGGACGGAAGGTTTCGGAACACCTGGTTCAACCTCTCCGTCGTCGTTGAGAATGACAGATTCTTGATGAACAGCGTCGTTCCCGCGGACATAGACGGCGTCTCCGCCTGTCCATCCCCATCCCCGTTCTCGGCCTGCACCTGCTCCGGTATCTTAACCGCATAGGCAGGTATACCCCTACCACCACTACCCGTCATTTTCGACGTGTCTGTCGCACTTGTCGGCGCTCCGGAGAAAATTCCAACTGGGGCCTTCTCCAGATACACCACCGAATTCCCTAGCCTCCTATACGCGACAGCCCGAAATGCCCTACTCGCCTCATCAGGCCTCTCAAACTCCACCACAGCAATCGTCCCAGCTGGAGGAACCAAAACCCTACTCAAACTACCGTGAGGCTCGAATAGCTCTCGAATTTGGGTTTCGGCAGTTCCATAAGGGATGTTTTTCACCAGAATGGTGGTTTCGGAACGGGCGGGGCGTGAAGAGGTAGTGGTGGAGGTGGCAAAGGACGACAAAACGACACCATTCGATTCCAGGTAGGCTTTCGTCTCGTTGATGATGTGCGTTTCCGCAAGAGCTAATTTGACAGCAGGATTGGTCGTCGAGGACGGGTCATCCGGGTTAAGTATATCAGCTTTGGAAATGTTCATCCGGTCGGCGATGGATGATGCTACCGCATCGCTCTGTGCAATAGTCGCGATGAATAGAATTGTATGACTGATATGTAACGTCGACACGTACATTCATGTACAGCATACTCCAGTTAAACTCCTTCCCAGCCATAGCTTTCCGTTTAGCGTTCTTCTCATCCTTGACGCTTCGCTTCGCACCTGTACCTTCCTCAACTTCGAACTTTCCCCGTCGGTCGACAGCGGGTAGAATATGCAGTAGTCGACCCTGGAAGGACATTTTGTCCAGTGTTTCGTACGCCGTTACGGCGTCAACAGCCTTGGCAAAGGTCACGTAGGCTAAACCTTTAGACTGGCGTGAGAGTGGGTCGAGAGGTATGTGAACCTGGAGAGTAAAGACCAAATGAGCAACATGAAGGTCAAGGAACGAAGAATATAAGGAAGGGTCAGAGAAATATTTCTACTATCGGAGTTCCATAAGAGGATCATCATGCCCGAAGGTCTGATGTCCCTATACTAAGATATCATCCGAAGATGACAAAGAGGAAGTGACAATTACCTGCGAAGAGAAAAGTCGTTAGCGTCGTTCGAGCAAAATGAGCAGAAAGATTGAAGAAGAAAACTGGCTCAGAAAAATATTTCTACTATCGGTTTCCACAAGAGGATCAACATTCCCGAAGGTCTGATGTCCCTATACAAAGATTCATCCTCGAACAAAACAAAAGGCAGTCGGAATAAAACTTGATGGTCACCTATAACGGTCGATTAGTAAGTTGAATAACGGCGTCAAAGAAATGGAATTTCAAAAAGATTTCAGAAAATATTTCTACTATCGGATTCCGAAAAAGGATCAACATCCCCGAAGGTCTGATGTCCCTATACAAGAATATCATCCTGGAGAAAAGCCTGGAGAAACAATTACCTAGAAGAAAAAGCGAAAATTAGCTTTCACGTTCTGAAACTGCCACGGTAGAAGGTGAAGACGACCAAAAATCAGATAAATCCCTTAATAAATGCCTGGTCACCATCCTCCGTCGTGCGGGAGGTCTGACAATCACATAGATATGATTCATCATATACCTCCCGAAGACGGAGGTGGCAGAAGAAAGGGACGAAAAAGTGAGATAGTGAAACTCACCTGAGATAATTCACCGAAGCGATTAAACAGCGTTGAAAGGTCGCCTTCAGTGCACGAAAACGCCAGGTTACGAAGGAACAATCGCGAGGTTTGCAAGATTGCTTCTTTTGTTGTATCGTTAGGTTCTTCCGGCTCGTCTGGGGCCGACTCTGGCTAAACGCCAGTTAGAAACGTACCTACAAAGAAAATACGACGACTCACTGCTTCCTGGTCCTCCTTTTCGTCATCCGACTGGAAAAACGCCTTTTCCTCGACGTCGGTCTTCTCCGTCATCCTTCGACGCATCCATTCCATGTCTGACAGCCCTTCCTCGTTGGCAGGTTCACCTACAGCCGCAGAAGTTGAATCATCCAGCGTTTTCGCACTGGTAGACGCTTCCGGTTGGGGTTCGTTCGCCCATGAGGGACCTTTCTTCGTCTGCATGACCTCGAGAAACTCTTCCATTTGCTTGTCCTTTTTCGACTTTTCTTCTTTCTTTGAATCAGGTTTGGTCTTCTTGGGAGGCTTTTCCAAAGCCTCATCAATAGCATTGTCATCCAACCGTGGTCTTTTATTCGGTCTAGGCTTCGGCGCGTCTTTAACACCCTAGCAACTCCAGAAATGTCAGCCCAACGCTCCGAAGAAACAGAAAATGTAAATAAGAATGCTCTCACCTCGACGACCTTTACATTAATTCGCGTCGAGTCCAAAAACGTCTTATCGAACCAATCCTTCGCGGCCAACGCCTCTGCTTCAGTCTTGAAGCCCACAAACCCAAAGCGACGAGATGTACCATCATTCTTGAAAGCAACTTTAACGTCCGTAAGGGTCGCTGCTGGGGCTCCTTTCTGTTCAAAGTGTTGCTGGAGACGAGAGGGGGTTACATAGGGCGGTAGGTTTTTGACGATGAGTCGCGACATGAAGGTATGAGCAAACGCCGGCAAGGAAAAAAAAAAGGAAAAATTCAGAGCTCGTGAGAAATAGCCAGTCGGGCCGCCCACTACTTTTTCTCAGGACGCTAGAGAAATACCCAAGTTAAGTCGTTGGCCCGACAACTCTGCTACAGAATGTATACCACCCGCTTCTTACCTGTATATGGGTTCAGTATACTTATGGGTATGTGGACGGCCAATAGGACGTACCAAGTAAAGTTCCGTTCTTTTCTGATGGGCAGTATGCTTTGAACAGAACTAGTTCAATATACATGGGTTTTGGTCGATCAGGAATTATAAGGTATACGACTTCCTCAAAAGCACCAGAAAGAATGCGAACTACACAATGTACCTAAGAAACAGTATTACATATATGACTTACTTTTTTGACAAACTATGTCTGACCCCGAAGTGGGCCACCAGTTAGTACTAGGCAGTAACGTTGCAACTGCGAAAAACCTTCCAAGTGGGATCGGTCGAGATAGATCAGGCTTTATGAGCAGGCTTTATATGAATGAATTGAGCCCTCAAGAATGGAGCTCAAAGGGGAGATGGTAGGGAGTGTGAGCAAAATTACTTTTCAAGTAACTTTTTCAATGGTAGGGCCATGGATGTCTGACAGGCGAGCGGGCCACCCGAAGGCACCCACAGAGGGTTGCACATCGCATAGAGCCCAGTGAGAAATATTGGTAGCTATTGTGGCGTATGCGTTGAAAACATGAAGCAAGTTTAAATACTCTGGCCATTATACGCAACGGCATTTGCAACAACAGAAAGAGATGATATTATAGGAGAGGGGTTCAATGAACGGTTTACTCAATGTCAAAACCATACCAAATGGGCTCAAACTAGACCGAATTCTTTTGACGCCGAGCTTTTTGTGTGTCAAGTGCAGGCTAGTAAGGAATGGAGAACACAGACTGATAAGACCGATCTGCCAGTGACGGACCAGCGGTGATCACTGCTTCCTCGGTACCTGACAAACTTCTTAAACTTTTATCCGTAGGCAGAGAGCTATGTTCAAACCCCTATGGAGAATCTGGACATGCTCTCGAAATGGACCAACAGGAATTTGCCTCGCTTGGGTTAAGCTATCGAGGATATTGACAAGCTCATAAACCGCATGAAAGAAGTCATGAATATGGATCTCGGAAGCTATTGAAGGCAGGCATAGAAGATATTCCTGATTCAAAATATTGTTGAGTGAATGTAAATAAATATGTGTCTGCGATACCAGGGGAGTGTAATACATGAACCACAGTGCCGATACGATCCAAACATTGAGACGAAGATAAAAAAAAGTCGCGTACTACTTGACTGGCACTTTCCATGAGAATGAGTCTGCCAGTGGTATCTAACTCAGGTCAGACTATTCTGATAGCTGTAGACTGTACATCCTGGGTACCTAGTCGTCCTACGCTTTTGAAGATGGATTCTCCATACCGTGAGTATACTTCAGCAAGTATGGATGAACCATTGCATCTCCACTATCTACACTTCTCTGGAGATCTGTATCTTCCACAGATAGTTCAGTTCTTGGGATATGCAGCCGATTGGAGGTATGTTCCAGCAAAGGCAGTTCAGTCACGTCGCTACTTGCATCACTCCGTGTGGAAATCGGCGCCATTCCAAAAGACTGATTTTGCGGCTCTTTATTTGTCACAATAACTTGGCTAAATGAGCCTTCCGTACCAAGCCCAATGAACACGATCATCAGTGTGGATGAGATACCCTGAACAAGAAAATCAGTCAGTTTGCAACTTGACTATGGCAACAGAAAAATTTCAATCCCTTACCACAATCTGGGTCAGAAAGCAAGGAGTCCCCTCAAACTCGAGGGAATCACTATAGTCAAAGACAGGAGTGGTTGCTGCCAGTACCCATATGAGCAGCACTAAGGGCGTGATCGCTCCAGAAAGAAGACTGTGCAAAGTCAAATCACTATGACAGTCACTAAGTTGAATGAAATGAGTGCATACACTGGCCAGAAGAGATTCAAGGGAGCGCGATCAACTTGTCCTACAAAAATGCGGTTGGTTCAGCGATTCAGCCACCATACCCTTCCGACTGAAATTTCGTCAAGAGATGAAGGAGGTAAATATTAAGAAACAAATTTACCTATCAATCCAGTTAGGAGAAAATTTTGACCCAACGTTGTCAATAAATATACATCGTATAAGAAGGCACCTGTGCCTCTCTCCGCCGTGAAAATTATCCAGACCACTGGATTACCAGCTCAGAGAGATGTTCAAACTTTAGAGACCGGATAAGCAACACGCACCAAAGCTTCCCACAACACCCAGAGCAGGAACAACGACGACTCGTTTTTTGGAGTTCCAAAGACGATAACAGCGATATGTCTGAATTTTCCGATAACCTCAAGATCAGTTAGCTTTACTCATGAGAACGTACCAGTAGTGCATCGGAGAGCAACCTTGGGAAACGAATCCATTAAGTTTCAATCTAGTAGCATATTTGACTTACCCGGAGACAATAAAAATGCTCTCTAATGCAGTTTGGAGGCTCTCGTACGAATCAAAGCGGGATTCGAACGGGTCGGAGTATAAATCACCCAGAGGAAAAACAAAGGTCTGAGCCAGTTCAAGGGCTGAGGATGTTGTGGCTAGTGTGAATAAGAGAATGGTTGCCACGACATAGAACTTCCCAGGTAAAAACCGCCGTCGAAAGATGTATATGCTAATGCTAAAGAGCACGATGAAGATGCCTCCATTTGAGACTGAAAGTAATTCTATCTTGGTTTGACTGCATTGAGGTGGAGTGAGTCTTTGCGGGTTGGGTGTTTGGAGGTGCAGGCAAGCCTCCAAAGGAGGTTCCATTGATCATATCTTGGTGTGACTGCACCGAGGTGGAGTTAATCTTTGCAGGTTCTTGGGTGTTTGGAGGTGTAGGCAAGGGGTTGGTTCCATTGTTCTTGCCAACCTTGTTATATGCTAGGGACTGCAGTGAAATGGGCCAGTCCTGCTTGAGCTGCAAACTGGGGGGCATAGGCAGCTTGTTGGAGCATATCTTTGGCTTTTTCACATTCACAACAGGGGAGGATTCTTGTTGTTTTCTTTGTTGAGCAGTAGATTGTTGGGGTGATAGTGAGATGTCATTCGATGTTATGAGGGCCTTAACATCTGTAGATGGAGATGTGGAATCATCAGCTTTTCTTATTCTTGCCTTGTTAATGATCTCCCATGGGATGTCCAATTGTTGATCCTGTGTATAAGGATCCTTGTCACTCCATTTGATGGCACAGTGTGCATTGGTGGGTACATATTCATTTCCTTTTAAAAGACAAACTGACTCAGTGAGTAATGTTCAGGTTGATCCTTGCACAGAAGAGTCAAGCTCACCTTCATATCTCAGGCAGGTAATATCATTGAGTAGCTGAAGTTCTCTGAACTCTTTCCTTAGAGATCCAGATGCACCACCTGTGATGACTTTTGGGTCAAATCCTTGAAGAATAGTGGTGTTGGCTACACTTCTTCCTCTGGAAAGAGCAGTGTAGTAAGCATGATGGTTGCACAGTGAATTCAACACCACTGTCACTTCATCCATCATATGCCCTTGAGCTGCATATGCAGCCATAGCAAAGCCAGGTAAGACATCAACCTGCATCCTCGACACAATATCTTTTTGTCATCAGGAAGCACAACATAACCTGCATTCTTTCTAGGCAAAAGTGCTACAATGTTAGTTGGCAACCCATCTAATTTTACAGGACTTGGAGGGTTATCAAGCAACACAAAGAGTACATTAATATCAATTTACCATGGTTGCCTTTGGATGGATGCCACAAATAAACCATTGCACACTGACCTTTAGTGATGTTAAGCTCAGTTGCTACATTGTACCTTATAATTACAGGAAGTCCAAGGCATAGAGATAGCACTGGAGCTGCATGATTTTCATGAGATGAAGCTGGCAAGTGCCACATTAAGTGTTGAAGGTCAGCAGACATTGTATTGACTCTTGACTTAAGTTTGCATCTGGCACTAGATTTCTCTTGGCCATCTTCTGAAGGAGTAGAGATTGAATCTTTCATCCTTCTGCCTGTTTTCAGGAACAATGATTGGTGCATTACACCAAGAAGCAGACCCAATGTAGTGAAAATGTGGCTTAGTCAACAACACCAATGATCTCAAGAATGTGATATCTTTGGGAGTACATGCTTTGTGCTGCATGTTTTCAAGTGTGTGCTGAAACTTTATATTGTCATTGTTCTCCCCACAGTTTCTCATGTTCTGTCTTAGAATAACAACAGTGGTTATTTGATGCCACAGTGCTTTCCCAATTGCAGCATAATTACCTGCAATGTAGTTCAGGCAGAAGGTTGACTGTAGCAAGGTAAAAATCAGAAAAATATGGGAATGAGTGTCATTAGAGAAAGAGTGAGAACAGAGGAGATGAGATTGCTGGGTGGGAGAGATGGAAGCACAGAGTGGGTAGTGACATGGAAGTACAGAAGGTCACACAGGTAACAGAAATCACAAGCCAAGTGACAGGTCTATATATGGGGAAAAAAAGTGTGTATAATGGGGACCATGGAAACTTTATGAGAGTGGTCAAAATGCCCATAAGGATGATCCTCCATTTTATTCTGGACTAATAAATGAAATTCATTGCTGACCTCCATGCCTTCCACTTCTCTTCTGGTGTTGCTTCATCCATCAAACCACCTGGTGCAAACTCAGATGAGAAGTGTTCCCAAGTTGCTAGAGACCCTCTGAAAAATGCCAGGGTAATGTTTTTGAGACAAGGCAATGTTGCAGCTGGCTCATGTACAGCTCTGACTGCCTCAGGGTCTTCCCACTCCTTGCCATTGAGACTTCCTGTTGCATATGAAGCTGTTTTGCCAAAGAGTATGTCTGGGTCCTTGAGGATTTTGTTGACATGAGATTTAACTTCTGCATTCAAAGGGCTGAGATCCAATGCATTAACATTTCCACTGCAAACAACATGAAGGTACAGATGCAAAATTGCATTCATGTAGAGTACCGTGGCACACAATTCAGTACTTATGGCAGGATTATCAAGAGCATGGGCAACATTAGCCTCAATATTGGTTCAGATCAGATGCTTTTTGCTGTAAGGTATATCTTTGTCAATGAATTTTCTATAGAGCTTGAGGTGCTTAATGATTTTGGCAGCAGCTAAACCATGACTTCCAAAAATGCATATTACTCATTGGAGAAAAGTGAGGGTGATCCTTTCCAAGATGCTGCTTGAAGTAATCAACATGTATGTCTCCTTGTCCTTTCTTGTCATCTTTGTTGTTCAACAGTGCCCCCATCAGATCCATTGTCTTTACACCACCTCTAGATGATTCCACATATGCCCACTGCTAATCCTCAGATAGCTTGTCAAAATTCATTGCAGGATTGAGGACCTTTTGGAGAATAGCTGCATTCATTTTATTGGCTAAGAGAATGGGACCCTCTGCATCAAGCTTTTCTCACTCTGCACACATCTCAACATTACCCCCCTTGAAATGGTTCAGGTCTTTGTGCATACAGCACCCAGACCATATGAACAGGTCAATTTCATGCTGTTCACTATTGCCAAGTGAGTCATACTCTTCTTGTCCAAGCTTGGTGATAATATGGCACATCAGACTGGAGTCCTTCTCAGCCTGTTTTTGGGTGACAGCTGGTTCCATGTTTCAATTCCTCTGACTTCTTCAAGCTTCTTTTTGTTCCACACAGCAAAGTAGAATGTCACCTCAGCTGCTGACTTCTCCCCCATTTTTTTTCACCAAGTTCTTGGATTGACAACTCTTTCTTGAGTTTCCAGATTTCCTCAGCAGTCGCTTTCTCATTATTTGCATGGTCACCACTCATCCCCTTCAATGCTTCCAGAAAATTGCAGACTGAAATTTCTGCTTGAGCCAGTTTGCAAATGGAGAGCAGTTGAACAACTTGGCAAGCTCATTATTGATATTTTTTCATGATTTGATGGAGCCCTGACTACTATGATCTAGGGTAGCTTAAAGTGACACAAACCATGGGCAAGAAACAAGTATGGTTTTGCTTCCATTATTAGCCTCATTAAGATGCTGAATTTTGTTGTAGTCAGGCACCTTTGGGGTGACATGGTGAGACTCATAATTTTGTTTTTGATGTGACACACTATCCTGGCTGATTGTAAACCCTGAATGTTGGTAAGATATTGAATTTCATTAACCCAGTCTATGTACTCACCTTCAGTACTCTTTATTTCATTTGCTACCTGGATTTTCAAAGCTACTCCACCTTCAAGAACAACTCAAGCCACAGTGCAACAGCTCATTCCCTTGATTTCAATTCCAAAGGTCTGTCCCACTAGCCAGATGAACTTCCCCACTTTCTCTTGTGAGCAACCAGCAGCAGTCATTTTGTGTGCTAATTCACAAGCCTTGTTACTGTAGGCACTGCCTTGACCACTGCAGCACAACTGAGCCAGGTTAGCATTGTGGCATCTTTGACAGGCTTAAGCAAGAGCATTAGCACTGTTGAGTATACAAGCCCCACCCAGATACTTGATATACTGTTGCTGTGTCCAACCATGATCACAGTCAATATTATCTATTTTTTCTTTCCTTTTTATTTTTCTGTTGCTTCTGCTCAGGCTTGTAGGTGCTCAGGTGAAGGTTCTACATCACCTATGGACATTATTTATATGTACTGTTGTTAGATTATGCCCTCAGTTGTTCACACTCTTCATGTGCTTCTGAGGGTAAGCTGATATATTCTGTACCTGTTTAACTATTTGCTGATGTATCTGTTTAGTTATTGTACATACTAGTTTAACAGGTTATGGGCCCTGGTGCTGTTAAAAAAACTACACATGAATTAATACCCTCTGAATATTGGCTGCAACTGCACTGAACATACCATGGCTAGTAACAGTTCACTCCCACTGTCCATTCCTGATGTTCCTGCCAACCAAAAATTCAATTGTGGTATATGCCTGAGCTGGGTGCCCATTGAATGAAAGATTCAAAATGCACATGGAAAGTATGTCACCAATCAGGTCCACAATAGTGTCAATGAGACTCTGGTTAGAATGATGCTTGCTTTTCCCGGTCAAATATTTCGAAGTAAGTTTTCCTTCCAATACCGCTGCTTTACTAACCTTTTGTATACTAGCATTCTACAAACGAGCTATAGCGGCGTTATGCGTTATGGTACTGTTCCCAAAGCGGTATATTGTTGCAGGAACCCGCCAATCCTACCGAGATATTACCACAAAACCTCATTACCAAGAAGCGGCTGAAATTGCCAAGTTGACGGCCAAACATTTCCTCGGAATGAAGACTCTCACATACAATGAATTCCAATGTCTTTGGATATGCAGTCCCGGAGATTATAGGGATCCCGGTGAACAACTTACTCTTGGAACGGAGCTGCAGGAAAAGTTGCGGGAGATTGGTCTGAAGCGGCAGGGTGCGGGGGATATCGGGCTAGAGATGAACAATCTGAAGGATCAGGAGGTCTCAAATGCAAAGAACACGATGGGACCAAAGGACAAGAAATCGAGGAAGGGCTTGAGCAAAAAGAGAACCCGGGCATGAATAGTACTTGTTGAGTTTCCGCTTTGCTCTGCTGAATGTTGTATGCACTGTAGAATTCTGTCTAGCTTAAGAACTGTATGTCTATACTTCATCAACATTTCGAAGAAGTGGTCGTACATCAGCCGGAAACACAGCCGGAAACACAACCGTGTGGGTTTAGACGCCGACCCGGAATTCGGTCTACGCAGTCACTTGATCGCGTCCCTAGTATTAGTGACGCAAATACTACTGGGACACGATCTCGATCAAGTAAGTATTCTAGAGTTTGAATATGCCTGATCAGTAATTTTGAACCAGGCCAAGGTCCATTTGGCATTGAAGAAGAAGGGCGTCGAAGAAGGGAATTACCAGGGTGTCATCCGTGCGGAAAAAGGTTCGATTGATAGCCATCCGCCGATGGTATTTCCTTCGCGAGTTATGGTATAGTATTAGCTATCCGGCCATGTAATGCCCCGACCTCGGCATGTCGTGAGTCCCGACATAGCGACACCTCGGATGTCCGGATGCAGGATGTCCGGACGTCCTTATAAATAATCTTCGAATTTTCAGGCTCGGAACTTTTAAAACTTGCTTTTCAATTTCGCCAGGTATTCTGCCAAAGCCTACAGAAAGCGAAAGGCGATGCAATTTTGATTAAGAGGAGCTGGTGTCTTCAGAATTACAAGCAGCTGAACTTTTAAGTTGCACTTGACCGGATTATTTTGACGTTAATAATAGTAAATTGACTAAAATCAACCAATGTACAGTGATTCCAAATCTCGAGATTTTTAGGAATATTAATGCTCGCAAAATGCTGTGAGCTCAACGTTTATCCTGGGCTGCAATAAGCTTTGAAATTCGCAGTCATTAAACAAGTTTGACTCCTATTTTCGCAAATTACTTCGGCACTGATAAAGGGCGCATTTTTTGTCCTAGGAAGGGTAGAAATAGTACAAGTGATCTGGCAAGCACAACTGAATTTATGGCGATTATTAATATTGTAAATATTCTTCAACTTTGGGGAATAAGTTTTTTAGGAGGATGCGCAATTAATATAATGAATTCACTTGGCATATATCCGTCGGCAATTGAAAGCGAGTTTAGCACACATTCTCACATTCATATGCCGTTTCTCTTGTCACGTTTATTGGCCCACCTCCCCTGTGTAGAGATGTCAGAAATGCCTGTGATATCCTCCATTTGTCATCTACTTGGCGATAGCTCGAGGGATAGTGGCATCGCCGCTATAAGGAAGAAAGCAATGCTATTATGGGGGTATTCATGTGTCATTGAACTGAACAATGGAAAGAATGGAAGACTGCCACAAATGGACACTGCATAACTTGTCTGTATTTAATTCCGAAGATGCTCAAGCTGTGCTCTCGTTCAGTTGCCACATCCAGGCTTTGTGTGGCGGTCACTTATCTTCTAGGCTGTCACTCAGCGATTTTCACGTCCTTCAAGCATTCAGCTAAAACTTCCGATTAACCTCTTCATTCAGTATTTGTTGTGTTTAATGGAATATATTTAAAACGAAGAATGATATTAGGCATCTGGAACTGAAGAATCCGAAAACCCCGGTGCAAATGTCCGCTTCTCCATTCCAATCGCATGTTTGAATTTTCCGTAGAGGTCGCAAATAGCTCCCCGCCTTCGGACAAAGTTTGGAGAAGTTAGTCAGGTACTGAGGAAGCAGAATGACAGGGACTTGATCACCGCTGATCACCCACATTGGTCCCATCAGTCTGCATCCTTCAATATGCGCTAGTCCGCGCTTTCAGAAACGAAAAGGTTATATATAACCTTGCGCTCAGAGAAATCGATCTTGACGTCAAGATGACTGTGGGCATTTCATGAAACATTAAATCCAATAAGAGACATCTGAACTTAATTGCATGCATATTTCCGCGGAGCTGATTCAAAGGAACCTCGGAAAATCTTGAATTTCTGATTCTACTTATGCTTACCTTACTAGGTGTGAGTTTTCCCCAGTAGCGCTTTGACCCCTCCGATCAGTCATTTGGATGCATTATTTCTACTATAATTTTTTCGCTTATATTGGTTTCTTAGCTCTAATTTAGATAGATTCATGAGTGTTTGACGGCTTAAAGTATTGGTGGCAAGCTCAATATGACTCTCAAGTGTCAGGTCATTGAAAGTACTCACTCGATGCATGAACGACATAGTACAGATAGGGAGGGCGGCCTCCTGTGACGTATACAATGCTCCGGCCCCGAAGGAGATCCTGTTAACCTCGTTGCGCAATCTGCTTCTTTGCTCCTTGCCGAGTATGGAGCTCTGTCGACTCCCACAGTCTAAGGCATGATCTCATGCTAAGCAGCACTAAAAATAGTTGGACTCTATTTCCATGGATGTCTACGATTGCTTACCAATGTAGTTGATGGCAAATTTTCATTTATACGGTTATTAGTACCATATGAAAGACTGGTGCCTGTGGCCAGTGGTTGACTAGTACGATAGCACGGGCAATAATGCAATTGTCTGATTTTCAGTCATGAGCGCCATGCCATTTAGGGTTAGGTAGAACTTGACTCTTCTACTGGCTCTGAGTTACTGTGACTCTTACGCTCAACGTGAGGATACTCTGGCACACTAAATACATGCTGAAGATACAAGGCCCAGCCGCAAGTTAATTTTTGTTAGTCATATCATAACTCCTCTTGTCTAATTTTAATTGTACGCCAAATTGGTGGAAACCCACGGAACGAGGCCGGAAGTTTCAAGTTGCATTTCAGTGAATGGCCAAAATCTGCAGATTAACTCCAGAATGCATAGAAT
The DNA here is from genome assembly GCA_000827265.1 of Collybiopsis luxurians FD-317 M1. Classification (NCBI taxonomy): domain Eukaryota; kingdom Fungi; phylum Basidiomycota; class Agaricomycetes; order Agaricales; family Omphalotaceae; genus Collybiopsis; species Collybiopsis luxurians. The sequence goes on along the minus strand of KN834783.1, from coordinate 367,018 downwards.
TACTGGCAGATATGATAATCATCTTAGTCATTCCCCGAAATGTCAGCCACCTTTTCGTTATTCAGGTCTCATATGCCCTGAGCAGAATTTTCACTCTTTCCGGTGTCCTGGATTGGGAACTTGAACATCAGTATGAGGGTGCTAAATGGCCTTCGCTCCTCCCCCAAGTCATACCAGCACTTCTGTCAATGCAGGTTTCTGTTACTCATAACATTCTTCTTTTTGGTAACTTCCACCTACATAGAAATCATAATTGATTATTTACACTCTCCACATTGACATCGGTTCAAACCAATTCCCAATCCTTTAAAGTTTGGAAAAATATCTATTTTATGCTTTGCCACAAAGGTTGGCATAGTGTAGAATGGTGGTATGGAAGACTAAGGCCGAGTCCTTTGAATACAACAAATTTGAACCAACCGTCGGACATTGAGTAAATTCACGATATGAAGATTTTCATTACAAATGACTTTGAATATCGGAAAGTATTTGCTTTTGATGGCAAGGGATTTTTGTAGAAGATTCATCCAGGCCAAAAGACAATGCACTTGGCCGAATGCAGTTAGTTTCAAGTCATAGGGATGGCCTCGGACAAGGAGAAAATGCCAAAAAAGCACTTTCAAGGTTGTCAACGATTATGGAGTGACTAACTTGGCAATCAAGGGACGGCAAACACCAGGCTAACTCTAACTCGCCTAATGCTATAGTTGGCAACATTGCCTTCGACCTGATCACTAATCCTGTATAATTCTGGTTTTTGCTCACTGATAAGATCTCCAGAATGATTACAGAGATACATGAAAAGTCAATTCAAGGACGGGAGGACTACCTGAATTTCTGCCCGGCCTACTGTCCTTGAATACCTGTCTTACCAAAGTATAGAGATCACTTGTATTATGTGGCATACTTGTAAGGAATATTTGGCATCGGGCAATGCCCATATGCCATTCAGACACGACGTACATCTTCCTCTGAAGCACTTATGTAACTGAATATGCCAGTAGCATTGCCCCGGAAGTGAAATTAATATTCGTAAGTTATGGGAATATTTGCCCGTCCATAAACTCATGGCATACAAGTATCATCGTGGAACAAATGTACTTACCTTTGCCTGAGAGAGCATTTTTTTCTGCCACTTCGGCCCTGCAAAGAGATCCATCCATTCAATTGGAACCTGATCAGCTGTGACTTGGAAAATGTATGTGTTATGCTTAATTCACCCAGTTGGATAGGATAGGATAGGATATTTACCGTAAATTGAATTTGTCTGCCCTTTCCGGGTAAGCCTTATCAGGAAGTTGTAGAGTCATCAATCAACTTGGTCTGGTGGTGACCTTGGATTCCTACTACACAATTTCGGGTCCCTTTCATCGCCGCTTCGAAATTCACCCAGATCCAGATTTCAACCTTCCAGCTTTCTTTCAAATGCATCTTTAGTTTATTGCCATTGAATAGCACAACTCGGAGTCGTTAGACTCGCCATTCCATGGTTCCCTCTGAAGCTACTGATTGTTGTATAAAAGGGCCCTCAATCTCTCCTCCATCTTCATTCCCCACCCACACAGCAGAAACCGGTACGAGGAGTTTCTCGCTTTTAGATCTACTCTTGGACTGATAATTTCTTCCTAGATAATGCCCTCTACTGTCTACAACGGATGGCTTCCCTCCGATCCCCAAATCTATCAGGCTTTCGTTGAGCAAGAGATTAAATTTGCGAAAGAACGACTGGAGAATAATGTTGCCCTTCAACCATCCGTGCAACATCTCAAGGATGTCATCGAAAAAGATACTGAGATGAAGCGTCTATCCGAGGAGATGTTTCGTCAGGTCGACCCAATAAATAAGGTGTGTTTGACCCAACAAACTCTTGGCCCAGAGCTCATCACTAAACTCTATTCAGATTGCTTCCTTCGATGCCTTACTTGGGCTGATCGATGGGTTCATTGTCAAACCTCCACAATTTTTTTCAATCACGGACAAGGATGGGAGAACCATTGCAGCACCTCTTGGTGTTCCAATTTACCTTATAGTTGACCTCCTCAGCAACACTGCTGCGGCACATGATTTGTTCCAAAGGAAAGCCTTCAATGATGCCATGAAGGGGGTTTTGGATGCCTGGGGGACATACCTTAAAACCTCTTCCTCCACCGGCACACTCACCACTGACGAGAATGGCTGGTTCAGTACACTCTCCCTCCAGGCACTTGAGCTGTACGCTGGTAAATTTGACGAGACCTACAAATCTCAGCCCAGTAAACCTTACAAAGGATATACCTCCTGGGACAATTTTTTTACCAGAGAACTTCTCAAGCCTGACGTGCGCCCACTTCCTGATCCTTCCGACAAGTGGGCAATCGCTAATGCCTGCGAGAGTACTACCTACCACATAAGGCATGGTGTCAAGGAGGATGATAAGTTCTGGTTAAAGGGTCAGAACTACTCCTTGTATGACATGCTTGGTGGAGATGAATTCAAAGACATAGCAAAGTCCTTGGTCGATGGAACAGTATACCAAGCGTACCTCAGCCCCCAGGATTATCATCGCTGGCACAGCCCTGTTGGTGGCACAATCAGAGATTTCAAGGTTCTCCCTGGTGCTTTCTATGCCGTTTTGCCAGACGAGGGTGCTTCAGTGGATGATCCTGTTTTCAATACCGGCGACGCTCGTGGAGCCCTTCTTCGCTCCCAAGCTTGGAATTCGATGCATGCGGCCAGGGCCGTGATTTTTATCGACAATCCAGACCTGGGACTTGTTGTATTCATTGGTATAGGAATGGCAGAGGTGTCGACATGCGAGGTAACAGTTACGAAAGGCAAAGAGGTGAAGCGAGGCGACCAGCTCGGGATGTTCCACTTTGGTGGGTCGTCCCATGCGCTAATTTTCGATCCTAAAATCAAGGTCGAGTTTGAGCCCGATGTTAACGTCAATGTGCATCGTTGGATTAACAAGAAACTCGCTACTGCTGAACTTAGGCCAAAGTAATGCATTTGAGAGTGGGTTGTATGGGGTCTATCAGGCTACCTCCGGTGTCTATCCGGGACTGCAGCTTTGTTTTTTTTTTGTTCCTTCCGCCTGGGTTCGTAGGTACTCGGGCGTAAGTTCATCATCACCTACGGACTATATTGATACGTATTGTTGCGGACCTACGACCTTCAGTTGTTGGCCCTTTGTTGATCTGCTTGTTATCTCTTGAAATGTGTACTGTTCGATTTATGAAGTCATATATGTAATACTATCTCTTGGGTACATATTGTTGCTCGCACTCCGAGTCTTTCGTGTACTTTTGAGGAACCGTATACCTCATAGTTCATAGTTCCTGAACTATCAAAGCCTATAACCTTGACATGTATATTGGACTCGTCATCGTTTGGGTCAAGTTTCGTTCGTCATGCTGCACATCAGAAAATGACAGGACCTTGGTACGTATTACTGACTGTCGCAATGGATATACTGAATCCGTCTACGGGTAAGAAGCGGGTGGCATCCGGCCTGCAGCGGAGTCCTTCGATTGAGTAATCTTCCGCCGCTGCCGCAGCAGCAAGCATCCTTCGGGCTGTCCCTCCCTCATTGTCAAGTACTAGTACCGCAAACGAGAGTTAGTTGCCTCATAAGCGATGTCATTTCGGCCTTGGCACCGGTATTTCGGTTAAACTCCCTGCTGTAATCTATTGTTAATATGTATGTATATATATTCTCTGTCATGCATAACATGTATTTAATTGATGAGCTTGGAGTTCGTTTGGCAAAAGTCATTTTGTAAAATGCATACAAACAATTAGGTATACTTGAATATTCACAATGGAGTCTTGATTAGTACATAGTGACATGAATTCTTATCTTACCAAGAAGATACTATTACACAATAATGAACCGATAACCAGCGATGTTGGCAATTAAAAAGAGTGAGTACTTCGCGACATCTACATTATACAGGTACTGACTGCCTCACTCCAGAGCTATATCCTTAGTAAAGAAGGTCTGATGTATGAAATTGAACAGTAACAATGGTGTCTCAACGGTTCCCCTGAATACTGATTCTGCTGTTGTACTTGTACGACATATAATGTCATAAAACCAATCACCTTTGTTCAAGATATAGCACCATACCCCATGAAAAGCTATCAAGTCGACTGGCATTGCTCCATTCGTCATGCAGTGTACATGTGTTTGCATTCAACTCTGAGTATACCTTTCACCCACTAAATCGACATTTCCTCCATCAAAATTGGTGCAATTATCACCTTCGAAGGCAAAATCTTTGCAGTACCGGTCCCAATGGTATCTCAATGCAATATTCTGTTTATATTTGCCTGAAGATATTTGCGCAGAATTTTGGATACCTTGTACTTTCAAGATACAGAGTGTACAAGAACTTCCTGTGAATGAATTCTTACCATCGCATACCTCTCCTCCTTTACTTATCAGAGGCGACATCCTCACTCTGAAATATTGCAAAAATTCCCTCGTTGATTTCAACTTCAACATGGGCGGTGTGTGCAAGCGCTACATAATAGAATCTCAGTAGAAACTTAAAATAATGACTGGACTTACAATTGAAAAGCAGAAGCTAATTAATCTTGATCGCTATGACTAAACTTGGCTGCTTAAACATCAGCAATGTGCTATCTCTTTGCGACATACTGGAATTAAACCAGCTTTTTTGCACCTCTTCATTCCTTTCACAACAGGTTTGGTATGCTTTCCGCAGAAAATTCTGGGAGCTGCAACCATTCATGCCACAACCTGAAACCTCCTGGAGAGCACTGGTTCATGCTTGACGGGGATGCTTATTCTACTATTTTTATGTTTGACACTGGAAAGTTCAGACTATGACTTGGTCATTGTCTGTCCTAAAAATTCTAAAAGAACTTGGAAGGATTTCGCCAATTCTATGCACTGGAACCTACTGTCCATACAAGTACCAGAGATAGCAACCAATTATTGCAACGCTTATTTCCTATGGAAATCAGTGAGTGAATATTCATATCTTTTTATTCAGTTTCATAACCACAGGCAGGTAAAGACTGGCCACTTATATGTTCCCATCGAACCATCCATCATGCCTTTTGTTATTGGGTTTTCTGATACCGCATCTGCAAATATCATCGCTCCATCGCTGACAAGTGTCCTAACTACGGTAGACAAGTGAATGTATACATATTCCATTGACTATGTAATTTCAGATTGAGAGTTGGCATGTAGGATTGAAGTAACTTCACGCCGAGCCATTCAGTCGTATTGCCTTTATCTGTGGATACGACTTTGATCCCACCGTTGGCAGTACTTAAATATGTAGGGTAGAGCATGGGAAAGACTCAACCGGCCCGGATATTCGGTGATCCGGCTTCCGACACAACTCAAACCAGAACCATTACCTCGCATCCAAAAAAATGTCCTCAGATACCGTACTCAGTGAAGAACGAGGTGCGAGGGGAATACCGAAAGCTCCGTTCATTGTCCGTATCCTACTATCCATCGTTGGAAATGGCTCTTATCTCCGTATATCCAGGACGACATTGAGAAATATCTTGGAGGACCAGATGCCGATATTGAGGACCCGCTCAAGAAGATGCAGGAGGTTATCAAGTGAGTATACATCTTTCCAGTAATGCGTTGGCTCATGAACTTCTTACAGTAAATATCGTTACATGGATTCGAACTTAACTCAACGGAGACTGGGATTAGAGGATAAGATTCCTGATATCAGAAAGACATTGGCGATGGTGGAATATCTACAGGACCGAAGGGTGCGTGAGAAGTGGCTGCTCCTCATTGATTTCTTCTCATATACCTGTGCAGGAAGGGAAGAAAGCCATGGAATCCGAAGATGATCTCGAGGACGATCTTGAAAACGATGACGAGCCTTCGTCATCCAAGCCTCTGAAAACGACCTTTGAACTCAACGAGACTCTATTTGCGGAGGCGGAGCTTGAAGATTCAGATACCGTCTATCTATGGCTCGGAGTGCGTCTGAGATTCCTGCCGACTCGTCCAACGGTTCTAATCATGCCCTTTTCTTTTCAAGGCCAATGTCATGCTATCATATAAGATCCCCTTAGCCATCGAACTTCTTCGTTCAAAACTCGATGCTGCGGAAACGAGTGTAGCAAACCTCACTGCCGATCTCGAGTTTTTAAGGGAACAGCTGACGATGATGGAGGTTAACATGGCAAGGGTATATAATTGGGACGTAAAGAGGAGACGAGAGAAAAGAATAGCCGAAGGGCAGGAGGAGGAGAGTAAAGGGATCACTGAGAAGGGAGGAGGTTAGCAATCAGCTTCACCAGTACATTTGTGAATGAAATTTTTTTCTTGGGATTTTTCTCTTTTCTGGAACGAGCATCGGATCGGAGCCCGTGCGTACCAATGCCTATCAAATCTCCTGACATTTGTGGTTACTTCAAACGATAAAGGTAAGGCTCATGACACGAGCACTAGTCATCCAAGATTCCAGCTAAGTAGATAATATTTGGGTTCATAAGACATGCTAACTAAGGTTTCGTTGATTTCTCTATTCCAATTCATCTTGGTTTCGATTAGAACCTAGAACTTGAAGCGGCGTTCTGTCTACTGCTCCTTGCTTGATTTTTGACGTGAAACCGGAGCTGCCTTGACTTCCATATAACTGCTAACGCGAGATCGAGTAGAAGCACGCACTCTGGCTTCTTTATAAATCACACGTTGACGTCACTTCTGACTGATGGTCATCTCTGTCACCGTTTTCGAGATCGTACACGGGGATTTTGAGTTCGTTTGGGGAAAGCAATAGCCTTTTATGTTACCTTTGATAACTTAGAGACAGCGTCTGGTGTGGAGCTTTTACGGCGTTTTTTTCCCTAACAAAATGCTTTTAAACCGCGTTACTAGTGGAACACTGATGTTATCTCTCTCCTCTAACTCTTAACATGTTGTTCCAGGAATCGCCCACCTGCCCTACAGACTCTTTGTGCATTCCTGAATCCACCTCTTTCCGACGAGTTGTGATTTCTGATCTCATTGCACCGGTTGCAGTAGGTAGTGGTGTAATTCTGGTACAACATTCCCATTTACAAATTGTTTGTTCTATGTAGATCGAGCTATTTTCATACGGTAAGCGCCCTCTGCTCAAAGCTGGCACGAATTCATCGTACCTTCTGATCTTCGACGCCTTGATCCCACCAAGGTGTCTTTGTCGTTCTGTTTGCGTTCAGTGTGCACATATTTCGACGCAGGTTCTTACCTGGAAAGATCTATGCTGCAGTAACGATCATCTTCTTCCCACTCGCTACCGCCTCTGTTGCACTCGATTTGGCGCAGAGGTCTTTGTCACCCTTGGATCCCCTTAAGCCCTTACAATTTGGCTCTGTATCTAAGTTGCAATACGCCCTTGAGTGCATCTTGATTGTTTCTGGGTAAGTTAAGCAACGTGCCAGTCATTCGAACATTTCCCATGAGCTCTCTGTCAAGGCTACTGTCTCATATCACCTTGGTATGTTCTCGTTATCTGTAGCTGGCTGTCTTTGCAATCATCCATCTTGATGCAGATACTTCGCTGTTATCGCCTGTGGAACTCAAGAAAAAGGATTATTGTTTTTCCTGTTCTCGGTGCAGTGGTAAGCTTTGGTAAGCTTTGATACGTATCTCCGTTCCAGGCCAAAAGATTTTTGCGTGTCATGAGTGCGTGGTGCGTGCAAGTGCGTGCATGTCCGTACTTACTGTATTATCAAATTCCATTTAATCTTGTACAATTACCGATGAAATGAATCAAAATGTATTATAGTCTCTATTAAGTGTAAAAAATTCTTCGAATATGTTATTTACAGGTATCTTTGCAATGAACCGAGCCCCAGTCCAGTTTAAACTCTCTAAAATATCCTGATTAAGATACTAAAGAGTTAACCACACCAAGTAACATCGAAGTAATGGGCAGAAAGATCAATAAGGTAACACGGACCACGGACCACAGCCACGCACCCGACACGCACTGGATAACGAATTATGATCCAGTCTACTTTGATCGTCATTCCACTTGCTCTTGCCGGTCAATGGTCGGACGAGCTGAAGGCTCACGCTCCCAGTTTACGTGTGATGTTTTACGATGGCTGGAACAACGTCAAGGTTCCTATCAGCGCCTCCTAAATTGAAGAAGAACGACGGCGACGACGGCAAGCCAGGCAGAAGGCGAAGAAGAAAGCTGCTAGAGCCTCCACCAAGGCCGAAGCCCAAGCTAATATCACGGGGAAGGAAAGGGCGACTGCGATCGACGTGGATGCTTTGGATGTTGATGACGAGGAGGAAGAGGTTTTGGATTGGTGTTCTTACGTGCACACGTTTGACATCGTGCATCGTGATTACCACGTATAACGTTCTCCAGAGCGACTTGAACGTTGCCAGGGCTCCTCCGAAAAGACCTCGACGCGATGGGGCAAAGTACCTGAATTTGGAGAGGCGTCGGTCGCCGCTTGTTATGGTTGAGTGGGCGCGAGTCGTTATGGATGAAGTGCAAATGGCGGGCGGTGGGAAGACTGAGTGAGTGTCCTTAAGTTTATTTGTACCCAGTGCGAACTAAAGTAGTTGCTCTGCAGAGATATGGTTTCGTTAATACCGCGGCGTTCGTCGTTGGCGGTATCCGGAACTCCGGCGCGCGCTCAAGTCTCGAATTTGAGTCATGTTCTCAAGTTTGTGTTCCTATACCCTCGTCGCTCCGACGTTTTGTCTGACCGTAGCTCTAGGTTCTTGAGGTTTAATGTTGGATCCAACTGGCTGTGGATTCGACTTTTGCACCGCGGTTTTGTCAACGAGTTCTGTGATTTGTTCAAGTATCATTCTGTTCGGTGAATTTTTTTCGATTGGCTTTTTCCGTGGTAAGCCTAGCGAAGCCGGCTTACCGGAGGATAAGGCAAGGGCGGCGATGAGTCACCCACGGTGCCGTTTAGGCGCCGGCATCTCTCTCTGCCTTCCACCCTCATCGCCGCCCCAAGCAGTCGCGTTTCGGTAGAAAATCCCCACCCTCCCGTCCCTCTATATCAAGCGTCCGACTATCAGCCGGGACGTTCCAGGCTCGTCTTAGCGCGGTAACACTATTCCGTTTTTACTTTCAGTCAGCAGCTGCCCACCCGCGCGGGGACAAGCCCCAGCCAAAACCCCTCGAAACTAGGATTTGACATAGTCCTTCGCAGGACTCTGCCTTTCCTCTTTCCCCTTTCCTCTTCCCTATTTCCACGAAGGAGCATTGCCTTATCGTGTGAGATTCTTACGAGTCAGCTGCACAGGACGATGCAATCGCAAATATCGCATGAACTGCAAATGCCTCAGCAAACGCGTTACTTGGTTAGCATTGATCTCGGACGAGTCGAGCGTTTGGTTTGAATCCGTTCTTGAGTGTGAAGCGTAATGATGATGTTGACGTTTTATGATGATGATTAGGTGTACGATCAATCGTTCGAGGCCATTCTGAACGATTTGGGACTTGACGCTAGAGGTGTTGCTGCTACGGAAAATTGGGAAGTCGATGTTACCCTTCTCAGAGCATCTATTCGTCGTTTGCGGGGTATTGCACTCATCCACAGGTTGGTCTCTTTGAGATATATCGGACTGTTTTCAACTGACTCGCTCTGTCTGTCAGGTTGGCCAAGTCGTAGGACAGAACGACCGGCTGTATAAATCTAGTGGGGCTTTGAAAACGATGGCAGATGTTTTGCAGGTCAGTTGTTGTTTTTCGATTCCTCCAAGTCTCATCTCGTCCGATTGTTTATCTATTTCCCATGTCGTTGCAGAATATGAAAGACCTGAAGTGGCGTAATCTCCTGGAAGAATGGAAGTCCAAGGTCAGTGTGTCACTTTACGGATCTCGAATTGAGGCTCAGCATGTGCTATAGATCCAAGCCATGATTAAGCTCGCTCAACTCAAGCAGCTCAACACCCGAACCCTGAATCGATTCCAAGCTGTCCTCGAGACGTTACTTGCTGCCGAGAAGGAAGCTGAGGGGATGATTGCTGAGATTGAGAAGGTTATAGCTGAACATGACATCAAGGGAGAAGCACTGAGGAAGGAAGCGGCGGAGCAGAGGGCGGCGAGGGAGAACGGGAACGGGAAGCAGAGGGAGGAATCGCCGCTTTCCGAAGATGAAGACGACGACCCTGATCTTGACGAGGGGGAGGAAGGGGAGGATGGCGATTTGCCGAAAACACCTGCTGAGAAGAAACATCGAGACAAACGGCGGGCTCTCGTGCAGCGTCTAAGAGAAGCTCGTATTCAGTATCATCGAGTCAAGTTTTTGTTGGGGGATGTATATCATAATTTGGGAGAAAAATATTAGACGCAGGAGAATGATGCGTATGCTGCGGCTGAAGCTGTTCGGAGGGATATTTTAAAGAGTGAGTTGCTGTTTTTCTTTTCCTTCCAGGATGTTAGGTGCTAAGCTTACTTGGGATTGTTTCAAGTTACGGAACGAGAGGCTAAGGCTGGTATGGCTCAATCGAGTCTCGATATTATTGGTGGGAAGTCTGGCATGACCAAGACGGATTTGTTGATTCCTGTCCCGTACTTGGAGCAGGGAGGCATCAGGTCTACGGGCATGGTGTAGGGTGCCGTGAATAATTCCCAGCCTTGTTAATAACATTGTTATGAACGACGGTCCCCTGGAGGACCATTATTAACCTAGTTAATAACACGTTATTAACATTTATGTGAAAAAGATAATTAATAAGTGAAAAATTCATATTTTAACATGTTATTAACAAAAGTCCAAGTGAATAAATAATTACCCTACCTGACATTGGAAATGGGCTGCAAAATTCTTCCAAAATCTGACCACTACTGCATTAAAATTTGTGCCATATCACCCATCTCTTGGTCAACAGGTCGAAGAGGAATGGCTGGCCCTAAATTGAATTTGATCCGGGGATTCAAGTTCGACGTTGCCGTATTCCTGCACCGGTGTCCAGTACATCAGACTCACTGATGGCTCTCCCTCATCATTGTCCTTGCTCCTGGTACTACCTTTGTTCTGTGGCATCTTTCATCTTAGCATTCTTGAAACTCCCAGTTAGTTTCAGAATTTTGCAAAAAGCCAAGTAAAGGCCTGGTATTTTCCTTATTGAGCACACCTTGGGCAAGTACTGCGAATACTGTTTCTTGCAAATTCAGAAATTTGATCCACTCTGTATTGCTTGACACTGCCTAGCAGGACTTTTCAGTACTTATTTTTCAAATTAGCATGGACTGGTCACAAATCCTGCAGTCTGTATCTTCAAGAATGGTCTGTTTGCGAGGATACATCATTTGAATTATTCACACATTTTAACATGGTGTTTTTGACCTCTGAGTTAATAACATGTTATTAACGTGTTATTAACAATGTTAATTAAAACATGTTAGGATAAGATGGCTTGTTCACGGCACCCTAGCATGGTGGGTTTGATTGGATTCTTGTTGAGTGAATAGGAGGCTGACAGTTTAACCCACTGTCCAGATCGAAGAGCTTCACGAAATCATCGAAAACGTTCTTAATGAGCAAACGGAACTCTTGTGGGAATGGCGAAGCAAAATTCATTCGTTGCTGACGCAGAGTTTGAACCCTGGGGGTGAGGATGATGCGGATGGACAAGAGTATCGGCGTACCCTTAATAATCAGGGAGAGGCGGAGACGTTCTTGCAAGCTTATGCTGCGCTTCTGGCTGATCGTCGAGAGGCTCTTACGAGTGAGCGAACGGTTTTGGCTGCTCATGATGCGAGGTATGTCTTGAAGGCATTTTGTTAATACGTGTATGTGCTGACTGGCTAGGACTGCTCCAGGGAGACCAAGTTACGAAAGACAAAAGCCGCTTTGAAAACTACGGCTGCTGTAGCCAAATTGGATATCCCCGAGGACGTCGAGATTCAGCCTGAGCATCAGGTTCTCTGCAAAGAGTTATCTGAGAAGCATAAACCTTTGTTGGCTGAGCTGAACGGTCGTGCGGTCAAAAGTGTGAGTGGCTTTGAAGAGTCGAACGTTTTACGTAGGATTTGACGTTACCTTCCGGTGTAGATTCTGGTCGACTTGACTGGGGCTCTAGCAAAAACGAGAGAACGCGATCCTGTACGACCCATACTTCTTTCGGCTATCGCTGACTTGCGGAAATTGATCAGCTCTCAACGTTCGTTCTCCCTACGTTCTTTCTCCTCTCACCTTTCTCTCGTTCTTATGCGCTTGTTTTACAGAAACAATGATGGAAAAAGGCACAGCTGACCTTGCGCTTTTCCGAAAAGCCTTCAACCAGCGCGTGCTGAATTTCCGACAGCTGCAAGAGATCTCTGATTCCGTCGCCGAAGTTGAGTTTGAAGGAACGAGACAAGACGCTCAGGACGGTTTGGAGAAGGAGATGAGGGATTGGGAACCAAGATTATCGCTAAATGGGCACATCAGATTTACCTCGACCATCTTGTCAAAACGAGCGAGGCTGATAAGTCATCCATTCACTTTGTATGGAGCTGTCAAGAGGTGTCAAGACCTATAACGCTCGTTTTCGCTCGGCCTGGCATGGGTCAATTTTCACTGCGGATGCTGATCATGATTATACCGAATGCCAAGTCAACCAAGTGCTTCCGAGGATTCACATAGGCCCGAGACACTGAAAAGACAGTATTAAGTACTCGACCAGACAAGTTCAAAGGCGAATTGAAAAAGATTGCATTAAGTACTCTACTCACTGGCGAGCTTGAGGTAAATGCCACTAACCTGCCAGTAGTGTAGACTTACCAACAGATGGTAAGTTTGTCATTAAATGAAATAAGTTTTCCTAGTGTGATTAATGCACCCCTTTCTCATCCGACCGATTCAATACACTGTGATATACCCTCTTGAAAATGGTGAACTTTCGCTGGAGTGGTCATAATCGAAATCACAATTCATCACAGGTTCAAGTTTTCCTGATAGAAGCTCGATCGACGATAACTGAGGGCGTCAACAGGAAGTTCAACAGCTCCGGAAACACGAGGCGTTCAGATCTGTGGTTCCCTTTTAAAACTGTAATCACCTCGAGGCCGTACAGCCTGCCAGTATAGCTTATACATTACTAGATTCAGGGTTCAAGTTAACCTCAAAAGTGCTTCTGATTGGATGTACCTGAGCGCTTCACTGCAGGACTGATCGTGATGAATCATTTTATAGTGACTGATACCTGTCTAAATTTTCGTAGCGCTAGCAAGTAGACGAAAACGATCTCGGCCTTTTCTTGTGCCCACATGTCTATGTAATTAGTCACTTTAGATCTCCTGAAGGAAACTCTGGTCTTTCCAGAGTAGTGGATTTGATTGACACCTTGCAGGATGAATGGTTGTTTTCAAAACCATTTCAGATCTTTGCGCTCTCATACCTGTCAAATTTTTTTAACCAAAAAACTAGCGAGAATACTAAAAACTGCTCAGCTTATTCTGGCTCTTCTGAGAACACTCCTCTACAGAAATAGGCTCTGAGCTGTGAAAGAGCTATTTTAGATAGGTGTCCGCGTCGTCATGTGTGGAAACTTTTTACGCCGGTCTCAGGCCGTCTTCTAAATCGATTATGGTTCGGCGCCTTTAGTCAAAATTGTGAGTTAGCAGATCTGCATAGATATAGCATGATGAAAATTACCTTGGAATTTTGAAGTGAAAACTGAATAGTTCAGAAATGAGAACACACGAGATCATTTAAGTACAATCTTACACCACCTTATCAAATAGTATAGAACTGTGAACACAGGATTACTGTACTATTTCGAAAGGAAGTTCAGTCATGCATCGTTGGCCAAAAGATCCAACATCGGTTTTATTTTTTTCTTGACCTTTTGGATTTTTTTTGGTACTTTTTGTTGACCAAAAGTCCTAAATCAATGAACTTCCATTCGAAATGGTACAATAATGCAAAAAGTTTTGGTCCACTAGCGCTGAAAAAATTCTGACCAGCATCAGGCGATATGTGCAAATGTTGAAAGTGGTTTTGATGCACAAATCACGCATCCTGCAAGATGTCAATCCGTAGTAAGTAGATTAACACTACTCTGGAAGAATCAGAGCTTCTTTCAGGAGACTCACTAAAGCTAAAGTGCGGTGCGGACACAAACATACGCAGAGGTCATTTTAGTTTACTTGCTAGTGCTACACAAGTTTGGACAGGTATCAGACCGTGTAATGCGGAGGCAAGCATAATAATTCACCAATTCCATGATCAATGATGTTGAGAAGCGCTCAGGAACATCAAATTGGAAGCCTTTGGAAGCCTTTCTCAAACTCACCTGAGCACCGAAGTTGCTGTTCAGCTCTTGGCGCTGAAACCTACATTGACCGATTTCTCTCCCAAACCTCGGCTCATTAGTGGCATGGTTTTCCTCACAACCCATTCACCGTGTCCTAACCCGATAAGATACAATGTAATTATCTATCTATCATGATATATGCTATAACAGGCAGCACGGTTTCAAGATGTTTACAATTTTGAAAGGCAATCACAGATCTGGACGCCTCGTATTCTCTGACTTTTGACTTCTTGGCGCCCTTGGTTATACCAAGCTTCTGTCAGGAAATTGAGCTAATGATAAAGCAAAATTGCGACCCTGATTTTGACTACTTCAGCGAACGTTCACTATTTTCACAAGCACAACTGTATATTACAGTTCATTCAACCAGCACGAGGAAGGGGTGCACTAATCACACTAGCAGAACTTATCTCCTTAAAGTAATTGTTCTGACAAACTTAACACCTGTTCTACACCACTGCCAGGTTAGTGGCAAGTTCGCCGGTAGGTTTGTAGGGTAGAAAAGTCTTTCAATTGGCCCTCTAGCTTGTCTGGCCGAATACAAGTTAGGTACCATCTTTTCAGAGATCATGCCCACGTTAATCGTTGGAAGCATTTGGTTGACTTGGCATCCGCGGTGTAATCACATATGATCAACCATAGCCCTCCGACTCGTAGAGAGGCGCTTAGGAGGACCCAAGTGCATTCTGCAGTAGAGCGCTGAGTTTGAGCCATGAGGTTCCCTCGAGGCTGCTATTCAATACCTGCCGCTGGAAATTGCATTGCATGTTTCTCGCCCTTACCTTGGCGAGCTGCTAGCGCGGTTTTGGCGTTTTGACCGTTCACCTTCAGTTATCATGAGTAAACTGGTGTGAATAATCCAAGTACTATCTCGTATGGCCTCGTTCCATCTTCAATCTCAAATGAATTGAAATGATCAGTTACAGATCTAGATGCTTCATTTTTCCCCAAAATTCAAGCTGTCTGTTGACGCTCTCAATCATCATCCTTTTTATCGGAAAGATTGGATCGATTCAAGTTTCCTGTTAACGCCTTCAATCCTTCTGTTAACAAAAAAGCTCGGTTCATGCCGGTAGAATAAAGAGGACTAGCGACTCGGAGGTTTAGTTGTGGGTATGGTATAAATATGCACCTCGTCAGCACATAATGAGTCCACAAGGAAGTCCCTTCATACACTACGGTGAGTTCAAGGACAGAATGTCTGAAATGCAAAAGAGCAATGAAATCTCATTCTTTCCACAGAAATTAACTTGGTCCAATGGTTTCAGCATACAAACGAAAGACCGCTTCTCTCCCTGAGAGGGTCTACCTAATCGATGGTTTCGGAAACTACTATTCCATGTGGCAGGGAAAGTGTAGTTTCACCAAAAGCGAACCAGACTACACTTGTGAAGTTATTGTGGAATATTATTCCAGTGACCCGGAACAGTTCTATCTTCGATCCTGGGAAGGCACCTACTTCGAATACGTAGGCGACAGCGCTACTGCCACTACCGTCTGCCCTTTCAACTACAAGTCTATCAATAACAATAGCGTTCTGTTCACTGCCCTAGACATTGATACCAACAGAAACACTTTCGCTTTTCGTGTTCCGAGCGGAAAATTTCTTTCCCTCCAGGCCGTGAACACTGACTCATCTGGCCAATCCTACCTTCCTTTGGCAGATTATAATTCGGCCACCATTACGGTAGCTGAACCAGTCATCAGGAGAGTGCTCACCGACTTCGAATATGACACCAGTGGCTCCACAGTTACTCAATTGCAGCCTGAAGTTGCGCTTTCGACCACAGTTCGAAATGATTCTCATTCGGACAGCTTTGTACAGGAGCTGTCATATTCCTACCAGAAATCTCACGTAGGAACGTGGAGTAATATGGAGGGGGTAGAACTTTCCGTCAAGTATGGCGTCGAATACGGGATTGAGATTCCATTCGTTGCAGAAGCGACGCTTGAAGTGGGCGTCGCCTTCAAGTATGAGCACACGGAGACGGGGTCTAACATTACAACTACGACTGTGTCGTCGACCTCTGCGTTGTCCGTGCCTGCTGCGAAGACGGGCGTAGCGACGATCCTGGTCAAGAAGGCCAGAATCGATGTGCCGTTCACTTATTCAGAGCTAGTTTGGTATCAGAGCGGTAGAATGGAGGAAAATGTTAAAAACGGCATTTACAACAACGTTGAGTCGTACATGGTGGATGTACAAATCAATGACGGCTGGAAGGACATTCCACAGTGAGTGAAACATGTTTCGTCATTGGATCCAGTTTTTCTGACATTGATTGACAAGATAACTCAACACGAAGTCGGAATTTTTCAATTTTTGGATTAGCGATGTATACAGTACATATGTAAAGTGTTCTTATTCGATGAAAACTGATATTTGAACTGCCGGTAATGCTGCATGCACTTGAGTCCATAGTTTGGTGACTTCACACCGAACCATTCAGTCGTATTGCCTTTATCTGTGGATACGACTTTGATTCCAGTCTATGAGAGCCGCCGTTGGCTTGGTCAATAGCGCTGGAGCGCGGGAAAGAGCTGAACCGTACGGAAAGCAGGAAGGCCTGGCTCGATTTGGAGTGATTGATTGATGGCAACAATCAAGGACTCAGGACAGCCCAGGTCTGACTAATCTAATTACCTACTTCCCACGTACATAATGGGTATAACATAATAATAGCAATGTGTGTGTTGCACTTCACGCATTCCTGCGCAAGAAGCACAACAAGTTCCCCACTACAGTGAACTTGGAACCAACGCTAATATGGTCTCGATTAATAGCATTTACTTATCTGTATTTGGGTATTTTATTACCTTCCATAGCTACGTGCCCGATTGACACTCCACTGTTGTCTGTGGTTGAGTTTTAGACAAAACTCCTCTGTATGCCATGATCCTATTGCAGCCGTATTTGTACTGATGCCTTGTCTGCTTACTTGAAGATATACACATATTTTTTTTACCTCTCTTACCCACCCCGGAATGCCCCTCCTGACTCAGTGCTCACACAGTCACACTATTCCTCCGACTGTGAGCAAAGTAACTTGTCAAGTTACTTTTTCAATTCAGTTAAGTTACTTGCAAGTTAACTTTTTTTTCCCACACTTGACAGTTTAACTTGCCGAGGCTCAGCACAATATAGCTTCACTAAAACATTATCATCAATTCATTAATGAGTTATTCGTCGCTTCATACATTGTTTTACATGAATCCTGAGGAGGATGGGGCTCTGGAGTGGAATATGTTAGAGATCTTTTTGCCAGTTTTGAAAATTCAATTCTAATTGTACCTCGACATTTCTACTCCCGGTTGTCAGCAGTTAATAGTATTTAAGTGATTGCTTATGTACAAATAAAATGGCTCCTAGATGTCATTTGAAAAGTAGACAAAACCTATTCTTTCTCCTTCTGAATGCTATCTGTTAAGATATGGATATCAATGCAGCTACTATCAGTATAAGTATGTGCCAAGGAATGGTTCAACTCACCTCAGTTGATGGTGGACAAGGGTCTGAGGTGGTTGGATGTGGTGGGTATAGTTTATCTGTAAGCTGACAACATGGGCAGAAGCAAATGAAATAGGCAAGGAAAACCAAATATAGTATGGTCAAATCTGGTTGTATGGAACATGGTAGCTATATTTAAATGGGATCTCATGGACAGTAATAAGCTCTCGCAGGATAAGGAAACTTCTCAACAGAGCATCAACATCACTATCCATCCAGAATTTGAATGAGATTACCAGTTTGATCAATTTGAAGCAGTTTGAACACCCCGGGTATTACTTAACATGCCAATGTGTTGCATTGCTTGAATAGAAAGACAAAATGCAATTAAATGTAATGTAATGTTCAAAAATGAGCATAGTGAGTGCAGGGGCAGTAAGTGAGTGAAAGCCTTCGAAGAGCTATTGTTATTGTGAACCTGGAGTATGCTTACAGTTAGAATGCCAATTGGCAGTTCAGAAGGAGAAGCATCTTTTCTAAAAATGCAGTCCCCAATTTGCAGAAAGGATTAGAGCACATATCCAGTATTTAAGGTACATTGCCTGTATTACAGTAGTATTAGGTTGACTGTCCCTAATGCTATATCCTATATCAAGACATCTTGAAGGGGCTCCGTATCATGCAAGGCTCTAACTGTATCACCTGTGCAATGATTTCCATGATTGGGGCTTCACTCGCTACTGTAAAAGCCTGGAATTACGGAGCTTATTTTTCTAATTAATCGACATGATACCATTGCGGCTATGAAGGAGGATCACATTGGACTGGGGTCTGGAGCAAGGGCTGCATGGATTTAGCATTATGCGGAGCTCTGATGTCTGCCTTAATCACAGCTGATGCAGCTGTGCTATTGACGACAAGTTAACAAGTTAGCGGAGTTTCAAAATTCAAAGTCCGCTAACTTGACAAGTTACTTTGCACCGACAAAGTAACTACTTTGGTAGCAAGTAACTTAAGTTACTTTTGTAAGGACAATTTAGTGGAGTTTCAATCTGACAAGTTACTTTGTCAGTTACCCTATTCCTCCAATGAGCTGTGAGTTAGTTCAATAATGGGTCACAAGCCTGGATTTTATCTACTACTTAATTCTAAGCATTATGCACTTAACACTAATCATTCAAATGATGAGCATGTTGGCTTTACAACCAGTTGAAGATGCACTCATGTTCAGATATAATCAGTGCAGCCGCAGTTCAGTTTGGTGCGCGAACCTGTCATTTTTAATGAACCTGAACCTGAACCTCGAGGTTCAGTTCAGCATTTGGTGAACCTTGAACCTGAGGTTCAGTCCAGGTTCAAACCTCCGAACCTTCAAAATTTCAGATTGAATAGATGAGTACTTTTTAAGCTCCATAACTTGAATTTTTGCTACCCATACATATTTATTCACTCAAAATGGGCCTGTCAGGTTGTTAAATAGTCCTGTAGATCAGCTTTTATCTCAATTACTGGGAGCAAGTATAATGTAATAGCATATCATATAAGAAGATTTAAATAGCCCACGAGCATCCTTGTGTGAGCCAGCTTCCCATGACTCCAAGCTGAATGTCGCGGCTTGGAGCTGGCTCAAAGTCGACTCCTACCAGATCAACTGCCAATTGCATTGTAATTGTCAGGAATTTGCTTTAAATCTCAGACAGATACTCTTGAGACTGGATTCATATTACAAGACTCTTTCTGAGAGAATCTGCCACAACACTACACATTGCTATGTCATTACACAGTGCCATGTCACTCACATCATCACATTAGTCAATGTAACTATGTCAGACCACACTGTTATAGTACTTGCAATGCCTTCCAAGCAATCATGCCAGTTGCAGACATGTTAACCACCAGGGAAATGACCAAGGATAATGCATCCAAAATTGTATCAAAATCAGATTCTATCACATTGACCTCAATGTTATCCATGATACAAACTGCAATATTGATTCCTACATGATACAATGCAATAATATAATGGATTAAATGGATTTATTCTCTGTAGGTTTGTGAGTTACATACCAATATCCACAATCATGAGAAGCACAAGTGTGGCTTTCCAGAGCCTTTCCTGCTGAAATAAGATCCAGGCCCTCCATACCACTATAGAATCACTCAAAATCCCCTGAATAGTAGAATTAGAACTACTCAGAAAAGAATGAAACTAGCAAGCTTACAATGATGGTTATACTCCAAGTTCCCATTGCATTCAGAGGTAAAGTTTTGCATTTGCATTCTGGACTAAGGCTTCAAACTCTCCTTGTATCTCTGGTTTTACCCCAATAAAGCTGACTTGATCTTGTATCAATGGGTATGCCACTTGGATCAAGACTCCCCAAGTTAAGGCAACAAATGTAATGATTAGACAGAGGAGGAAGGAGATTTTTGAATGAGTCCAGGATTTGGACCTATTGCCATAATATGACAGACATATAAGTGCAAAAATCCAGAAGTTGTTGCTATAATTCTTACACTAGGATCTTTATAGCAATCAGTAGTCCTAGAGAAAATCCACCTAAAAGCAATATTTAATCATTAGTCGGAAAGTCTAATATAAAATGGAGGAGTCTGGAAATTGGGGGTTTTGCATACCAAAGCCAGTAACTCCTACCATTACATTAGACACAATGTTCTGGTAGATATCCAAAGCAATGGAGGCAATGTCTTCTTGTTCTTCAGGGGACATAACTGAAACAATAGGCCCTTTGCCAATTTTCTCTGAAATGCTTTTCCTTATAGCACAAGCATAAATGATTATTGGCATTAATATCATGAATTATAATAGAATTGGGCACCCAAGATCAGCATCATGTTTGGGGTGACAGCTGTTAGGATTGGCTTGTCTTCTACAGGCACATGGATATTGTAAACTGACAATCAGTATCATGTGTCTATCAGTAGTTTGACCAAAAAAATTTGACCAAGATCAGATGTCAACTTCGCTTAGAACAATCAACTAAGCAATCACTGATGCAGACGAGTCCAAGACACAAAAATTGCTGGGAAACCATTCATAGCCACATGCCACTGATGAGGTTTCCAAGTATCATATCAGGGAGCTTCTATAAATTCCCATGCCATTTTAGCCTTCACCAAGGGGTCAGCCTAAAAGTCAGCAGAGCTTGAAGGTTTCGTCGGGCTCTCATGTGAAATAAGTTACATTTTCTTGCCCTGCAGAACTTGCTGTGGTGGTCTAAGTAAATAACTTAATCAATATACAGTGCCTCAAAAAATTGTCCACATATTTGGTACTTTTGACAAGATTGTTGATTTCTGAGTTACATGTTAGATTTCATAAATAATGATTGGTGACAGCTAAGTAGCACTACATCTATATTCTATGTACCACTTTAGTCTTTTCAATTTAGGTCGAAACTCATCAAGTTATGAGCTATTTAACTTAATACATCATATGGACAATTTTTTGACATGCAACTTCATATACAACAGAGTGCAGTTCAGTACTTTGTATGACCTCCTTTTGCCTTCAGAACAGCTCCAAGTCTTCTAGGCATGCTCCTTATTAACTTCTGACAATCTTCCTCTGTAATCTCTTCCCACATTTCTGCTGCTCTGTCCCATATTTCCCAAACTCCAGAGGGTGGTGTGTCATATTCATTGAGTTTGTTTTTGAGAGTGGTCCAAAGATGTTCAATGGGATTGAGATCAGGAGACTGTGGAGGCCAATCTAAGCAGTTAATATGATGGTCAATGAACCATTTGGTGGCCACTTTTGAGGTATGTTTGGGATCATTATCCTGCTGAAAAATGGCTA
Organism: Collybiopsis luxurians FD-317 M1; assembly: GCA_000827265.1. NCBI lineage: Eukaryota > Fungi > Basidiomycota > Agaricomycetes > Agaricales > Omphalotaceae > Collybiopsis > Collybiopsis luxurians. The sequence goes on along the minus strand of KN834783.1, from coordinate 345,499 downwards.
TGTCTGGATCAATGGCCAAAATCTCCATGCTCTCCAAAAGATTGTTGTCTAAAATGTCCACATACTGCTGCCCATTCATTCTCCCCTCCACCTCTACCAATTTTCCAGTCCCTTCCCACCCCATACAGCCCCACACCATGATGTTTCCTCCTCCATACTTCACTGTCTGTTGGATGCCTCTCTCCTCCAATGGTTCCCCCTTTCTTTTCCACACATACCACTGTCCATCTGACCCAAATTACTCTCTTCCAGTCATCAACAGTCCAATCCTTGTATTTCTGAGCAAAGATCAAATGAGCCTTCTTTTGGGCAGGGGTGAGTCTTGGCTTCTTCTGCTTTTTTCTGGTGTCTATGTTGGCTTTGTGAAGAGTGTTTCTGATGGTCTGGGTGGAGACAGGTTGGGAGAGCATGGGGTTCATGGTTCTGGCTACCTGAGCAGCATTTTCAGCCCTGCCTGTAGTAACTTGTTTAATAGCAGCATGCTCATCAGTGGCAGAGAGTTTGTTGGGATGTCCTGCTGGATGGTTCTCCTTGTCTGGGACCACTTCTTTTGCCAGGGAAGTAATCTTTGACTTGGATACACCAGTCTGAGCAGAGATCTCCCTAGTGGAAGAAGAGGCTTGGAGCAGAGAGAGGACATTGTCAAGTTGAGTAGAAGTGATGGGCTTCATGATTTAATGAAGGCTATGGAGGATGAACAAGTGGCCTTATATATTCCCAATCAAAGGTATGACATCATTATGATGTAAAGATATGATTATCACACCGCTCCACTAATGATGTCATTTATGATAGCTTAATGGGGCAAAACAATAATGTTAGAATGACAACTCAAAAAATTGTCCACATGACTCATCAAATCAAATAGCCCATAACTTGATGAGTTTTTACTCAAATTGAAAGAGCTAAAGTGGTACATAGAGTATAGATGTAGTGCTATTTGGCTGCTACCAACTATTACTTATATAACTTAACATGTGACTCAAAAATTGAAGATCTTTCCAAAGTACCAAACATGTGGACAATTTTTTGAGGCACTGTAGCTCGCAGAGATAATGAAGATGAGAGATGTCTGGTAATCAGACATTCACTTTAGGTGACAATTGGCTTGTTCTATTCTCTTGCCTGACAAAGCAAATATGAGAAAGGTGTCTTACAGCAACTTGCAAAATTAATGACAGTTGATCGACTGAGTGTCATTTGTTTGAAATTTATGAATAACTCAAAATTTGTAAAAGAATCATGTTTGGTCACCTGATCCCAGCACTGGCACATTCCAAGCCTTGATCCTGACCATCATAACCGACAAGCAGAAGCAATGTGGACACTATATCATCATATATGGCCTTAGGCTCTCAATTTTATGGGGATGCGAGTACAATAATCAGAGGGTATCGGCTCTCGAAGTCATATTCTTTCTAAACTTAAATTATTTCTAAATTTCACATAATTGATGTTTCATCAATCAACTGTCATTAGTTTTACAAATTGCTGTAATCAATTGGATATACAGTAAACCAGTTTCTGAGTTATTGTTTGCCTCCTTCAGCATCTCGTGTCAACATGATACTTGATTACGAGTGCATGGAATGCCAGGTTTAAGCGTCGAGCCTGATCCAAGACAGGCAATTCTTAAATTGATTTAATTCTCACAATTGATATACATTTAGTTGTTATTCATTACATTTAACACAGCATAATTTGTTTCAACATTACTTCAAAAGGCACAAGTCCTGCCACACATTAATAGTGGCCCACCACCACCAGCAGGCATCAAGTTGTGTATTGAGTGTTTATATTTACATTGAGAGCTTTGAGTGTCTAGTCTTTTTGCACAAGTCCATTTTTGAAGGTTGCCAGTGCGTTATTGAGCTCGTCGTTGAAGCCCACCTTTACGATGATGCATGTTTTGTGGATTCATCCGCAATATAAATAATGACAGTTGTATGATATTTATCATTCTATGAGGATCCAGACTGCCTTGATGGCTCCCAGTCACCTAAGTTGCAACAGATGTGAGCTACGGAGGGAAAAGTACATTGACCAAGACGGTATTGCACGCATCTACAATTAAGTAGTTTTTGATTTAGTCGTTGAAATCCTACGGCCGCTAATTATTTCAAGTCTTATTTGAAGACTAGGATAACAATAGTCATGGCTCGATTGTGCTGTTAGGCGGACGGTGGACACCGCAAGTGCAATGGCCATTGCATCACCCTTGTTGTCGAAATTGTTCTAACTTGATTGCTAGTAGAGCACAGGATATGGATAACGGCTTACCTTGATCACTGCATATCGTGATTTCACTCGGATTGGAGGTTCTAAGTATAGATTCTCTATCCAGAGTCTATCTATCCATCACCCTTTTGAACACACTAATGGAAAAGTAAGTTCCGAAATCAGTCACAGCATATAGATCTCACTGAATGTACACCGTTTCAGGCAGGGGCAGAGAGACTATCATTCCAATGTGAGATAGTATTTTGCTGTTCATGCCATCACGCATCTTTCTCGTGCATGGCTGACATCTAGAAACTTATGGCACGCTGTCAATATACGTGCAGAGCCCCAGTTTCTCCGACAAGTGTTAGTATTGCTTGTGGTCATAAGCTAAACTCTCGTGAGACAGAGGAAGGGCGAGGAAAGGTACAGTAGACCCAGAGTCTCAATTTGCCGCCGGTTGTTTACCTCGTGTGACATTTCAATGGCATGATGATGATTTCATCGAGTCCGCTGCCACCATCCTGACGGTGTACCTACCCACTGATGGTGTAGCTCTGTATCGTCTAAGCAGTGCAACACGACTTTATCTTCGACCCTTCCACGACTCGCGGCCGACACATGCAGCTTACCTCGGCGCTTTTGGTGCTTAACAAATCCAAGTTAAAGCGTCCTGTTTCTCAAACAGTAAATCCCGTTCAAACAAGTTTTTCAGCGGCGTCGGAGCGGATAAGTATTGTAATAGTACATGGTGCTCAATACATTTAATAAATGAACTACTTGATTGTAGAGGACACATAAACCTGCGCAAAGACGGCATAAAGCAGATTTAGTCAGTGCAGTCGACTCTGAGCTACTTGTCAGCATTAGATGACAAGCTATACTCAGTCTGGCTACTCATAGCCTGAACTGATTCCATTATTACTGTAGGGCGCCTAAACTGCATACGATTACCCTTTTCTGCCTTGCGTCCTTCGCTATCAGTGAGTGTATTTCTTTCCCAGGCGCGACCCAGCATGACACGCAATGTAATCATTTCCGGAGAAATGCACTATGATTTTCACTCAGTCCATCGAATGCACTTGAGGAAATTACGAGCTGGGATGCTCACCTCGCACTGCACCATCAATGGTAAAAAGAGGTTTTGTGCAATGTTGCTATCTCCAAACAGTCCCAAGAGAATGATCGAGATAATGGTGAAAGGCAGTGCCGATTCAATGACAATGGCCGAAGCTCCTGTGTAGTTTTGAGCATCCACCAACCCGAGCAAATCCTGCATTCTCTTCTTATGATAATAAATCTTTCCAGCAATAAGGGCTGTCAGCCAGATTGGAAGAATCATAAGGATGATCCAGACCGGCAACGAGAGGGGTTGCCAGTGAGTTTGGGTAGGAAGAGCAATTTGGACAGTTGTCAAGATTGAGAGTACTTAAATGCATTGCTTGTGAGTATCAGTCGGCTAAATAATGGATAATCACTTACTGACACAGGCAATATAGAACATTGCAGGAGGGATGACAATATACCATACATAATTCCAAAGAATAGCCGCTCGATAGAGCTATATCATTAACAAGCCATCAGATGCCTCGAAAACAATGATTTTGATATGAGGACCTCACCAACAGCGCATCTGCCAAAAATGAAGCCAAAATGGATGCACAATTTCCAAGAGTCATTACAGGTATAGATTGCTGCTCTATCATATACGCAAATGGCCCTCCTGGATATTGGCGATCGTTGAGCCAAGCGTTTTCATTGAAGCGAATACTGCAGGCCAGATTGATTGTGCCAAATGTAAAGAGAAGCGTATTGAATATGAGCCAACCAATCCAAGCATAGCTTCTGTTGTTTCGCTTTTCCTGTTTAAGGGTATAGTACACTGTCATTGAAAAGACAGCGACATGAATGCCTAGATATACAAAAATTTTCCGAAAATCGGGAAAATTAATAAGTTAATAGCGTGGAGTGATAATAATTTGAGCATTGAACCTCACCGTATCCCACTGCGGCAAGGTGAGTTGCAATATAATTTGACTGCTCATACCAAAGGGATGTAGGGTCTTCTTGAGTTGCGAAAGGATTAACCATGATAAGCAAGCAAGGGAGCGAAGTATAGCTTTGTCGCCTGCCAGGAAATCCCCTGCGTCTGCTTCATTTATACAGCACGTCGATACGTTCCATCATTAGGTTCATGATGCTTTCGGTTTCCACTTGACAACCCGTGGATTGTCTGGATGTCCTCCCGGTGGCTTCTGGCTTCTTTACGATATCAAAATCAAACACACTAGTGCTAACCATCTGGTTTTGACCCACAGAACGTACTTTGAAATTCGAAACTCTCACCAGTATGGTTGATTGGATAGACAGGTACTGGGAGTTTCAGTCCTTAAGGGGGTTTGTTTCTACTATAACCTCATCAGGAAAAACTCTAAGTTAAAATTATGGTAAAAATTGACCGAATGCGAGAAATTACGACAAACTTGGACAGAATAAGACCCATTTTACGATTTGACAAAATTCGAACCAAATACGTTGGGTCCCTGTAAATTTAGGCATCACTTTCACTTATTCAGACTTCTTTCGGCAAAGTTTGACAGAAGTCGAGCTCAGATTTGCGCATATTTAAATGTGAATTTTCCTCCATTATCCAGCTTAAATTCGACCTTGTTGCGGCAAAAGAGCAAATGACATTCACACTGTATGACCAAGAATACATAGCAGACAAAAAGCTAAGGCTGCACTATGACTCCTCTATGCCGTCGAAATCTGGATCAGGCAGCTTTGATGCCTCAACTAAATTAGCATCGGATGCACGCATTCCCCTAGGATGTAAGTCGGAGAAGCACAGCAAACAGATAACAGCGCTCGCTTTGCAATACAGGCGGGCCATCAGCGCACGGTACCTTCTTTTTCCTCACCCATCCGTCTTCAAACCTTCATGCCGAGAAATATGATATGAAGGACGTACTGTTCGCTGAAGTCGACTGATACGAATTCAGAAGTCTTGCGTTGATTATGGCCTTCACAGGCTATACCGGTTCCGAAAGAACACTTTCCAAAAAGGTTCAGGAATTCTCAAACCTCCTTTCCCAACATTACGAGCTTTCAAAACTTCATCATGATAGTGATACCAATCACCAGGACAGATAACTGTTCGGTATCCACTAAAATATTGATGTTATCCGCGGATTCGAATTAGGTAGTGCAGCTATAACATAGCTTACAAAAAATTCAAGGATTCGGAAATGGTAAATATGACGGTATGATTACCACCACGGTCATACTAATAATGACTGCACCTTTAACGATCCCAATCCTGTCGGACTCTCATATCGGAGAATCAATGCTATCAAGATCGTGATGGTAGTTCCCACCAGCGCTAGACCAGATATCATTGATATGGTTATTATTAGCTTGAAGTAGATTTAGCACAAAAAGGTAACAAATTCTGCTCCGCAGAAATGTGTACTAAAAGGGCTGAGACAAGAGTAGATAAGCCTGTCAAGGATAATCAGGAGTCTTCAGTAACTATTTTAGGCGAGCCTGATAAACTATGAAAGGATAATCTAATTTATATCAGCATACATTTCTGCCGAGCAGAATTTTTTAACTTTCTGATGTATATATATGTTTTTTCTATTTCTCCTTTGGCCAAGTAGTTGGCGAGTCAAAGTTACAAGCCAAAATTTCAGTGGGCAAAAAACAGCCGCATCATACAGGCACTACCAGTATCCAGGTCTCAAAAAATATCTTCGAGTACCGAGGAGCCGTCTTTGAGCATGGAATGAATAGAGCGAAAATTTACGGACATGATCGGGTGCTCTTATAGTCGGATGAAGAGGGCACTTGACAAGTAATATAGTTTCACGGTGCATTCACATTCTTTCATAGACTTGTTTCTAACTGGTTTTAAGCCATAGTCGTCAGCAAAGTGGCCAGAGGGCTCATAATCATCTGCCTTTGCCATCCGAAACTGGGGAGCAAACAATTGCCAGGTTATAGCACGTAAGATCATCAGCTGGAGCTGTGCCGAAGAATACTGCGGAGTGTTTTTTGTGAAGCGAACGGTTCTAGCCTATAGGAAAAAGCCGATAATAGCTCCATATTCGGAACTGCCACTATTCTCACTTAGATATTGATTTATCCTTTTGAATCTGGCTCCTCCAACACGGCGAGATATCACGGCTTGCGGAATACCGATATGCTGGGATCCACTGGTAGCATTAAACCATTGACAAAGTTTTGATCTTGAGTCCCGCTGGCCATTGTTCTTATACTCTCTCTCACTTATAACTATACCATATTCTTTCAAGAATCTCCCAACTCACCGCCCTGTAAGTTTACTTCTCCCAGTCATATGACGCAGTTGTACGCCAAGTGGATGTAACTCATTCTACCGCTTGCAGTAAGATTAGCTAATAGCCAGAGACTATTCTCAAGTGTCATTGCTCATTTCTTCTATTCAGATTGAACTCATTGTTTTTGGTGAATTCTTCTACCGCTTAGTGATATGTTTACCCTTGCTGACATGGAGATCATTTACAGCCAATCTTAGGCATCTACATCATACTCTTTGGTACTGTCAGTATATACATTTTTCGACAACGGTTTTTGCCCATAAAACTATACAGTGATCTTGGAGTTCTCGAGACACCTGTGTATTCCTCCAACCCGAGGCTTCAAGCATCAAGTAAATATCTTAAAATTCATCTTATAATATGCCCTACTTTTACAGAATTTTGGAGAATTTTAAGTTCAGGATTTTGGGTTGATCCGAGGTGTCTCAAGAAACCCAAATCGAAGTTATATTCAAAATAAATTCATAGAAATTCATCAAAGCATTGTTTATACAGCACAAAGTATCTCAAATCATAACGCCCTTGTAGATAATGCTGAGTATTCCAATTGATGACAATTCCAAGTAACAAACATAATAAGTAAAATTTAACTTTTTGTCTCAAGGACTCCAAGATCACTGTATGTCATGGCGACAATTCTTTTCTTCGTGTTAGCCACCAGCTCTGTTGCAGTTAGTTAAACTATCTCAAAGGTTTTTGTCACCATTGGATCCTGTCAGTTTTGTCACAAAATGCTTCAACTGGCGGGAAGACAATCTAGCCAACTTGCGCAGCGTAACCGAAGATATTTTTATGACTACTGGGTAAGTAATGCACTGCATGTTCAAAGTTATCTTCATATATTTGCAAATCTCTTTGTCAAGGTTGCTCTCTGATGTCATGCTGGTGCGCTGATACATATAGTAAGGGCTGATTACATTGGCACTCACTGGTGTTTGAATCTAGATTCATTGCTGCTACTGTCTATGGCGCTTTCAAAAACAAGTCATCATTGGCAGTGGAAAACTTTGGTAGGCACCTGCACCTCTGTGTCATACTTTTCACTGTCGTCTTTGTTCTTATCCTGCCATTCAGTGTTCTGTGTGGCCTCTATGGTATTACTAGGCAGAGTTGAATCTGTTAAGAAATGAGGCACCATAGCTACAACCTCAACAGAGGATGGATCCGAACATGGGGGTATGAAGCAGGGACGAATAATTATTTGTGGTAATGACAGAGTATTTATCATACAGTGGAAGCATACCTGAAATGCTCTGTGGAGCAGCTGAACAAAACAGGATCGACAACTTTTGCGCCGATGTACCTCATTTATACCAGTGAAACCTTTCTGCTGGATGTTCTCTTAACAGGCTTAATAGGTAGATGATTTGTTGGTGATAAGTCTTCACCCCAAATAGTAAAGCACTTCTGGTGAATTGGGACTTGTTTCAGGGAGAGTATGGTGGTTCAATCACCAGGCCAAACATATTTTAATTGGAAAAAATGAGTTGAATGATTGTACTCTTTCAAGTCTTCTCTGGCCAATATATGTCAAACAGCATGACAGTAATTAATAACTCACACTTTCTAAAATTTGCTGGAGGGTCCTCCATCGTTGTAATCTTGGCATCCATTCCAGTGCAATTTCTTGAATCTCCCTTTACATTCCCCACTACACCTTGTCTGCTGACTCAGATTATAGTAAATTTTGCCCACCTGATTTTGAAATATGTGTTTACAGCTTTGTCCTCACCGGGGAATTTCATCCACATTGTTAATTGTTTTCATTGGCCTCGTAGAAAGGGGTGTATCTAGCCCATTTGATGAAACCAATTGAATGGGGATTGGGAATTTCTCTTTCCAAAATAGGGTCAACTCGACTGCATAATGTGAAACCAATGGAGATCAGGAATTTTCTTTCCAGAATAGGGTCAACTCGACCGCATAATGGTAAAATCATTCAATCAACTCTGCGAGAACACACTTCCGATGAGTGGCAAGCTGGAGCTAAATCATTCAGGGCAAAAATTCTACCAAGTAGCGAGAATGGGAATGGGATAGTATTTACTGAAGTATGATCGAGTTGCAGAAAATCCTCCTGCTTCAAAAGACAAGGGTCGCGGAAGGGCTTGATCTCATGAAACCAAGGTCCTCCAAGCATTTGCTTGAGTCGTCCAAGGTTCCTTCAATAGTCAGTCTACGTACATCTTTCGTACATTAGATTATATACTCTTCAAGGTTCAACAGAAGCAATAATCATTTTTCATTGTTATTCTGCTTACCTACGGCCAGTTACAGCACTGTCATCATAGACGTCAGAGTCCTCCGGCCAAAACTACGTGGTTCAGAGTCGTGAGATGTTTATATCCCCCTGACCGAAAGGGAGGGCTGTGTTTGCTACGATCGGCCAAAATCTTCCTAAATTTTGCCCCAATAGGTAACTCTTTCACACACACTTATCTAATCTCTATATTCTCATGCCGCGGAATTTATGAAACCTTTTCAGGCGCTACATTCTCTCTCCGCTCCCTGACTGTTGAGACAGACCTTCTGTAAATGATAGCTACTGCCTTGAATGGATATAGCAATACAGTTGCCTATTATGCCTTTTGGGGTTCCCCTGCCGCCGAATCGTTGAGAGACTTACAACTGAATAAACTAAGGCTAGAGACCCTGATGTCCTTTCCCTCGAATTCTTCTTGAACTCCCAAATTTGCTGCTGTCCCCAATATTGCGAGAACATGTGTCAAGCTGTATACCACTCATTCGCCCTTCGATGGGAATCTGCACTTGTCTATCTGTGTGACGTACTTGAAACATTTGTAGCTGATATCGCACATCCTTTGTTCAGATCTTTTCCTCTCGGAAAAGAGGGTTGATATTCCCAGTGACATTTCGTCGGCTACAGCCATTTGCAAAAAGTTTTGCACATCGAGGCATTCAACTGTTGTTTATTTGTATTTGATATTTTGATACGGATTCTATATATTCCAAGAGCCGGACACAAAGCCGACGCCCAAAGGAAAAGCAAACAGCTGATTTCGATAAGGATTGACCCACAGATGGCGTCGTCGGATGGTGGTTCCGTATGTTTTGGTGGGCCTGGGTCCCGAAATATATAGGACGACCAAATACAAACAAACAAGTGTTGAATAGTCAGAAATGCAAACCTTTTTGCAAACGGCTGTAGCTTCCTGAACCGCGGGCAGCGCTAAGGACTATGTAATTACGATCGAGGTTCTCGAATACTCCGGCCCGGCTAAATTTCCAAACGTCGATAACTCCATCACCGTGCATCTCAACTTGTTAAGGTAAGGGTACACAATTCTTTATAGGTTTATTGACTGAAGTACTCTGAAGACGCGAGTCGAAACTGTGGGTAAAATAAACGATCGCGGTTGGATAGTAAAGACGCCAGTCAAGTCTCGAAAATCTTTCTCCAAGTATCGAGGAACGGCATTTGAACCTGGAATGGATAAGGCGGAGGATGACGGAGACGGAGTGCCCAGCGAGTAGTGTGTACTTATATCGCGTTATAAATCTGTTCCTAATCAGCTCTTATCCAGAATCGTCACCGAAGCAAGAGGCTTTGAAGATTCAATTCAAAAACCTGTCCTTCATGTTTCGTGACACAAGCCCGCGTTTTTGTACTCCACAAAGAATCAATTGACCATGACACCTTCTAATCGATTACTTTGAGGTAAGCTTTCGCTCTTTGTTCTTTGCTTTTTCTTCCAATCATCTCTATCTTCGGGGAAACATATTTCGATTATTGCCAGACCGATAGGGACCGGTGATTTCTTTTTGATCTCGTATTCTGCTTTCGTAGTTTGTCGACATGGACGCTGACTGTTGCTTCTCCTCGCAGGTGATCATTTCTTCCCCTTTTTTCACAATGATACTCTTTGATAGACCTTCCGGGATCCTGATCCTCCACTACACCCTTTCATCTGTCTCCGCTTCTCAACTTCTTTATCCACTTATTGGCTTCCTGATCGTCCAGGTTCATACACTCCTTGACTCATTAAGCTTGAGGCTCAAGTCTGTGTGAGCTTTACCGTTGCAGCAACAGCGTACGAAACTTGAGATGTTTTTTCAAGGCGAGCTTAGCTTGTGAGGCAAGTCCGAAGTCGAGAGAAAGGTGTAGGAAGGAAATGGAGTGCTAGGGGTGTCAAGAACGAGCACGGTATGGAGTTGAAGTGTCATAATTGTATTTGCTAACATCACGTTCGATGTTAATCATTGCGATTTTAACTCAAAAACTCAAGCAACCCCATAGTTACGTATGTCCATGGTTGACTGGACGAACATTGTTGAAGTGCTTTACTCAACCCGAATAATGAACGCTGTTGTCGCCGCGGCTCTAGCCATTGCCGGCAGGACGAAAGCCCACCTGGAATCGTATGATATCATTCTTGTCGGCTCTCGCCCTTTTCTTAACGTCGCTCTGCTGTCTTTCATCTTCTGCGAGCCGAAAACATTACTAAATTCGCAAGACGCCGGTGTGTTGCCTTTCCACAAACTTTATCCACTCCCACTTTCCATCTCCCCCATCGCTGGCGCGCGCCACTTCTTACCCGAACCAAATGTGCTAGTCAAAACAAGTAAGATTTTCTCTCGGCTCATCCCGGTATCTGCCTTGGAGCTGATGAGGCACATAGGGTATTTTGGGTTATATAAAGGACTTGACAGATGGTGGTGAATCTTGAGATTGTTCGGCTTCTTGAAAGCACTGCGGGCTGAGCTGGACCGAGATAGAAATGAGATGCAGTGGAAGTGGGGGCGGCGGTATACCCACTCACTTGCGATATTCTAATCTGACTAAGATATAGGAGGAATCGAATGCAGATTTCAGTGAGAAAACTGTCTATATTTTTGGTCGATTACCTTGAGGTAAGCTTTTGCCCTTTGCCCTTTCCTTTTTCCTCCGACCGTCTCCGTCTTCCGGGGCACAAGACGAATCAGATATTTCTGTGATTGCCAGACCAATGGCGATCCGCAACCATGAAGGAATTTTTTGATTTCGTATTCTGCTTTCGTAGGTTGTGGACATAGACGCTGACTGCTCTCCTCGCAGGTGATTATTTCTTCTCGGTTTTTCTTTCGCAATGATACTCTAGTATAAACCTTCAGTGATCCTGATCCTCCTCTGGAACTACGATAGTAGAAATACTTTCCTAACCTCATCCAACCTACATCCTTTCATCTGTCGCCGCTTCTCAACCTCACTACTCACTTATTGGCTTCCTGATTGTCTAGGTCCTTAGACTCACTAAGCTTGAGGCTCAAACTGCCAAAGCAACAGCGTATGAAACCTGAGAAGATGTCCTTCAAAAATGGGCTTAGCTAGCAGGCCAGTCCAAAGCCGAGAGAAAGGTCTAGGCAGGAAACGGGGTGCTAGAAGTGACAAGGACGAGCAGGGCATAGAGCGAAATGTGTCCATAAACGCACGAGCTAACATCAACTTTGGTAAAGCTGCGATGTCAATCATCGCAATTTTGACCAAAGCAACACCTTGGTTACTTTGTCCATTGCTGACTGGAAGAGCGTTGCTGAAGTGGTTTTACTTGCGGCCTTTCATCTTCTGCGAGCCGAGACCTTTCCTAAACTCCCAAGGCGTCGATCTGTTGCCTTTCCACTAACTTTATCCTCTTCCCCATCCCCGCGTATTGTCTCTCCCATCGCTGGAGGCCACACTACTTCCCGTCCGAACCAACCGCGTTAGTCAAAACGAGTAGGGTTTTCTCTCGGCTCATCCCGCAGGTATCTTGCGGTGGAGTTGATGAGACACATAGGGTGTTATATATAGAGGACTTGATAGATAGCGGCGTATCTCGAGAATGGGAAGCACCGGGGACTGAGAGGAAATAGACGGCAGGCAGTGGAGGTGACGGCACCGGCGGCATACCCATTCGCTGGCGCGATCCTAATAGGACTACGCAAATACCAGAGCAAGTGCTGAAATACATCAGATAAATAGAATGCAGTTATTGGTAAGAAAACTGTCTATCCACTGTTTTTCTTCCCACGTCCACACCAGAGCCAATAGGCAGGGTAAAAACCGAGGATGGGGCAAGTTCAGTCGAAACGAAGAATCTGTATGATATTAGCATTGAGGCCTATATAGTTGTTGAGCAGGCAGTTGGTGCTTCAATGGAACAACGAAGAGGAACGGGATTCCGACAAGTCCAGGCAGTCTGGACAGAAGACGTTGGGAGCATTATGCGTGGAAAGTGTCATGATGACTAAGTAATTACGTCTGTATCTACCGAGGAAGATGCAAAATATAGTGTGGGTATGATTACAATGATGTTTTTGGTGGAACATTTATTGGTTGTATCAGAATCTTCAAAGCAAATGCTCCCTGAAAACGGGGTTCTATGCAATCGTCATTGATTGCCACTGCTCGTGTATTTTTGGGATGGGTAGGAGGTGCGAATGGATGCGCTGTACGATATAAGACGGGATTCTAGTAGTCATGATCTGGAAACTATTTTGCAGAATTTCGTCGCTGATTGTTGCCCTCTTCCATAATTGTTTTGATAGATGAACTATTGTTCGTTGATCACAAGTCATAGAAAGAAGTAACCAATAGACTTACACGATCAGTGCATATCCGTTCAACCGCTGTTGTGCATCTTTTGATACAATGATGTTCGTCTCGTCCAGCAAGTTGAGATATTATACTCGCCCTGGGTCATCTCTCGCTTATTCCAGTGTTATCATGTCCTCTCAAGAATCTACGTGCCACGCAAACACTTTGTGTATCCCTCCTGAAGCATATCAATCTGTTGTACATTTGGTGAACACCGAAATTATTGCGCCAGTTGCGGTCAGTACTCAGGTGCATATAATTTTTCAGTGTCATCACTCACATATACTCCAGATGGAAGTAGGGTTCTACGGTTGATTTTTCTCTCCAATACTGGAGTTTCACCTGTGCTGACGAAAATCGATTCAACACCGACTGCAGGTATCTTCGTTGTGCTTTTTAGTATCAGTATATATATCTTCCGACGACGCTTCCTACCTGGAAAGCCATATGTTGTGGCTACTATTCTTTTCTTCACCCTAGCAACCACCTCTGTTGCACTCGACCTAGGGGGGAGATTTTTGTCACCTTTGCAGCCAGTTTTGTTCCCACAAAGCAGTCCAAACAAATTCCAACCTGTGCTTGATTGCTTGTTTATTATATCTGGGTAAGCTGACACCTAGTCCATTAGGAGTCATTTACTTGATACCTCCACCTTTTTGTAAAGTTTGTTGTCCGATGTCATGCTGGTATGTTCTCACTTGCCAGTGCAGTTTAGAAGATTGAAGTCTTGCCGCTAGATTCATCGCTGTTATCGTCTGTGGAACTCACGAAAACGAGTCATCATTGTTCCTACTCTACTTGTAGTGGCCTGCTTTGGTATGTATTACACCTTTCTATGAATAGATCTTGCTAAGAGCTTGCACATTGCAATCTACCAACTCAGTGTTCTTGATATATTCTACAGCAAGTGGTAGCTTGGATGAACTTTTTACAGCCTATATTTTTGCGACATTCACTCAGAATGTTGTGCTGACTGGCTTGATAGGTAAGTCCATCTAGTACTAGGCTTGTCTTGATGAAGGGAAATAAGTATCCAATGATGTGAACTTTTTAGCTGGAAGAGTATGGTGGCTGAATCGTTGCACCAAAAGAAGCTTCCACATGGGACAAGTCGATCACACCCCTTCAAATCTTCTCTTGCCAGTGTACGTACTACGCAATCACTTTATTCAAGGCGACTATGCTTAAGGATATTGATTCCACTTCTCTGTAGCTTGGTTTCTGGACTTTTTTTCTTACTCATATTTTTTCCATTCATACCGTTGGTTATACTTCGATTAGGTATGATCAACAATGAACTGCCCTTTTCTTCCTGCCTTTTCACCCAGATTGTAGTAAGTGCTCTTGATTTTATGGAAATATGTGATTAATGTCACAGACAACTGTGCTCCTTGTTCAGGGCATCTCATCCACATTGATATTCATCTTCATTGGGCTTGGTGCAGATGGTATATTTGGCCCCCCCTTTCAGGTCACCAGAGAGGATCTGGAAACTAATTCTCCTGGAATACCCACAACTCTCCCGCAGATGGACCAAAGCAATGATATGACTCAATTGCCTTTGCCGGATCACACCTTCAATCCGATGCAGGTTGAAGTTGAATCATCCAGGACAGTCACAATCCAACCAGGAAACAGAATTATTCAACCTTACCTCCTGAAGTATGATCAAGTGTAGCGGGGCTGTCACTCCGCCGCTCCTGTCCATGCATTCCATGATTCCACACTTGCCATATTCTTGCATCCATATCTATATTCATTATAATTCTTAGATCCGCAATCCACTAATTGCTCATTCCACTTGTTACTACCTATCTTAGATGACCAATCATTACGTACACCCTACACTACTATAAAAGTCATCTTATACATAGAGTAGGAAAGTCCTTTGAATGGACACTTTAACCTTCTCATTTGTCTGGCCAAGCACGCAGTAGGTTAGATTTCCACAAAGCTAACCTTTTCTTTTCCTTTTGTGCTCTGGTACTGCGTAACTCCGTCGCAGATACATTACATTGAGAGACCGAAACCTAGACCTTTTTGGAGGGCGGCGTACAACACACTGACAAAATGGTTAGTGAAATGGTTCAACCTTACATTAGTTCAGAATTAAATAGGTCGGAAGGAGTCCAGGAGTCATAAAAGCTCAGAGCAGGCCTGACAGATTAAGTCAGGCAGTGTAGTTGAATCTTACCAACTTCAAGCTTTCAAAGGTCTAACCTACTCTGAGACCTGACTACAGCTGTGAACAAACTCTGAACAATGAAGAAGTTGGTGTTTCCACGATTCTGTGTGAACCTCCTTAAACTGGTGCAAGCCTGAACCGAACCTAAGGTCCAGGTCCACCCAAACATTGCAGGGTCATGATTCACTCATGAAGTTCAAGATTCAGGGGCTGGTAAATCCAAACCAAACCTCTAAACCTTCACTGAGCTTGCAGAGGTTGGGGGCTTATAAATGTCTTGAATTTTTCTGAGGCAGATTATCTTGCTTAGGTAACTCTACAGCAGGTTTTTTTAAGTGTACTTTTTCTTAAGAACTTTATAAGGCTCATAGAGTAAAAAAAAACATAGAGATATTCTGAGCAGCTTGGTAAGAAAATCCTTACCTCTTATAAACATTCGAGTAGGTTTTATCTGCATGCAAAGAACTTGAAAGAAGTTGTGAAAAATTGTTAAGGGCCAGTTTACAGAGGCAAACACATACAACCAGATAAGAGAATGGATACTAGATGTGAGACTAAATACTAAGATCATTGTGTATGTAGAATGACCATGGATACTAGGATCTGTACTGCCATAAAACAGCGACGGAGTGATGCAGAACATGGGCACAAAAGGTAAGTGGTAAAGGCAGCTAAGTCAAAAATCCCTACAGGGAGACTTAGGTTCAGAGAGTGACTAGTGTAATGTCTCGATTTCAGAGAAAGATACTCTAATCTACAAACAAGCTGGCTTTTATAGTAGAATAGGGTGTAGGTAATAAGTCAGGTGAGTGGAGCTCAACTGAACGGCAAACAAATGAGAGAATTATCAGTAAGTCGTATGTCAGAGGGAATATAGTAGACAGTGAACTAAGTGAGTGTAAGTATAGGCGAAGTCAGAGTGAACAGAATGCTGTGGAGACGAGCGGTGACGAGACAGCCCCGCTACATGTACCCTTACACTAACTTGAGCTTTTCAAACACCTGATCGCTGAACACTGGCCACCTTTGCAAATTTTGCGCGGACTGGGCTTCTCACAGCATTGAGTCGGATCGACTTATATTTCGCTGAATGCAACAGAAATTTATAGAAATCCATTTTCGTTCAACTTTGTAGGACATCTGGCTTAGTACATTGAGCCATATATCATGAAAGCGGGACATTTAGAGCTAGCAAACAATTATTTCAAGGATTGGAAAATAGGTAGTCTCCCGTGGGCAGAGCACCTTAACAATTCTGTTTATTACCACGCAAACATGCTATTCAATGCTCCACTGACGTCGGGACAGCTGTATACTATGGTTGTTAGGGAAAATGAAGGGCTAGGGATAGTGAAATCTTCAAAGATTTGCCAAAGTGAAGGCCTTCCGGTTGTTAGATGGCTATAATAATTTTTTGTAGCATATTTAGGTCCTAATCCATACTTCTACCTACTTACATTGAGCATCTTACAAGAGAAAACAGAATTGTCGAGGAAATAATGGTTGTCCTCAACTGAATACTTTGATCAAACTGCCAGGAACATTACAACAGTGAATGGGATATGTATGCAAAAGTAGCTAAGGCTCAAGAGTACATTTAGCATAGTCTAAATCCAACATATCAAAAGAGTACGTGCAATATTGAAAGAATGAGGAGTAAAACGAAGCAAAAGGGAAGTCGAGCGTGACAGCGACCTGCGGGAAAGGAGTGCCGTAGCCTCGGCAGGCAAGGCAAGTGTGCTCGCCACTAAATTTTATACTGCAGTAAACATCGATTTGGCCTTGCCTAAATCACTCCAAATGAAGCCTGTAAAGCCTCACAAGATTGACGATGCTACCGAAGCAAGGCTGGAGGCAGCAATGGATGACCTCCATCGCACCAACAAATTTCCAAATATGTCATATCCCAAATACGATGCTCCGAAGTCGGGTTAGAGGGAACTGCGGAATACGCTCGCTGAATCTGCCATTTTGCTGCAGTGCCGACTTGCGCCGTCTCCGTGACAACACTGTGACAAATGAGTGCACCACTATGGTTGTTAGGGATAGTTCTATTTTCATCAAAACACAAATAATTTCATGATTTGTTTGAATATCATTTTTCTGAGTACACAGCTGAATTCCTATGGGCTGAAAATCCCTATAGTAAATTTCTGGGATTTTTAGCAATTTTACTGAGCTCAATGGACAGTGGCCGAGGAGATTAGGGATAGTTCCATGTATCAGTCACAGTGTTGTCACGGAAAAGCCGCAAGTCGGCGTACGGCTTAGACAGCAATTGTTCGCACTCGTTAGTTCATGCACGTCTCAGTAAAATTTCAGGGTAGGCAAGAAGAGGACTGATTACTTCAACAAGTACAGACAGAAATACTACTTGAAAGCTAGTCAAAATCTCTATTATCACCAGGAGCATGTTGGGGAAGAGGAATGGGAAGAGGACGAGGATGTGAAAGTGGTGGGTAAGGGAAATCCTGGGATGCAACCTGGGAAGAGGATGCAATGCTGATTTTTCGTGGCTTTACAGAATTCGTCCGAAGAGTTTTTGACCTAGTCATTGCAATCATCGTAGAGCCTGTAATAAGAACTTACGTGGTGACAGTGCTTGTACTCCATGCCGAGCCGACGGCATGTCCTCCCGCTAACTCAATGTCACGCTCGACACATCTTTCACTTCGTTTTGTTTCTCATTCATTCACTTCTCCATGGGTTGTTATGAAATTTTGGATTTAGACTCTTTAAAATGTAAAAGTAGGCTCTAGTCAATTTAATCCATTTTTTCTATTTATTATTATAGTGTTCCTGGTGGTTTGATGAAAGCAAACAGTTTCAGGAATCTACTATCCCCTCGACAGCTCTGTATCCCCTTCAAAATCTCCCAATGTAAGTAGACAGAAATTACCGTTACTATTTAAACATGCTATAAAAAAATATCATGGCCATCCAAGTAGCGGAAGGCCTTTATTTTGGCAATTTTTTAGAATTAGAACTATCCCTGTCCCCGAACTATCCCTAACAACCATAGTATCCCTCACCCCCCTCGGTCTTTGCCCGACGGAGTCGGTAAAATCAAGAAAAATCTCAGAAATTCAAATTAAAAGTGTTGAAGCATTATTAATTAAACTATCTACTCAGAGTAATAATGTTCAAACATTTTGAGAAGTTATTAGCATTTTTGTCAAAATTTCACTATCCCTAACAACCATAGTATTTGGAGGCTTTCTTGGCACTGCCTGCATTCTCATGGGCGGTAGGATTTTAACTGCCTTCAATGTGTTGTTATTGTCTCTTTGGAGGGCAGTTAGAATCGGGAGCCCAGATCTTATTTAATATCAGCCGATCTCAACTGCCCTTCAAAGAGCCCTTCAAAGAGCCAACTTCACCGCATTGAAGGCAGTTAATTTTTTACTGCCCGTGAGAATGCAGGCAGAGTGGGGAGCATTGAATTAGAGGTTTGTTTGCGGGTAAATACCATCACTAAGGGGCGTTTTTCGAATGCTAGAAATAATTAAATAGTTGGACTGTCAAATATACTGCCATCAAAGACTGCGAACACACTGCCATAGCTTTCGTGTTCAGTACTATCATGGAGTCGTCGTCCGTCCAGGTTGAATCGACCCTCTGCCCGGCAAATTTTCTGTGCTTTCCTGATCGCTCTGCCTTTCGACGAGTCTTGAATTCTGATTTCATTATACCAGTCGCTGTGAGTAGAAATTTTCCATCGCGGCATCATTGTTCACGTATTCTCTCAGCTGGGGCTATTCTCATACGGTGAGCTTGATAGTGACACCAGCATAAACATCCTAACCTTTTTTAATCTGGTACTTTACTAATGTGCGTTAGGTATCTTCGTCGTTCTCTTTGGCCTTAGTATGCACGTCTTTCGACAGAAATTTTTGCCCGGAAATATCTATGTTATCGCGACAGTTCTCTTCTTTGCTCTGGCCACAGCCTCCATCGCACTCAATCTGGCGCTCACATTCCTGTTACCTATTGATCCGCTTAAAATCGCCTTTTTTGGCCCCGACGAGCCGGGATTGGGATCATTCAAGCTGGAATACATACTACGATTGTTATTTATGACCTCCGGGTAAGTAGTGAAAACTATACTAATCGTCTTGGATCATCTTCTCAATATTATGGATTCTGATGTAATAATTTTAAAGATTGCTGTCAGATGTTGTACTGGTATGTTTTTGAAAATAAGGGCAGATTGAAGATTGAACCTCTCGTGCTAGATACATCGCTGCTATCATTTATGGAACTCAAAAAAACGAATCGTTTTTGTCCCCATTCTATTGGCAGTCGGAAGCTTTGGTACGCATTCCCGCTCCAGGATCCAATGTCCGAAACTTTCTGATTCCTCGCCAGGTGGCATAGTGACCTTCATAGCTTGTATGGCGATAAATGGCGCGGGCGTAAACCCCAGTTATCAGCTGTTTATCATCGTAACTGCGTTTCAGAACACTCTGTTAACTGGGCTGATAGGTGATAAGCTGTCGTTGTCAGTAATGGACATTTGCTAACCTGAATTCTATTTTCAGTCGGAAGGGTATGGTGGTTAAATCGCCAGATCAACCGCATGCTCATTGAACGAGCCCAAAGAGCCCCTTTGAATCTTCTTTGGCCAGTGTAAGTGATTGCTTCTAATTTTGCTTTCGTATTTTTGACTGTGTTGCAGTTTGATATCTGGAGTCGTCTTCCCATTAGTCCTTTTAGCAACCGTAATAAACGATGCTGCACTTCCTTACAGTGTTTATTTTTATAGCGATTTTCTGATATCTCCTTGCCTCCTGACCCAAATCGTGGTAAGTTCTCGCTTCTCTGTCCTTGAATTTCACATCATAACATTCAATATACTCAATACTTAGGGTATATCATCCACTCTGACCATTGTTTTTCTTGGGCTCAGTACGGATAGCGTAGTGGGCTCGGTCTCTGTGATTACAAAAGATCCAGAAAACCACTCGTCCACAACTAGCGCACAGAATTCTAGGGAAATAAGCAGCGAGAGGACTGGCTCGTCTCTGCTATCCCTCATCCCGGGCCCCGATTCATCCCAATCGTCCAGGCCAATACCAAGTGGCATAAACTCAAATGGATTAGTTCGACCGTACTCGCTGAAGTTCGATCGGTGCTCGGGGACTGTCGAAACGGCTCTCTCTGATGAGGACCATGTATTGCAGAGCACTAGCACGGGTGATGGAACGGTTCGACCTTACAACCTGAAGTATAGTCCGCCTGATGGAGGGGACCGTGACTCGGAAGTAGACAGGGAGGGAGATATCGAAGCTCAGAGCAGTGCGGGTGGTGGAGAGGCTCGACCTTACACATTGAAGTATGAGCAGCCGATGGAAAACCGGAGCACGGCGATTCATTGAAAAAGGTAATGAAATTGGGGAAGGAGTCAACAAGGAAAATGTTCTAGTATTTATGAATCATATCTTAGCCAAGTGCGGCTATCCAAATGTACTTCAGACAGATTGACAATCGTGAATGCGTGTTGAGCTGAAGCATTCAGTATTGAGTCAGGCACAGGGCTTCACATTTTCAGCGTCGCACAGAAAAGTATCTTGATAAAGGTGTCTTTGCTTTGCTTACCGGTTTAGTCGAAGGTGAACGGGCTTCCGCAGTAGTTGAACGCGTCGCACATGCCTTTTACTGTAGCAGAAAAATCGCGGTTAGCCGACGCCTCGATCATCACCATCCGACTTACGGACCCGAAAGGCATGAGTCATGTTCACGTGTATGACCGCGTAACGCGTCGTGTCACGTCACCACGGGTCTTTCTTTGACCCCCATCTTCTTCGTCTAAAATGCTCGAACCCCCGCCCTTCTATCATGTCCATCACCTTCGAGCAGATCCTGATCATTATGCTCTACCTAGATCAACGAATAGGGAGTATAGACCCGCCGTTAATCTTCCAAAAATAATCCAACTTGCGCGGCTCAGTCAATTTAATACTGAGTCTTCATCCGCAGATGAAAGAATTGGAATGAAACGCGCCTCCTCTCCTTTATCTTTCTCATCTCCACCACTGAAAAAACGTTTAAAAAAATCAAGGGATGAATGGGTTTCGCCAGCAACGATGCAGTATCCAGATCTTAAACTGTTTGTTTTTGACCCTCTAGACGCAAACGGAACCAACCTCGTTCCTGCTTTTCGTTTCCTCATAGAGCTTGATTTTGTTACTGCTGAATCTCCTCAGGATGATGACAAGCTTCCAAGGTCTTTTGATTGTCCGGATGCTTGGAGGGCAGAAGAGGACTGGTTTCGCAAGGAGCTGTCGAAATTAAGCAGAAATTCTGTAGATCCTGTCTCTATCGACTTGGGTCCAGTCAAGCTTTCTAAATGCCGCATTCGCCACGTTGTCTCCACTCTATCCGACGAGTCTGACTATCTGGTACTCGTTCCGCTTTGCAACCCAGGAAATGTAGAAACTTCCTCGTACGCTTTTCCATTTCGATATTCACCCGACCTCATCCAAGCTTTGGAAACGCTAGCTGATCATGGCAGAGTCAAGGTGGAAACACATTTGAAACTCGTCATAATCCCAGGCGAAGATGCACCATCCTTTCGTATTCAAATCGAGCTTTTCGTTTCATTTGTTACTCCCACTATACTGGAGCCCATTCCGCCCAAGACGACCCACCTCGTGGACGCCCAACGCCATCTCATGCTGTTCCTCTTCCCCCCTAGTCCTTCCCCTCCGTCATTCGACCGTGACGTCAATATCCCTTTCTTTTACTCCATTCTCGGTCCTGCGCCGGTCCTCCCATCTCCTGCCGCCGAGGAAGCCATGCAGCCCATATCTCTCCTCCCGACTCTTCTTCCCTTTCAGCGGCGAAGTGTCGGCTGGCTTTTAGATCGTGAAGGAATGACCGTTTCCGACGAGGGGAAAATCGTTCCCAAAGCCAATCATACCGGATTTACGTTCTGGCGCCCTGTCAACGTGAACGGACAGGAGTGGTTTCTTCATCGTTTGACGGGCGCTCTTCGCGCAGATTCGCCGTTTTCGGATGATGATGATGAGGAGGTACCCCTGGGTGGTATTTTGGCCGAGGAGCCCGGTCTTGGAAAGACGATCGAGACGATGGCCCTTATTTTGCTTAACCCTTCCCCTCCGCGTTTCAACCCGACCCTTTCGCGCTGGGACCCGGAAGCTAATCTTACTGTCAAAGCTATCAAGGTACGCCCTCGATGAAAATTTTCCGGTGTTCTTATGATGACGAACTATGCTCCAGTCTACTTTGATCGTCACTCCACTTGCCCTTGCCGGTCAGTGGTCGGACGAGCTGAAGGCTCACGCTCCCAGCCTACGTGTGATGTTTTACGATGGCTGGAACAACGTCAAGGTTCCCATCAGCGCCACCCAAATTGAGGAAGAGCGACAACGCCGACGGCAAGCCAGGCAGAAGGCGAGGAAGAAAGCCGCTAGAGCCTCCACCAAGGTCGAAGCGCAAGCCAATATCAAGGGGAAGGGAAGGGCGACTGCGATCGATGTGGATGCTATGGATGTTGATGACGAGGAGGATGAGGTTTTGGATTGGTGTTCTTACGTGCACACGTTTGATATCGTGATTACCACGTATAACGTTCTCCAGAGCGACTTGAACGTCGCCAGGGCTCCTCCGAAACGACCTCGACGAGATGGGGTGAAGTACCTGAATTTGGAGAGGCCTCGATCGCCGCTTGTTATGGTTGAGTGGGCGCGAGTTGTTATGGATGAAGTGCAGATGGCGGGCAGTGGGAAGACTGAGTAAGTTTTTTATAGTTGATTCGTACCTATTGCGAGCTGAATCAGTTGCTTTGCAGAGATATGGTTTCGTTAATCCCGCGGCGTTCGTCATTGGCGGTATCCGGAACTCCAGCGCGCGCTCAAGTCTCGGATTTGAGCCATGTTCTTAAGTTTGTGTTCATATCCCCTCGTCGCCCCGACGTTCTCTCTCATCATTGCTTTAGGTTCTTGAGGTTTAACATTGGATCCAACCGGCTGTGGAACCGACTTTTGCACCGTGGTTTTGTCAGCGAATTCTGTGATTTGTTCAAGTATTATTCTATCCGGTGATTTTTTTTCGATTCGCTTTTCGTGTGAGATTCTTACGAGTCAACTACACAGGACGATGAAATCGCAAATATCGCATGAACTGCAAATACCTCAGCAAACGCGTTACTTGGTTAGCATTGATCTGGGACGAGTCGAACGTTTGGTATGAATCCGTGCTTGAGTGTGAAGCTTACTTGACGTTGACGTTTTATGATGATGATGATTAGGTGTACGATCAATCGTTCGAGGCCATTCTGAACGATTTGGGACTTGACGCTAGAGGTGTTGCAGCTACGGAAAATTGGGAGGTCGACGTTACCCTCCTCAGAGCGTCTATTCGTCGTCTGCGCGGTATTTGCACACATCCACAGGTCAGTCTCTTTACGATATTGCGATATGTCGGACTGTTTCCAACTGACTCGCTCTGTCTATCAGGTCGGCCAAGTCGTAGGACAGAATGAGCGACTGTATAAATCTAGTGGAGCTTTGAAAACGATGGCAGATGTTTTAGAGGTCGGTTGTCGTTCTCGTCTCCTCCAAGTCTCATCCCGTCCCCTTGTTTATCTATTTCCCACGTCCTTTTAGAATATGAAAGACTTGAATTGGCGTAATCTCCTAGAAGAATGGAAGTCCAAGGTCAGTTTTGCGTTCTCCGCTCACTTTACGGCTCTCGAACTAAGTTTCGACATGTGAAATAGATCCAGGCCATGATCAAGCTCGCTCAACTCAAGCAGCTCAATACCCAAACCCTGAATCGATTCCAAGCTGTTCTCGAGACGTTACTTGCTGCCGAGAAGGAAGCCGAGCGGATGATTACTGAGATTGAGAAGGTTATTGCTGAACATGACGTCAAGGGAGAAGCGCTGAAGAAGGAAGCGGCTGAGCAGAGGGCGGCGAGGGAGAGTGCGAAGGGGAAGGGGAAGCAGAGGGAGGAGTCGCCGCTTTCCGAAGACGAAGACGAAGAAGACGACCCTGACCTTGACGAAGGGGAGGATGGAGAGGATGGAGATTTGCCGAAAACACCTGCTGGGAAGGAACATCGAGACAAACGGCGGGCTCTCGTGCAGCGTCTAAGAGAAGCTCGTGTTCAGTATCATCGAGTCAAGTTTTTGTTGGGGGATGTGTATCATAATTTGGGAGAAAAGTACTCGACGCAAGAGAATGATGCGTATGCTGCGGCCGAAGCCGTCCGGAGGGATCTTTTGAAGAGTGAGTTGCTGTTTTTCTTTTCCTTCCGGGATGTTAGGTGCTAGGCTTACTTGGGATTGTTTTTAAGCTACGGAACGAGAAGCCAAGGCTGGTATGGCTCAATTGAGTCTCGATATCATTGGTGGGAAGTCTGGCGTGACCAAGACGGATTTGTTGATTCCTGTCCCGTACTTGGAGCAGGGAGGCATCAGGTCCGCGGGCATGGTGGGTTTGACTGGATTCTCGTTTAGTGTACAGGAGGCTGACGGCTTGACCCACCGTCCAGATCGAAGAGCTTCACGAAATCATCGAAAACGTTCTTAATGAGCAAACGGATCTCTTATGGGAATGGCGAAGCAAGATTTATTCGTTGCTGACGCAGAGCTTGAACCCTGGGGGTGAGGATGATGCGGATGGACAAGAGTATCAGCGTACCCTTGATAACCAGGGAGAGGCTGAGACGTTCTTGCAAGCTTATGCTGCGCTTCTGGCTGATCGTAGAGAGGCTCTTACGAGTGAGCGAACGGTTTTGGCTGCTCATGATGCGAGGTATGTCTTGAAGGCGTCTTGTTAATACTTGTATGTGCCGACTGGCTGGGACTGTTCCAGGGAGACTAAGCTGCGAAAGACAAAAGCCGCTTTGAAAGCTACGGCTGCTGTAGACAAATTGGATATCCCCGAGGACGTCGAGATTCAGCCTGAGCATCAAGTTCTCTACAAAGAGTTATCTGAGAAGCATAAACCTTTGTTGGCCGAGCTAAACGGTCGTGCGGTCAAAAGTGTGAGTGGTTTTGAAGAGTCGAACGTTTTACGTAGGATTTAACGTTACCGTCGGGCGTAGATTCTGGTCGACTTGACTGGGGCTCTTGCAAGAACAGGAGAACGCGATCCTGAACGCCCCTTACTTCTTTCGGCTATCGCTGACTTGCGGAAATTGATCAGCTCTCAACGTTCGTTTTCCCTATTTTCTTTCTCCTTCCATCGTTCTTATACGCTTCTTTTACAGAAACGATGATGGAAAAAGTCACAGCCGACCTTGCGCTCTTCCGAAAAGCCTTCAACCAGCGCGTACTGTACTTCCGACAGCTGCAAGAGATCTCCGATTCCGTCGCTGAAGTTGAGTTTGAAGGAACGAGACAAGACGCTCAGGATGGTTCGGAGAAAGAGATGAAGGATTTGGATGCCAAGATTATCGCTAAACGAGCTCATCAGCGTTACCTCGATCATCTTGTCAAGACGAACGAGGATGATAAGATGGACGAGGATGAAAAGTGCTGTATATTGTGCCGATGCGAATTTGAGAGAGGGTTCATTACTAGTTGGTATGTTTTCTTTCTTGGACGAACACTTATATGGGCGCTGATTTCGAGGTTGGTGGTGGACTGTAGCGCGCATATCTTCTGCGAAGTTTGCTTGAGGGAATGGACGGGTAGAAAGGATGGGAAGAGTTGTCCTGTCTGTCGGTGAGTTTTCGAACCGCTTATGAGAGTCTTATGGCCGTTGTTCCTGATATCGACCTGGATAGCGTACCCATTGATATGAATCATTTACAACGGTTCAAGCTGAATGAGCCCAAGCAACCTGCCCCGCCGACCTCGATTGTCAATGGTGAAGTCGTCCCTGTCTCCCGCAGGAAGATTGAATACAATATGATCGGTCAGTGGAATGTTCGCTGGTGGTTGGACGTTGCTAATAACTACGTGTTATTCTTGCGCAGACCCGACGGTATTCGAGACCATTCAATCGATGGAGGCTATCGGTGACTATGGAAGCAAGATTCAGACGCTTGTCAGACATATCATGTACTTGGAACAAGTCGATCCTGGCTCAAAGAGTATTGTGTTCTCTGCTTGGGCTGACTCGCTTACCAGTCAGTATAATCTTCGCCTTCCGTCGAAGTCTTTCAACTGATGACATTCCCCTGCAGTTGTCGAACGCGCACTTCAAGATAATGGTGAGGAAGAATCATTCTCGGATACCGATCGTTTTCTGATTTTGTTTCGTTTCCAGGAATTCAATCTATTCGAATCGATCGAGGGACGAAGGGAGAAGGGCCCGCGAAGAAGTTCAAAACACATCCGGAAATATCCGTCCTCCTTCTTCATGGGTGCGTACTCGAAAATACTTTTGCTTTTCTCGGCAATTTTCTGATTCGTTCTATGTACAAAGCGAGCGCGAGAATGCTGGTCTCAATGTGACGTGCGCGTCTCGAGTCTTTTTGCTAGAAAGTGTAGTTCACCATGGCTTCGAGATACAAGGTATGTTGACGTGCATGCCTGTTATGATGTTTGACTTATGTTATCGTTTTAGCGATTGCCCGAATAGATCGTATGGGTCAAACTCGGCCTACAGAAGGTACTACTACCACTTTTTTCCAAGATTCAGTTACTCATCCGTGCCTCGCAATTAGTGTACTGCTACTACGCCGAAGGTATGATGTCTTCTTACTCTTCTCTCTCAAAGCTCATGCTATCTCTTTGAAGATACCCTCGAGCGCAACATTTTGGACCTCGCGGCACGTCAAGGGCTTTCCCTTTACACCAAGAAAAATTCCGTAGGAACCCTCAACGTCTCGTCTTTTGCAAGTGATAAACAAATTATCGATTCGCCGTCCAAGATCACTAAGAAAGCAGCCAAGGGTGATTTCATTTTCAAGTAAGTATTACATTTTGTGTGCTTCCCCTCTCCCTCCCCAATTTAATTGATATATGCTTCTATTTAGGGTCGACGATCTTCTTGCATGTTTGTTCCCCCACATGTTCGAAGATTTGGAATACCTCTTACCTCCGGAAGATGTGGTCATGTCCGACGTAACTAATACACACCCACTGAATCCTTCGTCAACGCCTGCAAAGGGGAAGGGAAGAGCGATTCAGGAGAACGCGGTGGCCGGACCATCGAGGTTGCGGTGATGAAGGTGCGATGTGTACGAGTAGCTTGCAGGGTTCAGATTGATGTTAAGTTATACTACATATGTATTGTTTCCTCGAGCTGTACGCTGGATCGATTGAAAGAGACTCTCCTTGGCCTCCACAGAAAATTACTTGTAGGTGGAAAGTTTGTGGACAGTCGCGAGTCCGATTGAGACGCCTTACCCTTCTCTTCTTTCTCTTGTTCAACCGAGGCCAGACTGTTCGCAAGTCCGACTCTTGTGCACTTGATACCTGCTGCAATCCAAAGACGACGATTTAGACTTTCGAATCTATGTCTCTGAATCAGGCGGATGGCTACCTTCAAAGGTAAGTTGCTTTATGACCGGAATAAGCCGCATTCATGATAAATAATTAGATCGAGAATACAATCTGCTTTCATTGCCTTTGGAGACCAAATTCGAAGTAATAAGCTACCTCAGACCTCGGGATATCCTCAGTCTTTCCAGTACAAGCCATATTATGCGCGATATCCTTTTCTCTGTCGTTTTTCGCCGGATCACGATCCACCCAGATATCGGGAAACAGGTGTTAGCGAAGCTCGAAAGATGTAAAACTCGTACGGCCCTGCGCCGAACATTTAGTGAAGACGGGTGTGTTCCAGACGAGATCCTTCCTGCCGTCCGCGAGTGTGTCATACGAGATTGGAAAGACTCTTCTCTCAAGAACCACGCTATGAACGAGCTGTTCTGTGCCTATATCGACTCATTGCCAAATATGAGCCATATCACATCGTTGACTGTGATTAACACATCTCTCACACCTTCGCTTCTTTCGAACATACAAATGCTTTCACCTCTCAAATCCCTGTCCCTGAAGAAACTTCACTTGCATAAAGTTCCAGCCAAAAATATTCGAAGTCTTGCAGATGCTCTCACCCTGGAAAAGCTGGAAATAACGGAAGCCATTGTGTGGTATAATGCCAGATATCTTGGAGAGGTGTTTCTTTCACTTGCGGAGAACGTTATCGAGTTAAAACTCGACCAAGTTTCTCTCACAAAAGCCTTGATATCCTCCTCCATTGTTTCACCTCTACAAGTCCTCCAACTCCATTGCTGGGATCTCGACAAAGCAATCAGCTTCATCCGTAGAATCCGTACCTTGGTGTCCAATAACCTGATTAGCTCTGTTAAACCAGCCCTGCCATTTAAGTCATTCTGATGACATTTTTGTTTAACTGGTTAAACATGCAGAAGTTAATGAAAGCAAAATAAAAGCAAGGATTGACATACATATCTCAAGTAGATAATCTGGATAAACCACAGCTTAGAGTAGTTAAACCATGGTTAAACCACATTAGACTTCTTACTTTGGACTCATTTCATTTTGACCTATGTCACAATGTGACCAGATGAACAGTTTTCAGATTGTGGACAGTCTACAGTGGGGCTCTGCCCCAATTTATATCCTCAACCCCTAATCCCTAACCAGCCTAACCTCTAACCCTAGCCCTAGCCCTAGCCCTAGCCCTAGCCCTAACCCACCTTAACCTCTAACCAACCTCCTTGGGCTTTTGGCAATGTTTCAAACACTTCTCTAATGTTAGGGTAAGCACAAGTGCTTGCCTTAATGAGAGGTGCCTTCAACATTGCTAAATCAAGCATTTAGTGAGAGAAACTTTCCATAGACTGTCTACAATCAAAAAGTGTTTGATGCCAGCAAGCCTGTGTCAGGCTGAATTAAAGAGTGAAACACTTACAGTACCCCTGTGTCAGCTACAATTATCTAACAAAGGTTTAACCATAAAATATCTGTGATATTTTTGCAGTTAAACCTGGTTAAATTGGTTAAACCAAAATTTCATGGCAATGAACTTTTAAGCAGGGTTGGATTTTATCATATTTTATTGGTGTCCATTAGCATCGGCGAATATAGCAGTTCCGCTCAACCGATACGCCTCCGCCCCGTAACGGAGCAAATTCCACTCTCCAATTTCCCACTGTTACGCCAGTTGACCTGTCCTCCACGATTCGTTTCCGCTTTCACCGAGTCGCATAATCTCTCGCGGTTGTCGTTTTGCACCACCACTTCCAAGTTTTACTCAAGGCAAGCTGCCAGTGTTGAAGCTCCTCTATCTCGGATGCTTGTTGAATCGGATGCATGGTCATCCCTCAGCCGCTATCAATCCATCCAAGAGTTACATCTTCCGTTCTCGTTTGCTCTCGCGATAACCAAGGATTCTCATGGAGTTCCCCTGAACCAGCTGAAGAAACTTACCATTGATGCGTATCCTATGTGTGGCGCCGAAATTGAAGCTAAACTACGGTGGATATCAGTAGCCTACTGATATCCACCGTAGTTTAGCTTCAATTTGAGTAATGCAAAGCCCTTGGTTGTCTTATGCCTGCCCCACGACGATCCGAAAAGTTCCAATTTTTCGAGCTTGAGACCGTTCGCAAAATTTCGGACATGCCCGAATGCAATGGACTTGAGATTACAAGAGGAAAGAGACAGGGATCAGAGGTGGGGCAGTTGTTGGATGTTAGAGAGAAGCGGAGCTGTGACCGGGACGCGATTTAGCATTAAAGACGTAAGGTTGCTCATCCTTGGCGAAGAGTTACTGTAGGCATGAAGCAATGCATCCATGGCGCGGTCTGGAAGACGGAGTCTTTCCCAGTCCTTAATGACGCATTCTCGAGTAACTGGAAGAACCGTCTGGGGGATATATCCATCTCGGTCGAGCGAATGGTAGAAGTCAGTTCGGCTTATACAAGCCTTGGCTTTCAGCAGCACTTCATTGGTAATTTTTCGATCGAGCGAACGGTAGAGGTCAGTTCGACTTGTACAACTCTTGGCTCTCAGCAGCACTTCATCGGCATTTTTTGGGCGAATGACGACTTTCTGGAAGACGGTAGAGAAGAGAGCATCGCGTGTACTACGGCATGCACATGACAGCATGAGGATATCCTCCGGCTTAAGGTAATTGACGATTTCCAATTTGATTTCGACAGGTAACGCTACTAACGAAAAAAGATTGTCTTCTCCACCTGATTCTTGACTATGAACATGCTTTTGAGGGTCGTAATGGAGCTTACCGTGCTGAAGAACTGTATCCTCGCCTTTTAAGTTGCCACCTGATTCGGATACAAGCGTATCCTCGTTAGAATTGGCCTGAAAAAGAGCCCTCCACATCAGAAGTCGAGTCAGGGCTTGACAGAATAAAAGAAGTACAGTTATGCACTCACCGAGAATTTGTTTTTACGGCCATGGAAAGTCACGAAGGATGCTTGGATTGTGGGCTTGGGATCGAAGAAACTTTAAATATTTTGGGAATAAGTCAGTTCGAGTCAGAATAGATCGGTCCGGGCCCCTTCCTAATTTGCAACATTAGAGCTGACTCGAACAGTGAACACTCTCTTCTGCTCAAGCTCTCTTATTTCTCCGTATCCCTGCAATTTGTTAATAAATTTGAGAATATAGTTCGAGAGCTTGCGCTGAGTTATCCTCACCAAAAAGTTATCAGTCTAAATCTCATACAGCCGCACTCCTGAATTTGAACTATGGAGAAAAAAAGGACTTTCCACCGGGAATAGATATATACATACAGTCAGTTAATTGGTTGCTGGTACGTGGATGTTGTCGAGGAAGAGAAGCGGAAGGTAAAAGAGCGGCGGTTAAACAGAGGACGGAGTATGCAAAGAACCGAGATGATGCCCTCAAATGTAAGGTATTACTTGACCAACGATGCAAATAGGTAGTAGTTTTTCGGAAGGCTTGCCGGAGACAGCCGCGTCAATGAACTTTAGCAGATATTCACGTGATCGCTATCCTTCAGTAACCGCTACCACTGCCCCAGCGCCTGAATTCCCTTCACCCACTCTGCAGAGCCCACGTTCACTTTGAAAAAGGAGTTACTCAGTCACCACATAACCAATACTTCAACTAACCCACAACTGAGACTACCTGCGTCCCATACCTGGCAATATAAAATTCTGGATTGCTGTCGAAGATACTTGGCTTTGAATCGAGCGGAGGGATGGAAGGTATTGCCACAAACCTTTTCCAAGGTGTGTCTATCTGTGACCGAATTCTGGCATACTCACAGTCAATGCTCAGGTCGGCAATACAGTTTTCTGTCGTTACCTTTGGAAATCAAGTTCGAGGTGACAAGCTATCTCGAACCAGGGGAAATCCTTGCACTTTCCGGCACTTGTCATATCATGCGCGATGTACTTCTCTCTACTGTCTTTCGCCGGGTCGTCATTCGTCCAAATATTGATGAAGAGGTCATGATCAGAGCTCGAGCGAGCAAAACCCGCCATACCTTGTACCGGACGCTCAAGCAAGTTGGATACGTGCCTGAGGATATCCTGCCTAGTGTTCGCGAATGTGCTATTCGAGGATGGCGGAATCTCTCCCTCAGTTCCCATGCGGTGGACGCGTTGATCTCTGCCTACACCAATTGCTTGCCGAGGATGAAAAACGTCATTTCGTTGACTCTCGTCAACGTCGTCCTTACGCCTTCGCTTCTCTTGAATCTACGAGGGTTTTCACACCTCAAGTCACTGTCTCTCCGGGCTTGTGACTTCCGCCAGGTTTCGGTGATCAATGTCCGAAAGTTTGTAGCTGGTCTCCAAGTTGAAAAACTTGAACTTCTCGGGATAGTTGGGACGAGGGCCAATGGGAACAACCATGACGGTATAGTAGAAGCATTTCGCTCGGCCGCAGGGAATCTTGTCGAATTGAGGCATGACCTATTTGGACTAACGAAAGCTTTGTCTTTTTCCCTCGCTATTCCACCCCTACAGGTCCTCAATATCAGTCTCGGGTACTGCGACTCAGATATAAACGAGGCGCTCGATTTCATCAGTAAAATCTCTACCTTGGTATCAATTACTATTGAGGATCATACACGCTTTGGTCTATTGACGTTCTTACGTCCCGTACGAAGGCGTATTTCGCTCTCTTCTTTACCATCACTCCGGCGATTGACCTGTCCTCCGAAATTCGTTTCTGCCCTCGTAGGCTCCCACAACCTTACTGCATTGACATTCCGCTCTGCCTTCGTGTCGTATCCGGACCCGGATCAGGCCAACGACGTTAGACCTGCTCTATCTCAAATGCTTTCTGAGTCGGATGCTTGGTTCCGTATCAGTCGTTATCAGTCCTTGCAAGAGTTGCATATCCCGCTTGCATTCGCTCTGTCACTCGTCGTTGATGCTAATGATGATTGTTACTTACTCCGACTGAGGAAACTTGTCTTCGATGCGAATGCGACAGATATCATAGACATTGTGTATGATCAAGTCGACTTGAACATGGTGAGATGCTCTCTAACTCAATAAAATGTCTTTCGTGTTACTGATACTGACCCTGTTTTGCAGACATTCCTCAGGCTCCTTACGACTTTTTCGACGCCATCTTTGAAGCATTTGGGTTTCATCAAGATAGCGCTTGAACTTCAGAATCTGAAACGGGATTTGAAGCAAGACTTGATCCATATCCAGCAGCGCTGTTTCTCAGGCCTAGAACGTTTCTCTGTCAGGTTCATGGGTGGTGGTTGGGATTTTGAGAAGGATTCTAAAAACGAAGATTGGGTGTCATTTGATCGAAAAGAAAGTGATTGCGTATAGAATGAAGGATGATGGTTGTATATATCATATTTAAGTACCTATTTACTTAAAATTTGTTAATCGATTTACCTATAATCTGCTAGAATATGCTATATACTATTTACAGATTTTTTCGTATCTTTCATGGTACCAGCTCGCGCGATAGGGCCTCCGCCAGCAATCTGAATTAGGAGGGATGCTTTGAAGCAGTATTTTCATTTGAGTAAACTTCCCTGAGTTGATCTGTTCATCGATCTGGAATGAAAACCTCGACAGGTTGATCACGATTCACGACTCACTGGCAGTACCAAGTCAGGCATGAGTTTTTAAAAAAAGTAGTTAGCTCACACCTAACGAGTCCGGCCGCAGCAGCAATATCAAACCATCCAGTTACAGCTGTTCGTTTTGATCAACTCGAAAAATGATATGAGACCGGCACAGGATGCGGAAAACTTATTACTTATGCCAAAAATGATAATTGTTCAACTTAAAAAAACCTTAGAATCGCCTAGGAGGAAATACACAATATTCTCAAGTAATTTATCTCGAAGTTCACTGCTTGTAAGTTCTTGGCGCGAGGTCCTCTTGACTTCCTTATCCTCAGCTCTGCGACTAGTTTTCTGCCTTGTACAGCTTCCACCGAGTATTTGTAGGCTCATGGGATAGTGCGTTCTCAATGGCACCAGCTTGCGTGATAGGGCCTCCACCAGCAATCTGAATCTGAATTAGAATGATGACGACGCAAACTAGGCGCTTAATATTATTATACTAGGTGTGACTTTCAGGTGATCAAGTTTGATGACGCTTTCCAAATTTCCGGGCCGAACAAGCGCTTATCGTGCCCAGTGCTCTTGCTTCAGAACCTTCATAACCGCCTATCGTCATTGTCAAAAGAGCTGGGTCATTCTTAGCGTGTATTCAATACTTCATAAGGCTCAATTACAAGAAACGATCTGACCCGCAGGTTTCCTGAAGCTTAAGATCATCATGGTGACAGGGTCGAAAAATTTAGTTGCTGGTGAATCGGACAGTGAAATGAAAGACGCTGGAAAGAAAATACTTCGAGGTGGGTTGCCTTATGACCAAAACGAAATCCGCTCGTTGTCCATGATTAGGCCAAGCTTTGGGTCGAGAATGCAAATTTCTTTCGTTACCCTTGGAGACCAAGTTCGAAGTGATCAGCTACCTCAGACCTCGGGACATTCGTGGGCTTTCTAGTACATGTCATACTCTGCGTAACGACTTTTTTTCGATTGTATTCCACCGAGTCGCCATATGCCAAGAATCTTTCGACGAATCGTTCTCGTTTCTAAAAACTCTTACACGGCGAGCTTCCGACGACTTATATCGAATCATTGGACGAGACGACTATATTCCGGAGGAGATCTTGCATGTCGCCCGCGAATGTGTTTTTGAAAATTGGCATAGTCTTTCTCACCTTAATGGGTATGCCCTCGACAGGTTGTTCTGCACCTGCAGTAACTCGCTGCGGAGAATGAGCAATGTTACTTCTTTGACTGTGATCAACACTCCTTTTACGCCTTCGTTTTTACTAAACATACAGAAAGTTTCAAACCTAAGGTCCCTTTCATTGCGGTCTTGTATCTTTCGGGAAGTTTCGCAGAAGGATATCTACGATTTTGTGGCAGTCCTCAGGCTGGATAAACTGGAACTTGTTAATGCGGAGATCAATTACGACAGAAAAACTCAATACAGTGTGTTAAAAGAGTTTGTTCCGCTTTTTGTAGAAAATGTCGTGGAGCTAATACACAACGAAACTGAGCTGCTCAAGGCTTCGTTTTCTTTCCTCGTGATTCCTGGCCTGCAAGTTCTCGATATCCATCTCGGATTATCTAATGGTGGCTTCGAGCAAGCCATTGGCTACATTCGTCGCATTCCTCCCTTGGTCTCTCTCACTATTCATGATTACACTACATACAATGCTCCATTATGTTTGGAACCTGTATCAGAGCGCATTCCGCTCTCGTCTTTTCCCCGTCTTCCCCGCTTGACCTGCCCTCCAAGATTCATTTCCGCTCTCATAGGCTCGCATAACCTTTCACGGTTGATTTTTGCCACCGATCCCCTAGAGGACTTTCCAAACCGGACTGGGGAAGTTAAACCTTTATCTTCCATGCTTTCGAGATCGGACGGATGGTTTCGTCTAAGCCACTATCAATCCATTCAAGAATTGCAAATTCCCCTTTTGTTTGCGCTGGGGATTACTGCGGATTCTGTCGGAATTGGTCTGAGCCAGCTGAAGAAGCTTACCGTCGGTGCTTACCCCATGGGCGTACAAGGAATTGCACGCGATGAGTACCAACTGAGATCAGTGAGCTTCTGTTTATCAATACCGAGTCATACTAGTGCTCACTGTACGGCTTTTCACCACAGAGACTCACCCAATTCGCAGAGACATTTGCAACGCCATCTTTGAGGCACTCGCGCTTGATCAATACGCCCTCCACAGAACCAAGTGATAATACGTTTATTCCGAAAGATGACCTAGTGGAGATCCAGAGGAGCCATTTCGTAGGATTTGATTGCTTTTCTTTTCAATCAAGGACGAGCCGTCGTTGGGAGTTCCAGAAGGGTTCGGAAACTGGAAGTTGGACATCGGTTGATCCATTGGACTTGTACATGGGTTCAAATGTAATGGTGGGATAGTCTACAGGATCTATCTTATTGGGGTGGTTTATCTACTCATCTTCAGTCAAGGATATGCCTCTTTATTTTTGATTCTATTGTAGAGTATACCGATCCTCTTGAATATCTTCTCCGAATTCTTGCAGCGGCCTGCTTTCAAGTCTTCCGACACGACGTCCCACGCGCGACTCACGGAGATGATAGACAGGCGTTCTCTGAAAGGTTCAGGCAGGAAATGTTGAATGTGATGTATACCATACCGAACCTCTTCACATTCGTTTCGCGTAAGACGCACCTTCTAGTGCTTATAAGATTCATATAGGCCCAATCTCGAATGCTGGTATCTCTCTAAAATGAGGTGAACACTGAATGTTGTGCGATTCAATCGCTGCGTTGTGACAATTGACAATTGTAACAGTCCCATGTCCGTGACGTTCGCGTGGTCACATCCGGCCCTGAGCCCGGACGTGTATCATCTGAAAACAATCTCCGATGAGTAGAGGGGTGGCTGGTAAGTTTGTGGTACTTTTTTATTCGCTCCCAGTCATTCATTCGAAATACTGTGCTTTCCTCACAACTGGATCCTGACTTGCTAAGTATCACTCGCAGGTATGAATGTCGAGGGATCCGAATGACCCCGGAACAAACCCTTTAAAAACCAGAGTCCTTTACAGAACCGGCACCTCTTGAAATGATTTTCATTTTGGTCATCCATGCCAGATGATCCTAGAGGGTCTTAAATAACCCACCGAAGCCCAAGCTCTCATGAGTATCGACGGTTCTAATTAGTTCACTTGGAAGCGCCTCCCACTCAGAAACTCTGCGGAACTTAGTGTTTCGTACTTTTTCTGGTATCCATGGTTCGTCATAAAATGCAGCAATACTTTATATGGCATTTGATTCTACATGAAGTTTTTCGTCAAATTCAGTCGTGTATGTCCTTGTACACCCGACAATCAGCCAGACGCAATCACATGGATGTTCAACATACCGTTCGCCTCCACTACCATGCTGTGGCCTGGTGTGCAACCTCCTCCCAGCTCTTGATATTGGACGGTGTATTTCCGCAAGAGGCTACTTGCGTTGCAATGTATCTGGTCGTCAAGTGCTTGTTGTGGCTCATGATCCACCAAATAAAATCAGGAGGAAAGTCAAATTCATATCGCACATTTCATAACGCAACTCTATTTTCGTATCTCCTGTGATTTTTTAAACTAACGAACCACGCGATTTTTCGTTAATCCGAGGTAGAACGCTAACGATGTGGCATATTTAGCAAGGAAAGGATTCCGTTCGTATAAAGATGCTCATCTTTGCAGAGAACGAAGCACATTTATCTCCCACATTTCTTCCCCGTCATGCACTCGTCTTTCGCTCGTCTTTTTTCGACTATCGCAGTTACCACCGGTCTATTGCGCGTTCAGGCCGCTACCTACAGCCAGTCAACTTCATACATCGGCCAGGATTTCCTCAATGGCGCCTTTGACTTTTTCACCGACCCTGATCCCACCGAAGGACGAGTGTAGGTGTCTAATTTTCCTGTCTCTGGAGTCTTGCTGTCATCATCATGCGCTAATGCGAACGGACTATAGCACCTATGTTAATCAAGCCACGGCTACCGCGCAGAACTTGACCTTTGCCACCGACGATGTGTTCATTTTGCGTGCGGACGACAAGACAGTTTTGACTGCAAGTGACCCGGGAAGAAATTCTGTGAGACTGACATCCGCAGCTACCTTCGGTAGCCCGTCCGCTATGGTGTAAGCTTTCACTGGAGATCTTTCGGATAATGGGAACTGAGACGATTTTCAGACTTGATCTCGCTCATATGCCTGAAGGCTGCGGGGTAAGTTGTCATTTGATAGCGTTGTCATCATTTGAAGATGCGAATGTGGAGCATAGACCTGGCCAGGTGTGTACAGTCGGTGTTTTTTTGATTTCGTTGAAGATGACCGCGGATCAGCTTTCTGGACTTTTGGCCCAAATTGGCCTCTCGAGGTTCGTAGAGCTGAAATTTTGTTCCGTTTGAAGCTGCTCATTGATTTATTTTCAGGGTGAGATCGGTACGTCTCTCGCCAATGCCTACTACACTCCCCAACTTTGTCAGACTCACCAGCTATATCTGCCCATAGATATCATGGAGGGCGTAAACAACCAGAACGCCAACCAGGGAACTTTACACACGGGACCTTGTGGGTGCTTTTCCATTTTTGCACAGAGTGGGAAAGACTCACCAAATCCATTTTGAATGCGTAGCGTGCACCATGCCGGCCTCTCGTACCATGACCGGTACCGTTCTCAATAACGACTGCGATGCTGATGACGATGGCAACGAAGGCTGTGGCGTCCAGTTTGCGGCCAATACTTTTGGCCCTAGCTTCAACTCGCAAGGAGGCGGATGGTACGTACTGTTACGCGTCCTCCAGTTGTTTTCCTTCGAGTCAATGGATTGATCCCTTATGCTAGGTTCGCAATGGAGAGGACAGATACCTTCATCAGCATCTGGTTCTGGGCGCGAGGTTCTACTTCGGTCCCCTCCGACGTGAAAAACGGAAACTCTAACGTAGACACGAGTAATTGGGTGAGAGTCTTTCGCTCTTCTAAGCATATTTATGCTGATATCTTGATCCCATTTTAGGGCACACCTGTTGCTTTCTTCCCCAACACTGACTGCGATATTGCTTCCGAGTTCCAAGCTCACAACATTGTTATAAACTGTAGGGTTTTTCCTCGATGGTCTTTTATAAATGCTGATGCGAATACATCTACAAAAGTAACCTTCTGTGGCGTGTTTGCTGGACAGACAAGTATCTGGGATCTCTCGTGCGCCGCTAGTACCGGCGTCGCTGCCTGCAACGGTCTGTTATTCAGCCAGCTTATTCAATTTTTTATACTAACGTCATTATTATACAGATTATGTCAACGCAAACCCTTCGGCGTTCACCAATGCATACTTTGAAATTAACTCGGTCAGAGTCTACCAATGAGTTGAGACTCCCGATCTTCTTTGTAGCACGGCATATTTATTCTCTTTCGGAAACTACGGTGTATATTGTACTATCTCATCTCATACCAATACGGTGTAGGCCTTAGGCTTTTGAAGCATCGCTTATTTGTGCATAAAAAAATAGTATATTGAGGTGATACTGCATGAAGAAACAACGTACATGTACATACATAGAATAAAGTACAAAAGAGGGGATAACACATAAACATGATTTCACTTCGATGCGAGTAAACGTCCAGCACAAAAGTATTGGTACACAATAAACGTCCGCCGTCATCTTTGGGTCTTTACTGTTTCCTGACCACGTAACCGTCCTGATCCAGGACGAATCCATTCTGGTTTCCAATGAGTGCGGAGATCCGATAGGCCTCCCTCGTTGCCTCATCAAGTAAACCATCCAAGTCTCCATCTTCCGCGTCGCAACCAGGAGTATCGCCCTCGTCAATTTCCCATTCTCGAACAGGAAAACAGTGTCGGAAATTGGAATCAGTAGGAGAAATGTATCGACTGCTACGACGAACGCGAATGTCCTCGGCGAGTTCACGCGCCGCTCGCTCAAGAGCCTGATCAACTTCCTCTTCGACTTCATCGATGGTAGGGTGGTGTGCTCGACGGTATGCTTCTTGGCCATGAGCTTCGACGGAAGAGCTGGCGGCCAGTTTCTGAGCAGCTTTGTTGAAGGCAAAACGTGCAGCAAGCCACGGGCGGTCGGTGTCGTTGAAAGACCGGGATCGACGAACCTGAGTCGGTTTAAGAGAATTAGAACGTTTGGCAGGACCGCTGTTGACATCGAGCATGCTGGCAGTCCCCGCTTTTAATGCCCCGGAGTCGGATCGAGATCTCTTAAAGTGGAAGAGGGAAGAACCTCTCCGGGAATGTGTAACGTCTTCACCGAAAAGGGTAGTCCTTGACGAGGAGAAAGTCGTGGATCGCAAGGTTGGAGGCAGAGTGGGTATGGCTGACGTAGACAATCTGGCTTCCGGTCGAAGCAGGCGTTGCACTTTCCTCTTCAGGATCTTCCTGTAAACCGCCACTCTCGAAGAGCGAGCGACAGCTTGATTGTCCTCCAAGGAGCCGGGAGTGGGAGCAGAAGGGGGTGCATTCGCCTCCACAGTTACGGTGGTAAAGGTCGTCGTGACGGAGCGCACAGTAACATCGCTCGAAACCCGAGTCCGATGTTTGGACTGAAGTCGAGAAATGGACTCTGCGTATGAGGAGCGGAGTGACATTGTGGTTCGAGTGGTACCGGGAGCGCAACGAAAGCAGCAAAATTAAAAAAGGGTCCTTATAAACGATGCTGCCTTTCAAACTATGTGAAACAATATAAATATCGTGACAGGTCCAAGTAGCAGCAAAAATGTCTTTTTCCCCATTGTTTGTGGCAACAGGCCACGTTATTCATGGCTAAAACGGATCCCTATTATAGATCAAAGGTATGAGAATAGCTTCATCTTAAGCCAAAAAAAAAATATACCGAAAAAAAGAGATCTGGTCTGCAGGCAAGCTATCCAATTGCCACCGTATCAATTGTGAAGGTTAAGGCAGACTTTAAGCGCTAAATATTAAATGGCTGAAGTTGGCAGTTATTGAAGTTTCTGATGATTAACACTTCCGATACCCGAAAGACCTGAATCATTCGAGTAGAGAAATGTATGAAGGAAAGGTGCAAATTCGTATCTTAAAAGATGTTTTCACTCATACCAGCAATAAGACGGTATTCAACTTACCGTATGGAAGAAAACTCGTGTGTAGAAGCGTTGACGTCATAACACCCTCCCTTTTAAGCTTTTTCTCAATCTTTCTTGTTCCTTTCGGTCTCGGACATTTGAATGACCGATTAGCGCTCTGGCGCTCCAGTTTTGTTGATGACCGCAGTTTGACCGCAGTTCCTCCCAGATCCATTCCCGCTGTCCTGATCCAAAGCTTCAGGACAGAAGCTGGTCCCAGATGGAAGACAAGTGAATCCAAATTCTTGCAACGTTCGGCGCGGGAGAAAGTTCCAGTCTTATCTCAACAGCAATTAATCATCAACACGTATGTAGCTGACTCTGAGGTGGTGTGATTGGTCTATTCTCCATGTCCTGAAAACTAACCAAACTTAGATCCAGTTATGACTTGTGTGGGATACCGCAGTGCTTTGCTCTGAACATCAACGGGAAGGCTTGTACCTTACTTGGCTTCTTTCCAAAGGCAGGTAAACGCTGGTACACGAGTGCCCTGTCCTGTCACTAACGTCAGGTCCGTTCCGAGCATCATCCCGCTAAGACATGTACAGCTGTGCAGTGGTTACGACACGGTATTTAAGAAGTGACAGTCGCGTCAAAAGGCTCCATATCTCCAGGCGTATTTCATCTGGTCTACAAGAACTTTGTTTAACGGTTCATTACCGTTGGGAGCTTTTGCTCTTCCGACATGAAGCGTGCGCTTTCATTTACATAGTTACTTTCCATTCTTGATGACCGCTGCTCTCTTATTGTAGTCATCTCCCGGCTGTTTTCCGCTCTGTTGCTTGCCCTCACACTTTACCCAGTTCGCTTCGTATCTGCGACCAAGACTTTTGCCCAATGTTTAAACGAAGTTCAGAATGGGACGTATGGACCTGATGCAGGTGTTGACAATTCTGGCCGCCCAGTACCCAATATCCAAGACGCGACGGCGATACCGTATGAAATATGTGTCACTGCATGCGGAGGCGGGTCCCAACCTTTCAGTTGGTCTGATTTTTCAAGTGAATTCAGTTCCTGGCTTCTGCCGTGGCTTGCATTGCTTTCTCAACTACCATTTGGAGCCAATGATAAACTCGAGAACTTCCTTTCCGTCGTTCTCACTATTGGTTCTCCCACTCTCGCTGCATATTCCGCAGCGCTGACAGTGCTCAATGGACGCTGGATTGCTCGTCGGTTTTCAAGCTCCAGTTACCCTAACACATATCAGGCAGTACGCACCTTGAGCAGCTTGCAGCAGGCTCCCATCGAACTCGCTACTTCCGAATCACTGCTGGCTTCGCTGGTTGTACTCCATGAGAATGACGAATGGTGGATTGAATTGTTGGAACATCTCAATTACACTCATACCTGGTCGATATCGGCTGCGACATCGATCGCCTGGGTTCTAATCGCTTACATTTTCACCGTCATTGAATCTCTCTCCAATGTTTTGCAGGGGGTGGAAGGTATGTTACTATAATTTCTCATCTTTTTCAACGTGAAAACTCATTATGTGGCCGGACAGTCAATGGTCAAGCTGTCGGGTCCGTCTGGCTGTGGCTTTTACCAGTTGTTATTGCTTGGCTGCAAATTTCACCAAAATGTGATAGTGTCCGCGTGAAGGACGCCCTGGATCGCGCCAACAAGCGTGCATATGTAGCTCGACCTGATGGCAATCCCAAACCTGCTTGCTCAGTTAGTGATCACCGCGGATTATCTCTCAACGAGGACGACGATGCACTACACAATGACGCACGGTGTACGTCCCCGATTTATAATTACTCCAGGCTGTTCTCTTGGACTGCAGCTGTGGAGGAGATATCTACATACTTCCGCGAGGCGACCAGACGCTCTCGTCTATTTCAACCCGTCGCTACAGACACAGAGTGGGTACCTGGAAACCGGTACACCGCTATACATGAGCAAAATCGCTGCGGTACATCTTTTGAAGTTGTTGCGTATTGTACTTCATTCCTTGGAAGGCCGACACGATGGGGCTCTGGGGTATGGGGAAGGATCATCGTAGCCTCATTCATGGCTCTGCTTCTTCAATGGGGTACGGCTGGTGCCGCTATCTTCGTGGTTTGGCAAACACCCACGAAAGGGCTTGGTTGCCGTTCGGGTAGCTACCTCATCTACGCCGTCTTTTCTACCGCCGTCTGGGCCCTACTTCTTCTCTCGAGCATATTGTCCCACTACTCGACGCTCAACTTTCCTTCTCGCGATCTACGAGAGACAGAAAGGTATCACGCCCGTGCTGAACTTGCCGCAATGCTATCCGTCTTCCTACGTCGTCTCGGAAAGACGTTAGCCGCGGCAAACACCGCATGGATTCTGACAACATGCATCTTTCAATTTAGCGCATTCTTCGACCGGTGCTACTGTGACAGTAGTGCCCTTGGTTTGGGTTTTGCCAAGGCCTACAATGTCATCCAGTTCACTTCAGTAGATCTTTCCACCATGCGAGCTGCTTGGATTGGGGGAGTGTTCATGGCAATCGGGTCTGCGGCTCTGTATGTTGGCTTTATTAATGTTATCATTAATCCTCCATTACCCAATAATCCTAATCGCGAGTAGTAATTACTCAGAAGGTATTCACGACGTGTAATGGTTATATCGGTGTAGAATTGTGAATGTGTATGTATCTCTACATTGTATTTACGACCTGTGTAACGGAGCTGTACTGTTTCAATATGACTGATTATGATATCGTGTGCAT
Source organism: Collybiopsis luxurians FD-317 M1 (assembly GCA_000827265.1). Taxonomy (NCBI): domain Eukaryota; kingdom Fungi; phylum Basidiomycota; class Agaricomycetes; order Agaricales; family Omphalotaceae; genus Collybiopsis; species Collybiopsis luxurians. The sequence goes on along the minus strand of KN834783.1, from coordinate 302,366 downwards.
AGTCCTGCGGGTACATTGAGGGTTCAAAAAGTTCCCGTTGAAACAGCGCGCGCATAGTTTGAGGTTTACGATATCAAAGATGGAAAGATCGATGCATGTACGGTCCCGCTGGCGGAGCCGAACTGTGTCTTCAATTCAGGATCTGCTTCTCCGCCTGAATCACTGTTCCTAAGGAAGCAACGATGATAGATACGAATAAAGAAAGTCCTATCCACCGGTCAAAACGAAAAGATGGCACATAGGCAGAGGAGGAGTGTAGGATTTTTGAAAAGGAAAGTGAGGATTGAAAGGCGAAGAGACGAGGGTGCGAAGGCGACTGGTAAATGGCGACTGTTAAAGTGACCGAAACTGTATGGAATCTAGTGCGAAGACATCATCGTGCGCGTGGAGACTTTGTATCCCTACTCATACTTCGTCTGTTAGAACTTTGTCTAACGGTTCCTACTGTCACTAACTTCTACTTCTCCAACATTAATGCCTTCTGGGTGAAGAGAGTTTGACAGAGATTTGCGGTATTGGGCAGACGGACGCCTGTACGGTCCCGCTGACGGAGCCGAACCGTGTCTTTGATTCATGTTTTGATTCTCTGTATTAATCACTATTCGTAAGGATACAACATTGATGGACGCGAATAAAAAAGTCCTATCCACGACTTATGAAAGAAAAGTCAGGGTGGAAAGACGAAGGAGACGAAGGAGCGAAGGAGACCTGTTTACTGGCTAACTGTCACAAAGTAACACAAACTGTATCGAATTTAGAGTAGACGTGAGTCAAAAACTTTGTTCGACGGGTGACTCATAGACTAACCGCTTCATGGGAATCAAAGAGCATAGGTGAGGGCGATAGCGCGTCTAGCAGGACCATGCAACGATATCCCCGCCAACTCATACTGCTTGCGAGTGAATTGGACATACTTTGGCAGTACTGGACACGGCTGGTAGCCGGTTGGTCATTGTGTGACGACGTCGAAAGACTTTCTAGTAGTGGTGCGATATGGGTCCATGTGACAGAAGGACATGGAATATCGATGGAGACCAGGAAATGCTTCAGTTACTGACGAATAGCAGTGACAAAGTACGAGCATCCTTTTTTTACTTACGCTTTTTTGCCATTTTAGGAACCAGTTTGATCCGCAGCTTCAACTCCTCCCTCGACGTGTCGAATGTGAACTGTTACTCCTACGACATGCATTTCTCAATTCTGCACACCATCGTTCTTTCATGCCCACACTGTGCTCATGAACTCTCTTAATTGTTCATATAGGAGACACGAACCGACGGCGCTCTTGCCACCACAAAAACCTTGGCTCATTGACAACAACGATATTTCCCGCGACTTCTCGCTGCGGCCCCTCTCTCACGTTGAGATATCGAAGCAGCTATGGTGATCCAGGTTTCAGATGTCTAAAAGTGAGTTGTAGAGTAGTCGCTGGATGTTTAGGTGGCTCGGCCATTCGGTGAAAGCTCTCAGGCGTACAAGAATGCACCTGGAACTTCCGGCTACTGAGATTGTTGGAAATGCAGAAGTTTACAAAGAATTTCCTTCTGAGGTCTGTAAAATGCAAAGCTTGACAGATACAGATACAGAGCCTCACTGACAGGATGTGTGCTTAGATTGCACAATGTGTTTCAATCTTCGGATGGTCGTTCATCCCGATTGAAGTTCTCAGGTATTCGTCATAAAGAACAGGTACTCATGCTTACACTTCAAGGGAACGGAAGGGCCTCCATAGAGCGCTAAAATAAACCCAAACCCCCTATACAGGCATCACCGCACTTCGACCATAGTACCGTAAAGCTGTACTGTCTCCCGCGGTGACCAAGGGCATGAATTTATCTAGGATTCTCGCCGTCCTACCTAAAGGTTAAGGCCAATGCTGAATCTGATCTTATTGCTCGTATGGTAGGGTGCGATAAGACCTGATTGCAATCTCGTTCTTAGCGTCACGAGAAGGAAATCCAGTCTGATCTCGACAGCAATACTGTCATGGTTCTATTCAAACTCAGAATCGGAGATCTGCTGAAAATCACCCCGACATAGAGTCTTTCAGGCTCCGTCTGAGGCTTCGCAGCGCTTGTATTTGACCAAACACGGGTAGATATGAAGAGATAGGTTCATTAGAGCTCGGTCATTAACGTCGAGCTTCCCAAGCAGGACGTACATCCTTGTAGCCTTTACGCCCCCGGATTTAAAATGGGGATCTGCTCCAAGACGCTTTGTACCATCCCGTTCATACTTCAACAGGTCTGCTAGAGCTTTGTCCAACGATCCCCCACTTTTGCGAACTCCTGCTTCTCCCATGAAGTGTGCGCTTCCATTTACTTACCTGATTTCTAATCTTGTTGATTATTATCCGTCTGCCATAGTCAC
>KN834783.1:258077-290623 GCA_000827265.1 Collybiopsis luxurians FD-317 M1 | reverse complement strand
CCCGGCTACTCTCCGCTCTGCTGCTTTCCCGCACGCTTTACCAAGCTAACTTTGTTTCTGCTACCAAGACATTCGCTCAATGTCTGAACGATGTTCGCAGTGGGGTGTACGGACCTGATGCAGGTGTTGACAACTCTGGCCACCCGGTGTCCAATATCCAGGATGCGACGGCAATTCCGTATGAAATGTGTGTGACCGCGTGCGGAAGTGGAGCTCAACCCTTCAGTTGGTCCGACTTTTCGAACGAATTCAGTGCCTGGCTTCTTCCGTGGCTTGCATTGCTTTCTCAGCTACCTTTCGGAGGCAATGACAATCTCGAGAACTTCTTTTCTGTAGTTCTCACTATTGGATCACCCACTCTTGCTGCGTATTCTGCAGCACTGACTGTGCTCAATGGGCGCTGGATTACGCGCCAATTTTCGGGCTCCAGTTACCCTAATACAAAACAGGCGATACGCTCTTTGAGCAGCTTGCAGCAGGCCGCCATTGAACTGGACACTTCCAAATCACTCTTGGCCTCGCTAGTCGTGCTCCACCAGAATGACGAATGGTGGCGCGAACTACTCGCAAACCTCAACTACACTCATACCTGGTCAATATCAGCTGTGATATCTATTGCCTGGGTTCTGATTGCTTACATCTTCACTGTCATCGAATCTCTCTCCAATGTCCGGGAGGAAGTAGAAGGTACGTTCGAATCATTCGGTCATGTTCACAATCAATACTCAACGTGTAGTGGGACAGTCAACGGTCAAGCTGTTGGATCCGTCTGGTTGTGGCTTTTACCAGTCGTTATTGCTTGGCTGCGAATATCCCCAAAATGTGATGACGCCCGCGTGAAGGATGCCCTTGATCGTGCCAACAAGCTTGCACATGTAGCCCAGCCTGACGGTGTTTCTCAACTTGCCAGCTTGGTTAGCGACTATCGTGGAATATCTCTGAAAGAGGATGATCATGCACTACACAATGACGAACGATGTCCCTGCCCCATTTATAATTACTCCAGGCTGTTCTCTTGGACTGCAGCCGTGGAGGAGATATCTGAATACTTTCGCGAAGCTACCAGACGCTCTCGTCTATTTATACCTGTCACGATCAACGCACAGTGGGTAGCTGAAAGTCGGTACACCGCTATTCATGAGCAGAACCGCTGCGGTACATCCTCTGAGGTCATTGACTATTGCACTTCAGTTCACGGACGACCGACACAGTGGGGCTCTGGTGTGTGGGGGAGAATGATTGTGGCCTCGTGTATGGCTCTGCTTCTTCAGTGGGGTACAGCTGGGGCTGCTACTTTTGTGGTCTGGCAAACCCCTACGAGGGGACTTGGTTGCCGTTCCGGTAGCTATCTCGTCTATGCCGTCCTGTCCACCGTTGTCTGGGCCCTGCTCCTACTCTCGAGTATTCTGTCTCACTACTCAACGCTCGAGTTTCGATCTCGCGATCCGCTTAAAACAGACGAACGTCACCCCCGTGCTAAGTTCGCCGCAATGTTATCCATATTCCTACGTCGTCTCGGAAAGACTTTAGCTGCGGCGAACACTGCATGGATTCTGACAACGTGCGTTTTCCAGTTTAGCGCATTCTTTGACCGGTGTTACTGCGACAGTAGTGCACTTGGTCTGGGACTTGCCAAAGCCTACAATGTCATCCAGTTCACCACGGATGACCTTTCGAATATGAGAGCTGCTTGGATTGGAGGAGTGTTCATGGCGATAGGGTCCGCGATTCTGTATGTTGGGTTTATAAACCTATTTCTCGATCCCCCGTTACCCAATAACCCGGATCGCGAGTAGTTACTGCTCAGAGTTGTTTACGATCTGTTCCTTCAATTCATGATTTGCTTCTCTGTATTAATCATCGTTCCTAGGTATACAACATAGATACGAATAAAAAAAAAAAGGTCCTATCCACCGGTGAAGACGAAGGATGGCACATAGGCAGCAGAGGAGGAAATGATCTGGATCAAGGAGTGTAACGACTTTTCGAAAAGGAAAGTCACTGGATCGAAAGGCGAAGAGACGAAGGTGCGAAAGAGACTGATGGACTGGTCGACTGTCAAAGTGACCCTAAATATAATAAGTATACGGAATCTGGAGGGGTCGAAGAAGGGAGGTGGGGGGAAGGAAACGTCAACGCAATTTCAGGTGGACGGTAAAACATTTACTCACTGTCTAGCAGGAGTCTGTGAATCGCGAGGATTGAGGAATTATCGCGAACGGGAGGGTATATGCGGAAGAAGAATGATCATAGCGTGTCTAGATGAAAAATCGAGTAACTATATATGAGAATACTCGTCGGACGCCAGATCATGATAACCGGACATACCAAGCCTATGCAATAACACACCAGGCAACCAAGTCCCCACCACCTGCTTCTGAGTCAACAGGAAGTTCCGAGTGAGGCTGTTGACCATCGTGCGATGACGGTGACACCGAAAGACTTTCTAGTGCCACGTCCGAGGTCGATGGGGAAGACGGATACAAAGCGTCGAGCGAGGTGAATGAGTCCATAGAGAGTAATACGGCGGGTAGCGCTTATGGATGATAATAACTTATAATATGGAGGAGCAAAGTAGCGAGGGGCAGAGCAGAGCTGAACTCGAAATTTCGGCTTGAAAAGGCGTTTCGCGAAATGCAGGTCGGAAGGCCCAACTTATAGTATCCAGCATCTTATTGTACCGTATGCATTACTATACGAACAATGGGACTTGAAGCAGCCATTGTCCGATGCTTATTATCCTCTGCCACAAGCCGAAACGGCAGTTGACCTTCCGTTTTCGGACAATAGTTCGGCATTGTGCCCTTTTTGGGATGTACAATGCCGTTCATGAAGCGCTCGCGTACGTTGAGTTCTATGCTTGAGAAAGCCGAGTTGATACCAATAAAAATATCATTTAACTTGCACATACGCAGAGTTGGTAAATATGTAGAACGATACAGCCAGGCAAGCGTCGCCAGGACTGATGCCGTAAGACGAGCAAGCACAGAAAGTGATGAAGTACTACTTATACGGGTATGACTATGCCAAATATCGGTGAAATTACAGGCAGAACTTTAGGGAGAGATGGTAATACAGGTAGTCGTGATATCTTGAGAGCCAGAATATAGATATAGATAGATAACTGTGTAAAAAGAAAAGACTGTAGACTCAAAATAGAGCATAGGCGTCGTCATTGGGATGGTGCATAATGAGTGGTAATGGGGAGGAAATGCTCAAGCATTATCTAGACGGGCAGATCCTGAGATTTTTGAAGCACGGTCGTAATTTTCAGAAGTGCTGAGTGCGCAGTAAATCAAAGCATCTCTCGCGATGATTCCGTACGAATAGTGACAGCCATCGCGTCCCCGGCATTCTGACCTCTAGCCCTATGAGGCTGAGTAACGGGATACACGCTCGGCGGAGAGAATGGCCGATGGAAGGGGAGACTGGTAGGAGGAAGAGGTGCAGGCCCTTCTGAGCGCATGAAGGGTGCTGGCGTCGGCATTCTTATCGGAGCGGGAGGAAATTGCGAAAGCGAGGTTGGGCGGGAGTCCATGTAAGCGTCCGTAATAGACATGTCATCCTCCTCGTGATCAATGTGTACGTATTGTTGGGCAGAAGACGTTCTCGGGCTCAAGATCAAATTATTCGTGTTACTCAGGGCAACAGCGGCGGCATCGAGATATGCAGAATCGACATGTGTCGGAGGACCGACCGAGGTAATAGGAGAGTGAGGAGAATATGTAGATGTCGAAGAAGATGGAGAGGATGGGATGGAGCTGGAGTCGGAGCTGGAAAAAGATTTGCCAAAGTTAGCGAGTTCAACGCTATCATCCGGGAAACAGATCGTCGAGCGGGAGTCAGCCTCCAATATGCTCCTGCGCACGTCTTGCGGTGCAGGAGTACGGCTGGTTGGTATCACGTAGATAGGAAGCGAATCCTCGACGTCAGTCTTGACCTTCAGTTCTTTGAGACTATATTCCGGGATCAGCAACAATTGTAACGGACCGGTGCAGATACATACCACGAATGTACACCACCGCCCTGATACGCAGGAGGTGGACTGGAAGGACTCGAGAGAGAAGCGTCGTATTTCGAAACAGATGGGGAAGACGGTAGTTTAATTGAAATCTTCGAAAATGATTTTCTGCGGTTAAGATTGAGAAAGAAAAAAAAATAAAGACATAGGGTCAAGTAGAGGACATACCCTCGATCAGTAGATAATGAAGGTTTGATTCCGAAGAGACGCAAAACTGCACGGTACCAGAGGGCGTAGTGTCGACGAGCCTCTTCAGCAAAGCCGAAGAACGCAAAAAAGATGAAAGCACAAGCGACTGAAGCCCAGCGAGTAAATAGCATACCCCTAACCGATATAGGGTTCAGGTTATAAAGAACAGAAGGATATTGGTCTACACGACCGTAATCAATATGAGTGTTGGCGATACTAATCCAAGGAGAGATAGGCGAGTGCGTGGCACTCAGCCAGATGAGGAAGATCGTCAAGGGTACGGTACAAATCATTTCGGTCATTGCGAGAGCCATAAGTCGAAAATACTGTCCGATGGAAAGAGCTTTGTTGGTAGAAATGAATCGAGCGAGTTCGAGTCGTCGTTGCGTGAAAGCGCGTAAACAAAGAACTGAAGAGCGTCGTCAGAAGACAGATTAGGTGAGGTTGGAAGGTACTCACTGCAATAGACGGATGAAGCGAGGCCGAAAAGGAGAACCCACGAAAAAGTGATGAAGTAGGTGGGAATGGAGTTGAGCAAAGCGGGCATGCATCCAATGTCTTCAAAAATATTAAAGCGATGGCCTTGAACGATATACTCTACAGGACACATCGTCAAACAGGGCCTACGCATCGGAACCAATGCCACTCACGCAACGCCAGATATATCATGGGCCACAGTCCACAAATCAAGCTGTCGGTAATGATAGTCCTACGTTTCTTCAGATACAATCAGGCGCACTGGTTGAACGACGAAATGTATTCAAACTGACCTCCGCATGAGTTATGGAAGCACTTTTAATTGCAGCTATGTTGTAGAGCCGCCTGACTATGCAAAACGACGATGCGGGAAGGCCGACGGTCGTCGCCAGCGTAATACGAATTGCTGGAAAGAACGAAAGAAGAATGAAAACGAGTAAAAGATAAAAGCTAATTTTCACGCACAGATATCACACCAAACAGGTGCCGAATTGATAACATTTCCTCTCCATATCAGAGAGTTGACGAATTGGTTCAGACACGATAAAGATGCCCAAAAAATGTAGAAGCAAGTCCCGGAGTTGCCAGCTTGGAAATGCCATTGAAGAGGTATGAGAGGAAGAAGGAAGCCTAGAAAAGAGAAGATGGGGAACAGCGGATAGTCGAAGTTAGCCATCGTTGAGACCACAGTGGCAAGCTGAGGTGTATGCGTACGGAGAGGTACGAAGGAACATTGCGACCAGGTATAAGTAATGCGTCCTCCATTGTAGCGGACAATGGGGGCCTTTCAATGAAAGGGAAGGACAATGGGCGGAGTTTAAATTTAAGCGCTCGTTTAATGCCGGCTTCCGGCAATTCAGTTTCGGCATCAGCATCTCATGCCGACGAGAAGCGCTCCAATTGAGTCCGTCTGTTTGCCGGATGTTCACAAAAAAAAAAGCTCGAGATTGGTGCGCCATTGATCTCCTTTCGGTCAAATCGTCAGTCACGTTCAAGTTCAAGTTGATTTAAACCAGTACTAGTTTTACAGGCGACGTACAGACTGCAGCATGCGACCATAAATACTTATAAACAAAAGTTACCAGCTACCTTTTGAACACGAATAGAGGCAGCGAATTCCACGAACGTACAAAAGATGCACAATGCATTTAAAGGAGCGAGGAGACATAGTAGAGACCGGATGGAGAGAAAGAGTATGTAGAATGAATGACGAGCGGTCGACTGTCAAAGTCACCGAGTTGTATGGAGCCTATGTATATTCGGAGGGGCCGTCAGTGAATTTCAAGGTAAAAAGACTTGACCTCACTTACGGTTTACAAAGCGTCAGTCCAGGAAAGGAATTCGAATACAATAATAATATGAAGTAAACTGGGGATGTAAGATCTAGAGAAGAGCGTTGTAGCCGCCTATTAACATGGATTTGGTTCAGATTCCTTCGACTGCCCATTGAGAATTAACTGACCTAGCAGATGACGCAAAAGGCGATCGTATCCCCGCCTCCTGCTTCCGAATCAACTGGAAGTGCGGATTGCGGTTCTTGGTTGTAGCACGATGATGAAGTCTGTGGTAACGAGACTTCGGGAGAGAGAGAGGAGGTAATAAGTGGTGGAGCTGCGAGCAAGGTGAACGAGTCCATGGTAAATGCAGTTGGTAGCGTGTCGTAGGTTGGCTGGGGTAGACTCGATTGGAAGGTATTCAGCGGAACTCAATGAACTTAGGTGTCGCGAAATATTGAGGAAACTGTAACAATCTGAAGAGGCGTATGTTTTATAGCGCCGGACAAGCTCACTGTGCGCCCATACAATGGGGATAGTGTTCAGAACAATAGACTCATCGCTATTGTCAAACGCTCATTATCCTGCGTCATTCAACCACAAATAGAAACCCTCCTTCCTTTTTTGGACATGAGTGCCCATTGTGCCCAATTGAGTTGCGGACAGTTACGTTGACCACTTGTATACGACTCTGGACCTTGAGTAAGTTGATAGCGTTCGAGTTGAGAGCATAAATGAGAACCCAGCCCTTGAAAAGCCAGTAGGTTATACACCGGAAGTAGGCACCTACTTTCAAAAAATATATAACATAAGAGGATTACCTATTTGGCTGAAGACTATGAAAGAAGACAAGGTTAGAGATACCAAGAAGATTAATCTAGTAGACCACCTGATTTCTATTCTTATTCTTCCAGGGATAGCACATCCCTCGTAAACTCCTAATGTTCACTGGTCCTCAAATGATGGAAAAGCAGTTTAATCTTAAAAAAAATAGTCCACCTATATCCCAACTACAGTGTTTTTTTCTATGCTATGCGGTCTGAATAGAACCCAAGCGTCCTACGGCAGGCTGACGAAACGCAAACGCTCTACAGACGGCGTTCCAGGATCATACTAGTGCAATGAACATGCGCAGGTTAATTGAACTCACTGAGAACATCCGCTCCCAGTCCGATACGATTTCTCTGGCACCTTGGGCCATGGGATAGATATCAATTGTAAGCTTTTTCAATTAATGGATCTATAACCGACGATTGTGTACACTAATACGAAAAAAAAGATATATGTCAAGTGGAAGAGATTCAGACTCGAGTGTGGCAATAGGTCAGCCCTGAACTAGACAGACCCACAGAGGGAGCTCGTCTTCGGTGAATGGTAAATAAGACAATGCACCAGTGAACTCCTCAGCACTTTTTGGTTCCCCATTCTGAAGGAGATACTACAGCACATATAAACTCATAAGAAAAGCATTGGGGGTTACATATCATTGATATGCGCTCGGCGCTATGAAGACGAAACTAGCCTAATCGGACGTCATCCCCGGTACATTCTATACACCTTCCTCCAGCTCGTACGAGTTCCACCCTCCATCAACAGGATCTATTCAAAACTCCCAATGAGCTCCCACGCTCAACCAGAATGAAAACCTATCCAGACCCAAGAAAAATTTCTTCTGGACGCCAACCAATTTCTCTCGGGGTAAATGCACCACAAACGGCATGTTAATGAAATGCAGGTGTCTCAAGGATAACCGAGTAGCGCCGGCGAGCGGCAGAGCCCGCTACTGTCAATGCACAATGTGAAACCATACTCTACTCATATTGATGTCGCCAAGAAATAGGTATAATATATAAATCTCAATTCCTCCCACATCGTCAAAGCGACACCAATTCCCTGTGCGCATTGTTAGAAAGACACTTTAAGGAATTAACCCTGCAATGTACTCAGTCTTTATAAGTAAATCAGAAACCAATGTCATTGTAGAAAGCCTTCGGGATGCCAAAGGCCATGTAGCGAGCCAGGACTGAGGCCGCCCTACGATATGGTCATAAATGCACATATTTTCAGCCCGACAGAACCATTCCACAGTTACCCCACTATACGCAATGAATCCCGTACAGCCATTCCCTGTGACAATGTAAGAAATGCCGGCAAGCGGTGGCGGGTCATGTGACCTGATGATGTAGCTCAGGATTAGGTGCTAACGGACTTGGTTGAATGAAGTTCCAGTTCGACTTCGCATTCACCAATAATAAATTTGTTACATTCTTTGTAAATATACTACAAGATTAACTACTTGAGTGAGTAAATGTAAGGGTTTCGCAGAGTCGCAGACTCGCACCTACTCCTCAGACATGCTCGGACCATGTACCGAGCATGTCACTGCCCATCATTTCCTAGCACGCCGTCGCTACTCACTGATTGATCCCCACTGTTACTGCTCACCCACGGCTCCCACCTCCTGCCCACTGCTCCCACCTCCCGCCCACTGTTCCTGCCTCCCGCCCACTGCTCCCGCCTCCCGCCCACTGCTCCTGCCTCCTGCCCACTGAGGCATTCCCACAAGCATTCCCATCGACGTGGGTTGGAAAAAAGGACTTTTTTAGGAGGGTGTAATGTGTCTGAAAAACAGGATGGTTTTTCAAGAGCAATGGAAGGAAGTTAACGCCTGAGTTGCGAAAGTTCGCATACTCTTAACAGAGGGGAACCGGGGGTCACTTTCCATTGATATACGCTCGGCGCTATAAAGGTGAAACCGACCCAATCCGCCATATACATCCCCAGTTCATTCTATCCACCTTCTTCCGGCTCGTACAAGGTCCACTCTCCATTGACAGGATTCTTCCCATATTCCCAATGAGCTCCCACGCTTAACCAGAACGAGAACCTATCCAGACCCTGGAAATACTCCTTCTGGACACCAACCAATAATTCTTGTGGTAAACACACCACGAATGGCATGTTAATGAAATGCAGGTGTCTCAAAGGTGGTCCTCCAAGATTTTGAGTAATCTTGGGGGGGGAAATTTATGAGCATGAGCAGTGAAAGTAAACATGTTAATTCACCGAGTGTAATTGTTCTCCTTCAAATACAATGTCATGGAAATCCATTGCATAGGCATTGATTGTTAGATTCTTCAGCTGGGTCAAGCCAATGTCATTTGCATTCGCAGAAAGTCCCAAAGCGAAAGCGACTGGGATATGTAACTCCTGAACGCATTGATACTGGCTAGGGGAAGCCCATCCGTCTGACCCAGATAGCATCCGAGAAAGAGGCTCGACGATGCTATTTGGCGATCTGTAGGCCTCGAGAGGGACCGTAGTAAAAGAGCTGAGAAATATTATGGGGGCCTACGAGAGCAGAAATGAATCTCAGGGGGCAGGTCAACTGGCGGAGTCTGGGAAGAGAGGAGAGTGAAATTTGCTCGGTTACAGGATGTAAATATATCGGCTCATGATCGAGCGTATCCTCATCGATAGTGATGGACTCTAAGGTAGGGAATCTGAGGATGAAGCTGATAATTTCACGGAGTCTAGTATTGAACAGTCCCAGATGAAGGTTGACAATTTGTGGCGGTGGAGTACTGGAGGAGGAAGATAAAACTGTGCGTAGCCAAGGCTGGTTGGATTTCAATTCAACAAGATTTTCCATCAGTGAGGAGAATGCTGCTCTTATTTCGGGAGTGTCTTTGTTTGAAGTTTCTGCCCAATATACTTCGAGCAGTTCGAATTTTTCTAACTTAAGAGCAACTAAAACATCCCGGACAGGCTTGGCCTTAACCCGACCGAAATCGCAAGAGTGCAGAGCGAGAGATTTAAGGTGTGAGAGCTCTCGTATGTTCGAGAGAAGCAAGGCGTAAGAGGGACGCTCACAAGGGTCAACGAGGTGACATTGCGCATTTTCGGCAGGGAGTTACTGTAGGCGGCAAGCAACGCATCCACTGTATGCGCTTTAAGAGAGAGATTGCGCCAATCTCAAATGATGCATTCACAAATGGCAGGCAGGGTAGTCTCAGGAACATAACCGTCCCAGTTGAGTGTCCGGTACAAGGTGTTGCGGGTTGTACTCGATTGGGCTTTCGACATGACTTCGTAGCTGATGATTGGTCGAATTATGGCCCGGCGAAAGGCGGTAGAAAAAAGAGCATCGCGCATAACATGGCAAGTGTCGGAAAGCCGGAGAATGTCCTCAAGCTTGAGGTAGCTGATCACTTCGAGCTTGATTTCCAAAGGTGACGACAGAATATTGCATTGGCGACCTAGTATTATATTGAGTACAAGTAGGCAAGGAGACTCCTAATGTATAGAAGTTCACCTTGGAAAAACTCCTTGAGATTTTCTGCCATCGCCCCACTCGATGCATCAACTATTATCCTGAATAATCCGTAACATTTGTATCGTGCCCTTATGAGAATAGGAACACCTACTTGCTGGCACGATAAAGAAGTTATGCACTCGTAGCCAATACAGATGCGGACTCGGTAGCAACAAACGGAGGGAGTGCTCCTAGTGCACAAATTTAAATTTTCGCGTGGCGGTAGCGGTTAAACATAAAGATTGTTGGATAACGGTCACGTGACAACTCTTACCTCACACATTCATCAAATCATCACGCGCAGCATTTCCATTAACCGTAAGCATTCGTTCAGTGTCTCTAAACTTTGGATGGGCGCATCGAACCCATTTGGTGTGCTCCCACAACGCGGAGAAGCCAGATTGCGCTTGAAAAGTAAGGCAGATCTACGACGGTCACGAAAACGGACTGGCGGCCAGGTAAGGGGCTAGGGCACCTATTGCGCTGCAGTAGAATCCTACAGATAAAGGTCGGTCTAGTTTTTGAGTATACATATATAAACAATAGCTTGGATGGAGCTTGCACGCGAACACAGATTGAGGCAATGCAGGGCAAGCAGGAGGGGAAGAGGGGAGTATGCACACGATAGGTGTCCTGGAATATAGGGTGAAGATAAATCAAAAAGAGATAAGTAGTGATAGGTCACTGACGGAAGATATGGTCCAAGACATTCAGAGACGAGTAGTCATAATCGAGTCCAACATTGCAGAAGGCGAACGATACATCCCCTACCCCTATAATCCTGCTTCTATTCAAAAAATTTTTAATTTGTTTATTTTTATATTTTCACCTTATCTTGCCTTAAAATTCATCCATCAAGACCCATCGGAAGTGTGGTGGCTGGCGGATCCGGGATGCTGCTTCTATAGCAAATGAGAAAGAAATGATGAATGAAGTTGATTGGAGGTGTCTCAAAATGAATATCAACAATTATTTTGGGGATATTGCCATTGCAGTAGCAATCTATGAAACCTGGTTCTTTCAGCAACGCTACCCAATCACAAACCTTTGTGATATCTTCAGGAATTACACCGGCTAATTTTCAGTCAGTTACTTATCCTGAAAGCCCTCAGTTGCAATTGTAGAAATTGAGATGTGAGACAAGCATCAAATGTAGGTGAGCCGTCAATGCTGATGTTACAGTTTCAACCTCCATAGCGCCCTCAGTTGCAGTTGTGGAAACTGAGGTGTCAGACAAGCGTCAAATGCAGGTGAGCCGTCAACGCTAACGCGATGCCGTTTTCACTTCCATGTAACTACAATTTTGAATCGAAGCATCTGCGCTGATATGGAAGATTTTTACCTATATATGGACATTACATTATTAAATACTCGAGAAAATCCGATCATAAGGATAATTCCTTCACTCCCTTCCAGCCTCATAACATGATGATCAACAAGGCCTCTCATGTACATTTGCTGATAATCAGAAACTGATTTTCCACGCAAGCCAGGTTACTTTAGAGGCTGTACCTCATTTGGATCGATAATGATATGTTGTCTAGAATCAATCTTGATCTCAAAGCTGCTTTTCAAATTCAAAATTCAATGAAATTGCCCCTGATTATGCTGTATATTATAGAATGATCCAGATTGAAGGTACCTATCAAAAGGTGCCGCACTAGAGAGAGTTGAGGTTTCTGAGGTTTGCAATAGGTTTTATCTAGTGATGTGGCTGTTTCGATGAATAATTTTCATCGCCTATTCTTGAACTATATGTCTCCTTTGTCTCCATGTCATCTTATATAAGTACAAATCTCGACATATCAAAGGAAAAGCATTCTTGATTTCCTTTCCCCCAAGCCAATAATTGCTCTCAGCAGCTATTGTTCCAGTAACCAACAAATGACTACTGAAGTACAAGAAGAGCTTTTTGAAGCTGGTGCTGCGTGGATTGCCGACGTCATTAATATAATAATCTTATCATGGGGTTTTGGTATGTGAATTCAACAGTTTCTGTCTAGCATTGAAGTATCTGCTGAATATGAGTATTACAGGGGCTTTAGTCTTGATGACAGTCATTGCACTTGGAGTCTTGAGGTAAGTCAGAATTTGATCCAGAATCGCTGCATCTTTTATTTGTACTTCAGCAAGAAATCACGGAAACACTCTAGAGATGCCTTGATTATTTGTTGCATTATTATGTTGCTTTGCTTAACAGCCTCATTCCTGGGTAATTCAGCATTCACTCTGCTGCATCTCTCTTGTTTGTTTGGAAATATTTCACATAAAGCTGCTATTCTTGCACAGGAAAGAAACTGGGGGTATCTCGGAAATGTAACTGAGACACTTCCCGTAAGTTGAAATCGGTTGCATACACTTATCATGCTCAGAAATACTTCAGATCCTTATTGGAGACAGTATTGTGGTGTGGAGAGCTTGGGTATTACTACCTGAGAAGAGATTTTGGAAAGTTTTCCTGACAGTTGCCATGATGGCTAATATTGGTATGCGGTAAAAACAGGACCATCAGCTCACTTATTTCAAGCATCATACTCCCCAGGAATAAATATCGCCGACGTGGTTGAGAACAACATTGCTCTTGCGACCGGGCAATTTTCTATTCCAACATTGGACTGGATTTCATGGGTTGTGTCCTTAATCATCAATCTTTTTGTGACCCTTTTTATTGTGTGGAAGTGGTGGTATGCTGCTAGCCATGTATTTTGCATTTCATGAATCATTGAATTGGAGCCTTGACATTCAGGGCTCATCAGCAGACTTTGACCGCTTTTACCCGGAGAGGCAACAGCTCAGTGCAAAGGATTCTACTTCTACTGATAGAATCTGGAGCAATATTTTGTGCAGCGCAATGTTTGAACATCATCATTACCTTGCTTATGTATTACCCTCCAAGTGGTTCTGCTTCAATTGGTTTGCTAGAGGGCTATCACTTTGCCAACAACTTATTTATAGTTGCGGCTGTAAGTGTACATAATTGTTGTCCATTTCTTGGTTTTATAACTTATTCTATCCTATTTAGGCATGGTACCCTGCAGCAGTGATTATTTTAGTCCACACAAACCACTCCCCTGTTGTTGAAACAATCCATTATGAAGAGAGGACTCAACCTGGGAGAATTAATAATAACAGCAATATTTCAGTATCGGGTGAACCATGTAAGCCCTTGCATTTGCGGTGAAACTGGACTAATCATTGCCAATATAAGATCACGGCTAATTTGAAGAGGATCCAAGGAAAGTTGCGATACGTACACTTGTGTACGCCTCTGGTTTGTTATTGTCAGCAACGGAGCACGACATATCCTCTACATGTATACCATAACCTATTTATTTACTTCTGCCGCAAAACAAAAGGTGATATAAATAACAAATATTATTGAGATAAACAAGGAGTGAAAGCCATTAATACCACGGCCTCTGTAGCATTAACGTGTGGTGTGCATAGTACAAGGGGGGTCCCGCATAATTTACTGATACACGTAGGTTCATGAGCTTTCCTTAGCTGGAGTGGTTGAGCAAAGAGTATCCCACGGCATCACTGATTTCTTTATGACCTTGCAGCGAACATTCAATTCTGCGGTTTCGCTGTTCATCATTTAGACTGAAGTGACGAGCTTGTATTTGTCCAGCTGGCATTAGCAGCGAAACCAGTCTACCGGATTACTGTCGGGTCTTTCCGATCAGCATCATGATCACAAATGTACTGGAGACATAAAAAGATATAAGCATTATTTAGACCGCTAATGATACAAAGGATTGAACTGAGCCTCAAGAACACATTTCGCTACCGGAATATGATAGGCTGGGGATCAGGGAACAAAGCAAGCTACATAATGCACCGGCTTAAACGAGAGGTAAATTCCTCAAGGGAGGAATGGAGAGTCAATCGCACAAGGAAGGGAGAGAAATGCACAAGAAATTCCCAAGACAAAATAAAAAACTAGGTACATTTGAGAAGGGCAAAGGTGGCAAGCGAAGTAGAAGAGGTTGATAAAAAAAAGTATAATCAACAATAATCCACAGCGTAACAGCGAGCAGCTGTCAGAGCGCTGGTCGCCGAGTGGTAACGTGGAACAGTCCGTTCTGGAAATAGAAGATTCTTCAGTCGACCGGACAAGACTTGGTGCATGTCATATACAGGAATTAACGGGAGGCTGTATAAGTCGTCAAGCAATCATACAGTATCCTAGCGGGACACAAGATGCAGTGTCGTGCTCTTTGTTGATGGGGATTGGTGTAAATTCTATCAAGAGGGAAGCCTCGTCAGCGACAAGGATCGGTGCGAAGACGGCAAAGGAGTTAAAGTTTTTGAAAATGTCCATGGAAGATTTACCGTGCATTGCTGGTGGGGTAACGCGGCATGCAGTCACAATGAAACGACTCTCTGCAGGTCAGACCTCGGAGGCAGCTGTTGACTGAGTGGTCGACAACGCGCCGAAAACCGAATGTAGGATAAACACAGGCGAAGGAGTTTTGGTACTGAAAAAGTGGAAAGGGTCGGTCCAAGATTATACGCGAATCAGTTGGGGAAGGAAATCAGTTGTCGCATCGGTATGATCGAAAATGCAAGTGCGTACCAAAAGACACCTTTATCCTAGACTGCCAGGCGTCAGGCATCAGCCTCTATTCCATCCGTTTATCCCCATCCGTTTGTCCCCATCATGAGCCGGGCTTCCCATTGCAGAAACAAATAAACCGTCACCCGAGTTTTTGGAGACGTGTTGAGGAGCGAGGCGGAGAAGTGCATTATGCAGCGTATTGCACGTTCTGCGCAAGCGTTGACTTCCGATACAGTGATAGAAATCAAGGCTGGGAAAAGAAGGAGCGAATGAATGTGTGAGTCATATAATCAGATATTGGAGTGAGTGGAATCCAGGGGGCAGCAATCGTGGACGCGGACACAGAGAAGGCACCACAGGCGGGAAGGATGGATGCGTATAACAGGGAGACAGGTAGGCAGAAGGTGTCTTGATTCTGATTGGGTGAGAGTAGACCGGAAAGGGATAACAATGATACGGGGATGAAGGTAGAGGCTTCAGATATCAGTGGTGATAGCGGAGGGAGCCAAATTTGAATCAACAAGAGCCGTTATTCGTTTGGCTTGCCGCTGGGTTTGGTACTTGAATGGGCGTCAAAGGTTGCATGGTAAGCCCGTATGGTTGATAGCCCGATTTACACGACAACCCAGCTCGCAAAGTGGGCAGACAGTAGTGTTCATGGATAACGGATGATATCTCCGACTGGTCCGGAACAGCCGGGCCGATTGCTATTATCCGTCTCGTCACCTAATCCTCCGCCACACCGACACTGTGCGTTCCACCTTCGAACTGCGACTCCTATGGATACTTTTACCTCAATTAGTTCCATCTTTAATTCACCACCGACACGCCTACAATATATTCTCTATCCTCCATATACATTTTCAAGAACGTTCACTTCTCCGCTGTCTTTGCGCCTACTCCCGTGGCTGATCAGGCTTTCGTGTTGATTTCTACCATGGATCATAAGCCAACTCCTGTCAACGAAAAGGACGACACTTTTTCTGGTGCCCGACTAGGATACTTGACGGCTTATATACCCTCGCCTTTATTCCTGTACGTGACGTGCTTCCCTTCCAGCAGACTCTTTCATTTAACCGCTCGACCATAAGCACCTTGACAGCTACGCAGATTATCATTATACCTTTTACCTTGTTCCTTGGCCTTGCTGCCCCATCCCAGCCTTCTCCAGCCTTTTCCTCTGACTTTTGACCTATGCGCTCGTACATTGATGTGGTGGGTGTGGTGAGATAGAAAACAAACACCAAGAACACCCAAGAACACTAAGTTCAAAGGGGCTTTTAGCAGTTGAAGTTTAAAAGGGGGGTTGGAGTAGTAGTAGTGTTGTTAGAGTGCACAAGTTTAAGTTCAATCAAAATCCAAATTGTAATGTCAAAACCAAAGTACCAAGTTCAAACACAATAATCAAGTTTAACAAAAACACCAAACACAAAACAGAACACAGAACACCACTCTTTTGACTTTAACTCTGCACCGAAGTTCTAGACTGATTCCAAACCAGATCAAATGCCTGATAAAGAGGGGGGCGTCAGAACCTGCTTCTCCTTCCCATTTCCTGTCTACATATATACTAAAATCCCTTCCCCATATAGTATTTCCATGCAATATGAAAACTGATCCCCGCGACTATACAATCTTTTCTACCTGGGTCCCCTTCATGAGTAATGATTTATATTGCCAACTTCGGCCATCTTGTCATGTCAAATAGCCAAATTAATGACAGTTAAAATGCTGTTTCGCCGTGACAGGTCTAGACCCGGTAAAATGGGTAAATAGCCCATATGAATAATATACTTGTCTGACATTGTCTTGGCCATTCTCGGGCACTCCTGACCATTGTGGCACCATGGACATAACCCTGCACACTGTCACTGATCTATTCTCGTGCAATTCTAGTCAGATACACTTGGAAAAACACTAAGTCCCTTTGACTTGGCTAGTATAGAATTAAACTAAGGGATTTTATAATCACTGTACTGAGAGTATAACTCTGCTCACTGCCAGACTACAAGGTGAATCTGTACATTTTATAGACTTGTAGTTGTCTCTGATGAGGAGCCAAGCTCGGAAAAGTATATGGTATGACAGCAGTCATATCAACATAGATTCATTATTTTGGGAATTTATTCTCGTGCGTTTCTGGCTTACTCTTTCCCTTCATGATCTTCCTATACGGCAATGCATTATGTAGCTTAGCTTGTACCCTAAATCACAGCAATTCAATTTTTGTATCGATAGCGGCTTGCCTAATGCTTATATTCCTTTCGATCATCGAGTAGTGCTATTTGTTACTAATGCCGGAAGCGTGAAAGATACGACATAGTTTCCTTGGGCCAATGATAAAATAGTGGTCTTGAAGAGCTCATCGATGCCACGGGACAATTTGTACCCAACCGCTTTAACTCGACACTAAGATACTCACTCGAGATTTGGTTCTACTTCCACGTCAACTTTCTCGTTATCAGTAGCTTGGCAAATAGATAGGTATACATGCAGAGAATATACTCAGGATCGATTCGAACACTCCTGCTCCACTGCGGAGAATAACAAAGATGTGCACCTAAGCAGTATGTATTGCAATCCTCTTCAAATTAGCTGTCGATGCTAACGGTTAGTCCGGTTTAGTGGTGAGCACAAAACCTTACATTTCCTTTCACCCAGAACCGGTTAAAACATTGCTAGTAACACTGATGCTTCCCGATTGAGTCATCTCTTGAAAATGAACTGTTTCTACAGGCGAGTGATTTGTGTTGACTAAAATAATCACTGCTGCAGGATACCATGCCTAAAAGAGTTAAAACTTCATTTTGAAATTCAGATAGGCAACAGGTATGTACACTTGCAATGGCAACCACAAATAAGCAAGAGACAAATTCTAGACTTTCCAGCAAGCTGATTGAATGACTTGGATTGTAAGTTCTAAGGATAATAAGGATAATGTATAGACATTGTGCTGCACAGAAGATTGCTCCAGATTCTACCAGGAGAAGAAGAATCTTCTGGACAGATGCATTGCCTCTGCCCGGGGAAACGACAGCCCATGTCTGCTGATGAGCCCTGAATATCCAATGTAATGTTCATGAAATGCAAAACATATGGCTAGCAACATACCACCACTTCCACGCAATACAAAGGGTTCCAAACAGGTTGATGATAAAGGAAGCAGCAAGTGAGATCCAGTCCAATGGCAGAATAAAACCTTGAGGATGAGTTGTCAGATCAATGTCCTGCTCAACCATGTCTGCAATATTTAATCCTGGGAGCATGGCGCATGAAGTAAGTGAACCCATGCTTGTATTCCTATGGTATACTGCAGTACCTATATTGGCAATGGTGCCAACTGCTAGGAAAATCTTCCAAATTCTCTTCTCTGGGAGCAAAACCCAGGCTCTCCAAACCACAATACTATCACCAATAAGAACCTAAAGCATTGTCGAACATGAGCATTAATGAGCTGGTGCAACTAATTTCAACTTACGGGAAGCACCTGGGCTATACCAATTATGTAGTCCCAGTTTGTTCCCTTTATGGGGGCAGCGTCACCTGCGATCTTTCCAATAGAGTTGGAAAAGTCCGGCAAAACAAATGCCGAGAAAAAGAGAAACGAGGCTGTTAAGCAAAGCAGCATTGTAGTGCAACAAATAATTAAGACATTTCTAGAGCGTCTCGGTGATTTCTTGCTGAAAACCTAAATAAGAGATGCATTGATCGTCAATCAAATCTTGGCTTACTTCAGGATTCGAAGTGCAATAAATGTCATTAAGGCCGAAGCCCCTGCAATATTTGCATTTGCCAGATGTTCAATGTCAGACAGAAACTGCTGAAGTGACGCACCAAAACCCCATGATGTCGTTATTACACCAATGACATTAAGAGTCAAGTTAGCACCAGCATCAAAGAGCTCTTCTTGCACTCCAGTAGTCATTTGTCAGTTATTTGAGAAATAGCTCCGAATATTGGTTTGGTGGAAGGGAAATTAGAACTGCTCTCTGTTGAATGTATAGTAGAGCATACGCACTTATATAACACAATGCAGACACAAAAAAGCATTGCTATCAGATCAAGAATATGCAATGAATGTGATCCGTAGCGGGAGATGAACAGCGGAATGGCTATTTCAGTTTAATGCCTTTGTAGTATCCTGGATAATGCTTCGCTCTCAGTTGGATCCGAAAGGAGCTCTTGCTTTGTCAAACTCATTGCCTAGCAATGAGAACGTTGCCCCATGGGTCTATGATTGACCTAGTAAACTGCAATGTAAATGAAGCGGGTCCCTGAATCCTATACATTGCGATGAAACTTGGAAACCTCAGAACACTGTGCTCTCTGCAATATAACAGTGTTTGATTCTATCAATCCAGGCAAGGGGTGGTCGGGTCGTGATCCCGGTATATCGGGTCCAGATATTATTTAAGATCAACATCGAGACACCGACCGACCGATAATGCACATGACTACCAAATTGGGAAGGTTGTTCCCAAATGAGTCTTGCAAATACTTTGATTTTCTTAACGACAACAATTATTATCTGCCCTCTTCCTTGCTCCTTCGATCATCAATACAAGATACCTATTGCTCTATCTAAAACCGATAGAACTCTATCGTTTTTCCCTCTTTGACTGCATTGAGTTATTAGCATTGCAAATCCAGTTATTTTGGTGGCAAGAAAGCCCTGTGCATTTCAGGTGGAACTGAGGATTTATAGGTACTATGTCAATGGACAGAGTTCATTGGGAGGTTACTCACCTACATTAATTGCAATTAGTTTCAACTAGGTATGAGCTAGTTGGTAGTGATGTCTACAATTACAATGGTTATACGATTTTTTGTGAGGTAGGTGAAAGAGTTGCAAATAATGACCAAGCTGGGAATTGAACCCAGGTCCATCAGGAAAAGTACCTTAAGTCCAGGCAAATACAGGAAGCCTGAGGGTGCCCAGGAAAATGGCCAAATCCTAGGAACCCTCAGGCACTCTCAGGTACTCCAAGTTGCTTAAGTTGCTTAGGCTTCCCAGGCTTTGGGCCAATTCTTAGGCTCCCTGCAAGATGTTTAAAAATAACCTGAGAGTACCTGAGGGCTTCCTGGAGCTCCCTGAGCATCCCTGAGCATCCCAGGAGCAGAAATATTCTAAATGCTACAAATCATGCAAAATTACATTGCAAATATACAGTTATGCATTATTCTTAGGTAAATGTGCAACCAGAACATTTATTTGGTGAGAATTATGCAGAGGTTTTTACTTTTTCATGGGTCACATGATGAGCTCACTGTGAACTGTCTACAATCATAAAAAATTTCCCATAGTCCAAACATGCACAATATTATTATAACTTATTGTATATACACTATATATATATGTATAGGCTTTGTACTATACAAATATACTGTGCTTGAGTATGTAAAGTCAATACAGAGCTTACATTAGTATAATAAACTGTACTTAAAGTATAATAACTAACTAGTAAAACTGAAGTAAAGGTAACAATAAACCATTACAGCTATATAATAAAATACAATACTAGAGTACATTCAAAGCAATACAAGAGTAGGATATACAGAGTAGAGTAGAAGAACAGATGAAAGTATATTTTGTTATTTCACATTTATATATTGAAGCCTTAGGACACCTGAAAGATCCCCAGGGACTCTCAGGCTCCACAGGATTTGGGGGGTGTCCCTTGGCATCCTGGGCAGCCCATGTAGCTCAGGACTCCTGAGAAGCCTTAAACTGCCTGAGAAAAACCCATAACAACCCATATGTGCCTGGGCTATAGAACATTTTTCCTGATGTCCCTGCCACTTTCTGGGGACAGTGCTCTAACTAACTGAGCTACTTGACCTTTTTAGTTCAACAGATGTGTCTTCACATTACACACATCTAACACTTCCCCCAAAGCCACAATCCATTCACACATGGACTTTTAATGACATCATTGATGGGGGGCCCAGCTTAG
Organism: Collybiopsis luxurians FD-317 M1; assembly: GCA_000827265.1. Taxonomy (NCBI): domain Eukaryota; kingdom Fungi; phylum Basidiomycota; class Agaricomycetes; order Agaricales; family Omphalotaceae; genus Collybiopsis; species Collybiopsis luxurians. The sequence continues at coordinate 269,832 of KN834783.1, read as the reverse complement.
TCATACTTGCAAATTCTGACTGCAAATCTGAAAGAGTTACAAATAATGACCAAGCTGGGAATTGAACCCAGGTCCCTGCCACTTTCCAGGGACAGTGCTTTAATGTTCAAACTGGGTTCAACCACTAATGGCACAATTTGGATAAAATTACTACTATAAATGGTTTTGAAGTACCTTTTAGATGTTCTTACTAATTATTCTCACTTGAAAATTCTCAATTAATTGCTATTTGTATGTCCTGCAGTCAACAGCATGTGTGCTTGACACAGTCTAGTACTTACTACTATCATGCCAGGAGTGGAAAGAAATTCCACCCGGTAGAATGGTTGACCAGAAAACAACAATTTAGGAAATAGTATATCAAATTAATCATCATTTGGTCATTCTATTAAATTCTCATTATTTGCTAGTCCATTTTGCTGGGTAGAATCTTTTCCACTTTTGGTCTGTGTGGGTCATTAGTGCCTTGAGCGCTCAATGTCAGCATTAATATTATCATCATTTATAGCGGCCTTATGCTTAGATTTTTGGCCAAACTTGCTAGGAGGAAAAATTTACTTTTTGCTAGGTTAAGGTGGCATATTCTTACCTTTTCAGCAGCTGCAAGTTCACAGGTTCAGTATGTTCGGACCCTCACTGAATCTTGAACCTGGGTTCGCTGCAGCCCCGAACCTAGAACTGCACCTTGAGGTTCGGTTCACAGAAAGTGTAGAACCTGGACCTGAACCTCAGGTTTGTTTCAGGTTTGAACCCAGTCCAGTAGGTTCGCAGATTGAACTGCGGCAACACTGGCAAATAGCCTGCCCCTGGAGCATAGTAAATTGCAAGTGCAACAAAGATAATGTTCAAACATTGAGCTGAACAAAATATTGCTCTGGGTTCTATCAGTAGAAGAAGAGTCTTGTGGACTGATTCACATCTAGGAGAGTCAAGCAAGATTTGCTGCCAGTGAGTCCTTATGTCCTAAATGACTGATTCAGTGATTCATGGAGTGCACAACACATGGTTAGTAGCATACCAACACTTCCACAGTAAAAAGTGTCACAAATAGATTGATGATAAGGGAAACAGAAAGTGAAATCCAGTCCGATGTCAGAATGAAACTTTGAGGATGAATAGAGTTGGTAGTCTGGTTCACAATCAAGTTTGTAATATTTGTTTAATCTCTATACACTGACTTTAGATCACTTTGGACTGAACTTACCATTATGGGTGCATGGAATGTAACGAAATGCTGAGTTTTTGTGGTGGTGAATTCCATGCCTGATCCTTTACAGGCAATTTTATATTAATGATGTAATACTAGTGACACAAATTAATGTATCAAAGCCATCATGATAATAAATCACAAACCATTTCGAGTCTAGACTAAGTTGGGGTGGCCGCAGTTACCAGATACTGATCGGCGCCACTGCGCAGGGCACGAGTAACTGTCACACGGCAGTGTTGGCCCACTACCAATGGCAGGGTGTCAAGTGAGTGTTACTGCTGATGTCCCTTGTGTGACTGAGCCAGTGCCGGAGCTGTAGGAGGGGGTATTGAGTGGTCCACATTCTATATACCATATGTATCATGTAAATTCTTCCCATCTCGGTACTTCCGGCTGTTTCAAATGTGGGACACTGCCGCGAAATTTCTACCTATCCATATATCTATTCTGATCTTACAGTTTCAAGCTGCATGAAGCCCTCAGTTGCAGTTGAGGGAATTGACAAATATCAAATGCAGGTGAGCTGTCAACACTAACGTGCAACTGCTCTCGAGGGAAGGAATGGGAACGACGTTTGAGGCAAGCACAATTTTGACTCGAAGCATCTGCATTAATAGGGATGATGTGTTGCCTATATATATAGACATTATGTTATTAAGTACTTGGACATAAGGACTAGTCCTTCATTTCCTTCCGGCCTTATAGCACAATGATCAACAAGTCAGTGTTGGCAAACTACTCCAATGGCAGGGTGTCAAGTGAGTGGTACTGCTGGTGTTCCTTGTGTGACTGAGCCAGTGCTGGAGCTGTAGGAGGGGAGTATTGAGTGGTCCACATTCTATATACCATACGTATCATGTAAATTCTTCCCATCTCGGTACTTCCGGTTGTTCCAAATGTGGGACACTGCCGCGAAATTTCTATCGATCCATATATCTATTCTGATCTTACAGTTTCAAGCTGCATGAAGCCCTCAGTTGCAGTTGAGGAAATTGAGGTGTCGGACAAATATCAAATGCAGGTGAGCTGTCAATGCTAACGTGTAACTGCTCTCCAGGGAAGGAATGGGAAAGACATTTGAAGCAAGCACAATTTTGACTCGAAGCATCTGCACTAATGGGGATGATGTGTTGCTTAGATATAGACATTACGTTATTATGTACTTGGACATAAGGACTAGTCCTTCATTTCCTTCCGGCCTTATAGCACAATGATCAACAAGTGCTCTCATGTACATCTGCTGATAATCAGAAATTGATTTTTCAAGCAAGTCAGGCTACTTGGGAGGCTCTACCTTATCTGGGTGGATAATCATATATTCAATCTCAACATTAATTTTTAACTTCTGACATCCATGGTTCTGTCCAAGATTGTGGAATGATTCAAATTGAAGGTATCCATCAAAAACTTGGCACTGCACTCAAGAGAGCTGAGGTTTCTGAGGTGTAGAGGTTTCGCTGTAATGCACCTGTTTCAATGCACCGGGTATGGCGATATGTGACACACTGCTACAGTTGCCAATGTAACAACAATGTTTGATTGTAAGTGAAACTTGAAAGCTATGCTTAATGTAAAATACCACGAAAGCCTTCTATCAGAATATTCGATCTACTTACTATTAATCTTCCGCTCTAAATATTTTTCATCGCAGACTCTTGATCTGATAGCGATAATTTTCTCATTCTCTTTCCATATCATTTTATATAAGTATGGATATCTACATATGGAATACAGCGCATTTTTTCTCTCCCTCAAGCCAAGATTTGCTCTCAGGAGTGGTTCTTTCAATAACCAAAAATGACTACGGAAGTGCAAGAAGAACTTTGGGCTACTGGTTCCAACTGGACTATGGCTGTCATAAATATAATAATTACATCATGGGGTTTTGGTGTGTTGCTTCAATAGTTCTTGTCAGGCATTGGACATCTGCTGAATGTGAATATTACAGGGGCTTTGGTCTTAATGACATTCGTTGCACTTCAAATCCTGAGGTAAGCCAGAGCTTGATCCAGGATCGATGCATTTTTTATTTGGATTTCCAGCAAGAAATCACGGAGACGCTCTAGAGATGCCTTAATTATTTGTTGCATTATGATGCTGCTTTGCTTAACAGCCTTATTTCTCTGTTTCTCAGTATTCATTTTGCTGGACCTTTCCCCGGTGATTGGAAAGATTACAGATGAAGCTGCCACTGTACAGGAAACAAACTGGGACTACCTAAGTGATGTGGCTCAGATACTGCCTGTAAGTTGGAATCAGTTGCACACACTCGTCATCCTCAGAAATGCTTTAGATCCTTATTGGAGATATCATTGTGGTTTGGAGAGCTTGGGTCTTCCTTCCTAAGAGGAGTATTTGGAAAGTTTTCTTGACAGTTGCCATGATGGCCAATATAGGTACACTACAAAAACAAAAGCATGGGCTCACTTACTTGATGTGCTCCCAGGATTGAATATAGCAGACATCGCCGAGGACAATATTGAGATTTCTCAATATGTTATCCTGCCATTGGACTGGATTTCAGTTATTGCTTCCTTTACCATCAATCTATTTGTGACCATTTTTATTGCATGGAAGTGGCGGTATGTAGCTAGCGATGTGTTTGCATTTGCTGACTCGCTGGATTGGATATTCAGGGGTCATCAGCAGAGTTGGGCCGCCGTTTCGCCGGGGAGAGGCAACACCTCTGTCCACAAGATTCTTCTTCTACTGATAGAATCTGGAGCAATATTCTGCGCAGCGCAATGTTCCAGCATTGTCTTTGCCATGATTTTGAATTATGCTCCAAGTAATTTGGATTCAAATGGCTTGCTATACGGTTATCACTTTGTCGCTAGTTTGTCTATAGTTGCTACTGTAAGCATACATACTTTCTCTGTCTCTTGGTTTCAAAATGAATTCTAACCTATTTAGGCATTGTACCCTGCAGCAGTGATTATTTTGGTCAACACAAATAACTCCCCTGTTGTTGAATCAATTCATTTCGAAGAGATGACTCAACCTGGGAGTATGAATGCCAACAGCAATGTTGCAACCAGTACTGGGTGAAAGGAAATGTAAGGCTTTGTGTTCGCAGTGAAATTGGACTAACCATTATTGATATAAGGTCATGGCTAATTCGAAGAGGATCGTAATACATACTACTTCAAGGCTGCGCCTCCGGTTTCTTGTCATCCGCAATGGAGCACGAGTGTTTGAGATGATCTTAAGCATATTGTCTGCATGTATACCTATTTATTTGTCAATCTACTGGTATCGAGGAAGTTACCGTGAAAGCGAGACAGAGTCTCAAGTGTACACCTGAGTTTTCGAACTCGAGCGGTTTAGCGGAAAGTATTCCGCGGCATCACCGATTTCTTCAATCTGTTTCTCATTGGCCCCGAAGCGACGAGTTCGTATCTTTCGCGCAACTGGCATTAGCAGCGAAACTGGACTGGATTATCGCCAGGTTTTCTCAGCGTCATATCACGAGTATAGTGGATAGAAAAGAAATATATGAGCATTATTCAAGCTGCTAACAATACAAGAGATTGAATTTGAGCCTCAAGAGAACATTCCGCTACAGGAACAGAGGCTGGGATATAGGAAACAACGTAAGCTACATAATGCGTCGGCATAAAAGAGAGACAAGTTCCTAAAGGGAGGGGAGAGTCAGTCGAACGGAGAAGGGAGAGAGCAACTACAAAACGCACGAGGATAGATCCCAGAACAGAAGAACTATGAACGTGCGAGAAGGTCGAAGGTCGAATGGAAAGATTGGAATACAGCGAGCGAGGTCGAAGAAAGAGGTTGATAAAAAGGTATAAAGATAATCCACAAGTGAACAACGAGCAGCTGTCAAAGTGCTCCAGTTCGAGTGGTGAAATGGAACAGTCCGTTCTGGAAACAAAGATTTGTCAGTCGAATTGGGAGCAGGAAGACGAAAACGTCACATACAGGAATCAAAGCGAGGGTATATAGGCAGTCAAGCAATCACACAGAATTCCAAGAGGGTACTAAATGCGGTGTCGTGCTCCTCGTTGACAGGGATTGCTATAGGGTCAACTTTGGAAGCAGACGGTGGAGCTTTGTCGGCACAGGAGCGGGCGTGAGAACGGTGGAGAAGCCAGATGTCTCGAAGCATCCATAGAAGATAAAGAGTCTAGCGTTTGTGGGTTAAGGTAGCGCAGATGTGATAGAGGTGTCGCAGTCGCAGAGAGGAGCGATAAAACAGCCGCAGAGGAAACGCTATAATAAGTGTGTGAGCCAGAAACACTAAAGTGCGCGGGCGAAAGTGCGAGGAAAATTGAAAATTGAAGTCGCCTCCCAGTGTTTGGGATTTATGAGACTACTCGATAGGCCTGATAAAGGCAGGAAGGTAAAAGAGGACAGGAGCGAGCCACGTAACGAGTCCGGCCCGAGATGACCGCCTGGGCAATCAGGCCGGCTCACCGAAAGTCAAAATGAAAGCCAGAAACTCGTTTGTTGTGTAAAAAGGAACATAGGAGTTAGGTTTGCCCCTCGAGAATATAAGCATACTGGCTTGGAATGCTGGAGGTTGCGTCTACAGTGAATGAAAAGGAAACGACAGATGAAGTTGATTGGGCCAAACGGCCTGACTCTCCGGTCATCACCGAGGCCAAAGTTTCGCAGGCAAATTGAATAACTCAGCCCTTCACAGCTCTCCAGCACTCCAGAATCCGGCTTAAAATTTGTTGGGACAATACTGAATCTTAATTGAATGGGAGTCGGTTGGACAATGGAACAATGAAGGCGAGGACAATGACCTCGACGTTACAAGCATCCGGCAACTCGGCATATATCTATCACAGCGTTCTGTAACCTGGTGCTTCCTGGACATTTTCCGCCTTCCCCCCTGCTTATATTCCAAATTTTGTTACAGTATTGGGCTGCTCTCATTGTCATTGCGCGAGTCGCACCACTGACGGTCAGAAACGGAATGGTCTCACCTCAGGGAGTCATGTCGGTTGGCATGTCATGAAGGTCGAAAACCTACTGGATATTTCGTTAGAATTTTCTCATGCAGCATAAATAAAATCCACTGTCTGCCAGTCGGAGGTTATGATGGTCTTTTCTCCTATCTTTCCTGTTGGACTTATATTGCTAAGTGCTCATTGCGCGCCATATAGCTCGCTCTTGAACAGTTTTTGCTATATAAGTACACATTAAAGTTTCAGCCTCCATCTGTTCGCTTCTTTCCTGCTCCCCTTATGAGCCTTCAAGTGGAAATTTATGCGTGCTTTCTGACCTCCCTCAAGTGCCGCTTCTCCGACTATTCCAACACCCCTTTTGATGCTTACCACTCAATATGTTATGAGTCCAGAACAAAGTGTAGAAATCATCCTTATGCAAGGCACTGGAATCCTGTTGCCTACCAATTGCTTACAGTTTTGGCCATATTAGAAAGGTCACAGGTGCCTAATGCTGGTTTAGCCTCTCACTCATTATAGGTGTCTCACTTGCATGTACTTATTCTATTTTTTGGAGTTTTTTTTTGCTTTTGATATACTTCTCCCATTTTCCTGTTCACAAATCTCAATTTCAACCCAAAGTTGACTTGTGTGTCTGTGCAGTTAGAGCACCTTCCATGGGATTCCATGTCTGCACTGCATGATTTGTGATAGTCACCTTCATATAACAAGCAAGGGTATGTAGAATTTTAAGTGCTATTAACACCAAGGGGGTGAGAGGGCGGGGTTAAAAATGACCTTAACCTTGAAATATTATACCCTGTTGATACCCCGTGAATATGGTCATTTTAAATATATTAGGGATGGGCACAAGTATATACCCGAGTTAACTCGTGACCTGTGAGGTGAGTCCTTGCTAGTCAAAATTGATAACTGGCATATGTACTCAAGTGAAAGAGTACACAGGTATTCACACGTACATACAAGTCACCAAGGCATATACATTGGTGATATGATATATCAGTCATATCAGGAAGGGGGGGACAAAATGCCTTAAGGTTAAACTTTCTATCTTCTACCCTTAAACTTTCTGAGGACAACCCATATGTACCTAGGCTGTAGGGTTTTTTCCAGATGTATTTAGCTTCCAGAGCCCACTTGAAGCCCACAGAATGCTCATCCTTGGTTTGTGTGGGTCATTAGCGCCTTGAGCGCATAATGTCAGCATTAATTTTATCATTATTTATGGCGGCCTTATACTTAGATTTCTGGCCAAACTTGCTAGGAGGAAAAATTTAATGGCACTGCTTTAATTTTTGCTAGGTTAAAGTGGCATATTCTTACCTTTTCAGCAGCTGCAAGTTCACAGGTTCAGTAGGTTCGGACCCCCACTGGACCTTGAACCTGGGTTCGCTGCAGCCCTGAACCTAGAACTGCACCTCGAAGTTCAGTTCACAGAAAGTGTAGAACCTGGACCTGAACCTCAGGTTCGGTTCAGGTTTGAACCCAGTCCAGTAGGTTCACGGATTGAACCGCGGCAACACTGGTAAATAGCCTGTCACTGGAGCATAGTAAATTGCAAGTGCAACAAAGATAATGTTCAAACATTGAGCTGAATAAAATATTGCTCTGGGTTCTATCAGTAGAAGAAGAGTCTTGTGGACTGATTCGCATCTAGGAGAGTCCACCAAGATTTGCTGCCAGTGAGTCCTTAGGTCCTAAATTAGTGATTCAGTGATTCATGGAGTGCACAACACATGGTTAGTAGCATACCATCACTTCCACAGTAAAAAGTGTCGCAAATAGATTGATGATAAGGGAAACAGAAAGTGAAATCCAGTCCGATGTCAGAATGAAACTTTGAGGATGAATAGAGTTAGCAGTCTGGTTCTCAATCAGTCTGTAATATTTGTTGAATCTCTATACACTGACTTTAGATCACTTTGGAATGAACTTACCATTATGGGTGCATGGAATGTAACAAAATGCTGAGTTTTTGTGGTGGTGAATTCCATGCCTGATCCTTTACAGGCAATTTCATATTAATGATGTAATACTAGTGACACAAAGTAATGTATTACAGTCATCATGATAATAAATTACAAACCATTTCGAGTCTAGACTCAGTTGGGGTGGCGGCAGTCACCAGATACTGATCGGCGCCACCGCGCAGGGCACGAGTAACTGTCACGCGGCAGTGTTGGCCCACTACCAATGGCAGGGTGTCAAGTGAGTGGTGCTGCTGATGTCCTTTGTGTGAATGAGCCAGTGCCGTAGCTGTAGGAGGGGGGCATTGAGTTGTCCACATTCTATATACCATATGTATCATGTAAATTCTTCCCATCTCGGTACTTCTGGCTGTTCCAAATGTGGGACACTGCCGCAAAATTTCTACCTATCTATATATCTATGCTGATCTTACAGTTTCAAGCTGCATGAAGCCCTCAGCTGTAGTTGAGGAAATTGAGGTGTCAGACAAATATGAGATGCAGGTGAGCTGTCAACGCTAATGTGTAACTGCTCTCTAGGGAAGGAATGGGAAAGACGTTTGGGGCAAGCACAATTTTGACTCAAAGCATCTGCACTAATGGGGATGATGTGTTGCCTATACATAGACATTACGTTATTAAGTACTTGGACATAAGGACAAGTCCTTCATTTCCTTCCGGCCTTATAGCACAATGATCAACAAGTGCTCTCATGTACATCTGTTGATAATCAGAAATTGATTTTCCAAGCAAGTCAGGCTACTTGGGAGGCTCTACCCTATCCGGGTGGATAATTTTATAATCAATCTCAATATTGATTTTTAACTTCTGACGTCCATGGTTGTATCGAAGATTGTGGAATGATTCAAATTGAAGGTATCCATCAAAAACTTGGCACTGCACTCAAGAGAGCTGGGGTTTCTGAGGTGTAGAGGTTTCGCTGTAATGCACCTGTTTCAATACACCGTGACGCCTCTATTTGCACTAACATTAACCCGGCTGGCATCCATAGACCCACAAGGCAATAATGTGTGGCATTGTGCACTGCAACTCATTCCATTCCAACTTCGTCAACTTGGCACTGCACTCAAGAGAGCTGAGGTTTCTGAGGTGTAGAGGTTTCGCCGTAATGCCCTTGTTTCAATGCACCGTAACGCCTCTATTTGCACTAAAATTAACCCGGCTGGCATTCATAGACCCACAAGGTAATAATATGTGGCATTGTGCACTGCAACTTCATTCCATTCCAACCTCGTCACATGATAATCAACAAGTGCTCTCATATACATCAGTTTCCAAGCAAGTCAGGATAATTTGGGGGCTCCACACCATTTGGATAGATAATCATATATTTCCGAGAACCGATCTTGATCCCAGTATTGACTTCGAACTTTTGAAGTTGCAGATGGGTCTATTGGACATCATAGAATGGTTAAGATCGAAGATGTCCCCGGATTGATAGAATCAAAGGCGTTGCACATCAGAGGGCACAGGGTTCTGAGGTTTCTAGGAGGATAGGATTCATCATGATGTATCTGTTTCCAAGCTCCATGATGGCTCTATTCAGACTAAAATTATTATTAACCCAGCCAATCATAGAAACATGGGGCAATGTACATTGCTTCCATTGGTAACTGCAGTTGCTGTCAAGGTGAACAAGGTGAGCTGACGTCGAAAGTCTTCACTGAGTATTCGGCCAAAAATGACAAGGAAAAAGTGTCAATTAAGAAAATCCTGCCCCACTTCTATGTATATGCTAGCTTATATAGTGGATTATGGTATATGTAGTAAGTTGAGTAACTGGCCAAGTGATCTACAAGTAATGATGCAGGTGAAGATGGAATGAAGGTGTGAATGTAAGTATGCGGAGCTATACAAGTGTTATGGCCATATGTGACACACCGTTACAGTTGCCAATGTAACAATAATGTTTGATTATAAGTGAAACTGGAAAGCTATGCTTAATGTAAAATATCACGAAAGCTTTCTATCAGAATATTCGATGTACTTACTATTAATTTTCCGCTCCAAATGTTTTTCATCACATAGTCTTGATCCGAGAGCAATATTTTTCTCATTCTCTTTCCATATTATTTTATATAAGTATGGATATCTACATATAGAATACAGCGCATTTCCTACTTCCCTCCCTCAAGCCAAGAATTGCTCTCAGAAGCGGTTGTTTCAATAACCAAAAATGACTACTGAATTGCAAGAAGAGCTTTTTAATGCTGGTGTTGATTGGACTATTGATGTCATGAATCTAATAATTATATCATGGGGTTTTGGTGTGTTGCTTCAACAGTTCTTGTCAGGCATTGGACATCTGCTGAATGTGAATATTACAGGGGCTTTAGTCTTAATGACATTCATTGCACTTCAAATCCTGAGGTAAGCCAGAGCTTGATCCAGGATCGATGCATCTTTTATTTGGATTTCCAGCAAGAAATCACGGAGACGCTCTAGAGATGCCTTAATTATTTGTTGCATTATGATGCTGCTTTGCTTAACAGCCTCATTTCTCTATTTCTCAGTAGCCATTTTGCTGGACCTTTCCAAGGTTATTGGAAAGATTACAGATGAAGCTGCCATCGTACAGGAAACAAACTGGGATTGCCTAAATGAAGTAGCTGGGACACTGGCTGTAAGTTGGAATCAGTTGCATACACTCATCATTCTCAGAAATGCTTTAGATCCTTATTGGAGACAGCATTGTGGTTTGGAGAGCTTGGGTCTTCCTTCCTGAGAGGAGCAATCTGAAAGTTATCTTGACAGTTGCCATGATGGCCAATATAGGTACACTACAAAAACAAAAGCATGGGCTCACTTACTTGATGTGCTCCCAGGATTGAATATTGCAGACATAGTTGAGAGTATTACTGAAGGTCTAAATATTTCTCAAGGTGTTATCCTGCCATTGGACTGGATTTCAGCTATTGCTTCCTTTACCATCAATCTATTTGTGACCATTTTTATTGCATGGAAGTGGCGGTATGTAGCTAGCAATGTGTTTTGCATTTGCTGACTCGCTGGATTGGATATTCAGGGGTCATCAGCAGAGTTGGGCCGCCGTTTCGCCGGGGAGAGGCAACACCTCTGTCCACAAGATTCTTCTTCTACTGATAGAATCTGGAGCAATATTCTGTGCAGCGCAATGTTCCAGCATTGTCTTTGCCATGATTTTGAATTATGCTCCAAGTAATTTGGATTCAAATGGCTTGCTATACGGTTATCACTTTCTCGCTAGTTTGTCTATAGTTGCTCCTGTAAGCATACATACTTTCTCTGTCTCTTGGTTTCAAAATGAATTCTAACCTATTTAGGCATTGTACCCTGCAGCAGTGATTATTTTGGTCAACACAAATAACTCCCCTGTTGTTGAATCAATTCATTTTGAAGAGATGACTCAACCTGGGAGTATCAATGCCAACAGCAATGTTGCAACCAGTACTGGGTGAAAGGAAATGTAAGGCTTTGTGTTCGCAGTGAAATTGGACTAACCATTATTGATATAAGGTCACGGCTAATTCGAAGAGGATCGTAATACATACTACTTCAAGGCTGCGCCTCCGGTTTCTTGTCATCCGCAATGGAGCACGAGTGTTTGAGATGATCTTAAGCATATTGTCTGCATGTATACCTATTTA
>KN834783.1:242338-258057 GCA_000827265.1 Collybiopsis luxurians FD-317 M1 | reverse complement strand
CTTGTCATCCGCAATGGAGCACGAGTGTTTGTAGATGATCTTAAGTCATATTGTCTGCATGTATACCTATTTATTTGTCAATCTACTGGTATCGAGGAAGTTACCGTGAAAGCGAGACAGAGTCTCAAGTGTACACCTGAGTTTTCGAACTCGAGCGGTTTAGCGGAAAGTATTCCGCGGCATCACCGATTTCTTCAATCTGTTTCTCATTGGCCCCGAAGCGACGAGTTCGTATCTTTCGCGCAACTGGCATTAGCAGCGAAACTGGACTGGATTATCGCCAGGTTTTCTCAGCGTCATATCACGAGTATAGTGGATAGAAAAGAAATATATGAGCATTATTCAAGCTGCTAACAATACAAGAGATTGAATTTGAGCCTCAAGAGAACATTCCGCTACAGGAACAGAGGCTAGGATATAGGGATCAAGGTAAGCTACATAATGCGTTGGCGTAAAGGAGAGACAAATTCCTGAAGGGAGGGGAGAGTCAGTCGAACGGAGAAGGGAGAGCAAGCAAGAAGCGTACAAGGATAGATCCCAAAATAGCCGAGCTATGTACGTGCGAGAAGGTCGAAGGTCGAAGGGAAAGATTGGAGTACAGCGAGCGAGGTCGAAGAAAGAGGGTGATAAAAAGGTATAAAGATAATCCACAAGTGAACAACGAGCAGCTTTCAAAGTGCTCGTGGTCGAGTGGTGGAATGGAACAGTCCGTTCTGGAAAAAAAGATTTGTCAGTCGAATTGGGAGCAGGAAGACGAAAACGTCACATACAGGAATCAAAGCGAGGGTATATAGGCAGTTAAGCAATCACACAGAATTCCAAGAGGGTACTAAATGCGGTGTCGTGCTCCTCGTTGACAGGGATTGCCATAGGGTCAACTTTAGAAGTAGACGGTGAAGCTTTGTCGGCACAGGAGCGGGCGTGAGAACGGCGGAGAAGCCAGATGTCTCGAAGCACCCATAGAAGATAAAGAGTCTAGTGTTAGTGGGTTAAGGTAGCGCGAATGTGATAGAGGTGTCGCAGTCGCAGAGAGGAGGGATAAAGCAGTCGCAGAGGAAACGCTATAATAAGAGTGTGAGCTAAAGTGCGCGGGCGAAAGTGCGAATAACATTGAAAATTGAAACCGCCTCCCAGTATTGGGGATTTATGAGACTACTCGATAGGCCTGATAAAGGCAGGAAGGTAACAGACGACAAGAGCAAGCCACGTAACGAGTCCGGCCCGAGATGACCGCCTTGGCAATCAGGCCGGCTCACCGAAAGTCAAAATGAAAGCCAGAAACTCGTTTGTTGTGTGAAGAAAAACATAGGAGTTAGGTTTGCCCCTCGAGAATATAAGCATACTGGCCTGAAATGATGGAGGTTGCGTCTACATCGAATGAAAAAGAAACGATGGATGAAGTTGATTGGGCCAAACGGCCTGACTCTCCGGCCATCACCGAGGCCAAAGTTTCGCAGGCAAATTGAATACAGTAACTCAGCCCTTCACAGCTCTCCAGCACTCCAGAATCCGGCTTAAAATATGTTGGGACAATACTGAATCTTAATTAAATGGGAGTCAGTTGGACGATAGAACAATGAAGACGAGGACAATGACCTCGATGTTACAAGCATCAGGCAACTTGGCATATATCTATCACGGCGTTCCATAACCTGGTGCTTCCTGAATGTTTTCTGCCTTCCCGCCTGCTTATATTCCAAATTTTACTGCGGTATTGGGCTGATCTCATTGTAGCTGCGAAAATATCATTGCGCGAGTCTCACCACTGACGGTCAGAAACGGAGCGGTCTCACCTCAGGGAGTCATGTCGGTTGGCATGTCATGAAGGTCGAAAACCTACTGGATATTTCGTTAGAATTTTCTCATGCAGCATAAATAAAATCTACTGTCTGCCAGTCGGAGGTTATGATGGTTTTTTCTCCTATCTTTCCTGTTGGACTTATATTGCTAAGTGCTCATTGCGCGCTATATAGCTCGCTCTTGAACAGTTTTTGCTATATAAGTACACATTAAAGTTTCAGCCTCCATCTGTTCGCTTCTTTCCTGCTCCCCTTATGAGCCTTCAAGTGGAAATTTATGCGTGCTTTCTGACCTCCCTCAAGTGCCGCTTCTCCGACTATTCCAACACCCCTTTTGATGCTTACCACTCAATATGTTATGAGTCCAGAACAAAGTGTTGAAATCATCCTTATGCAAGGCACTGGAATCCTGTTGCCTACCAATTGCTTACAGTTTTGGCCATATTAGAAAGGTCACAGGTGGCTAATGCTGGTTTAGCCTCTCCCTTGCTTCCAGCCAAACTTCTGGCATCATTTTGTCAATGCAAGCCACTCATTATAGGTGTCTCACTTGCATGTATTTATTCTATTTTTTGGAGTTTTTTTTGCTTTTGATATACTTCTCCCATTTTCCTGTTCACAAATCTCAATTTCAACCCAAAGTTGACTTGTGTGTCTGTGCAGTTAGAGCACCTTCTATGGGATTCCATGTCTGCACTGCATGATCTGTGATAGTCACCTTCACATAACAAGCAAGGGTATGTAGAATTTCAAGTCCCATTAACACCAAGGGGGTGAGAGGGTGGGGTTAAAAATGACCTTAACCTTGAAATATTATACCCTGTTAATACCCCGTGAATATGGTCATTTTAAATATATTAGGGATGGGCACAAGTATATACCCGAGTTAACTCGTGACCTGTGAGGCAAGTCCTTGCTAGTCAAAATTGATAACTGGCATATGTACTCAAGTGAATGAGTACACAGGTATTCACAAGTACATACAAGTCACCAAGGCATATACGTTGGTGATATGATATATCAGTCATATCAGGAAGGGGGGGACAAAAAGCCTTAAGGTTAAACTTTCTATCTTCTAGCCTTAAACTTCCTGAGGACAACCCATATGTACCTAGGCTGTAGGGTTTTTTCCAGATGTATTTAGCTTCCAGAGCCCACTTGAAGCCCACAGAATGCTCATCCTTGGTTTGTGTGGGTCATTAGCACCTTGAGCGCATAATGTCAGCATTAATCTTATCATCATTTATGGCGGCCTTATCCTTAGATTTCTGGCCAAACTTGCTAGGAGGAAAAATTTAATGGCACTGCTTTAATTTTTGCTAGGTTAAAGTGGCATATTCTTACCTTTTCAGCAGCTGCAAGTTCACAGGTTCAGTAGGTTTGGACCCCCACTGGACCTTGAACCTGGGTTCGCTGCAGCCCTGAACCTAGAACTGCACCTCGAAGTTCAGTTCACAGAAAGTGCAGAACCTGGACCTGAACCTCAGGTTCGGTTCAGGTTTGAACCCAGTCCAGTAGGTTCACGGATTGAACCGCGGCAACACTGGTAAATAGCCTGTCACTGGAGCATAGTAAATTGCAAGTGCGACAAGGATAATGTTCAAACATTGAGCTGAACAAAATATTGCTCTGGGTTCTATCAGTAGAAGAAGAGTCTTGTGGACTGATTCGCATCTAGGAGAGTCCACCAAGATTTGCTGCCAGTGAGTCCTTAGGTCCTACATGACTGATTCAGTGATTCATGGAGTGCACAACACATGGTTAGTAGCATACCATCACTTCCACAGTAAAAAGTGTCGCAAATAGATTGACGATAAGGGAAACAGAAAGTGAAATCCAGTCCAATGTCGGAATGAAACTTTGAGGATGAATAGAGTTGGCAGTCTGGTTCTCAATCAAGTCTGTAATATTTGTTGAATCTCTTACACTGACTTTAGATCACTCTGAACTGAACTTACCATTATGGATGCATGGAATGTAACAAAATGCTGAGTTTTTGTGGTGGTGAATTCCATGCCTGATCCTTTACAGGCAATTTTATTTTAATGATGTAATACTAGTGACACAAAGTAATGTATTACAGCCATCATGATAATAAATTACAAACCATTTTGAGTCTAGACTGAGTTGGGGTGGCGGCAGTCACCAGATACTGATCGGCGCCACCGCGCAGGGCACGAGTAACTGTCACGCAGCAGTGTTGGCCCACTACCAATGGCAGGGTGTCAAGTGAGTGGTGCTGCTGATGTCCTTTGTGTGAATGAGCCAGTGCCGTAGCTGTAGGAGGGGGGCAAACTGCACCTCGAGGTTCAGTTCACAGAAAGTGTAGAACCTGGACCTGAACCTCAGGTTCGGTTCAGGTTTGAACCCGGTCCAGTAAGTTCGCAGATTGAACCGCGGCAACACTGGTAAATAGCCTGTCACTGGAGCATAGTAAATTACAAGTGCGACAAGAATAATGTTCAAACATTGAGCTGAATAAAATATTGCTCTGGGTTCTATCAGTAGAAGAAGAGTCTTGTGGACTGATTCGCATCTAGGAGAGTCCACCAAGATTTGCTGCTAGTGAGTCCTTAGGTCCTAAATGACTGATTCGGTGATTCATGGAGTGCACAACACATGGTCCATCCAAAACTTGGCACTGCACTCAAGAGAGCTGAGGTTTCTGAGGTGTAGAGGTTTCGCCGTAATGCACCTGTTTCAATGCACCGTGACACCTCTATTTGCACTAAAATTAACCCGGCTGGCATTCATAGACCCACAAGGCAATAATATGTGGCATTGTGCACTGCAACTTCATTCCGTTCCAACCTCGTCACATGATGATCAACAGGTGCTCTCATACATCAGTTTCCAAGCAAGTCAGGATAATTTGGGGGCTCCACACCATTTGGATGGATAATCATATATTTCCGAGAACCGATCTTGATCCCAGTATTGACTTCGAACTTTTGAAATTGCAGATGGTTCTATTGAACATCATAGAATGGTTAAGATCGAAGGTGATCGAAGGTGTCCCCGGATTGATAGAATCAAAGGTGTTGCACATCAGAGGGCACAGGGTTCTGAGGTTTCTAGGAGGATAGGATTCATCATGATGTATCTGTTTCTAAGCTCCATGATGGCTCTATTCAGACTAAAATTATTATTAACCCAGCCAATCATAGAAACATGGGGCAATGTACATTGCTTCCACTGGTAACTGCAGTTGCTGTCAAGATGAACAAGGTGAGCTGACGTCGAAAGTCTTCACTGAGTATTCGGCCAAAAATGACAAGGAAAAAGTGTCAATTAAGAAAATCCTGCCCCACTTCTATGTATATGCTGGCTTATATAGTGGATTATGGTATATGTAGTAAGTTGAGTAACTGGCCAAGTGATCTACAAGTAATGATGCAGGTGAAGATGGAATGAAGGTGTGAATGTAAGGTAAATGACGGATAGAAGGAATGTGGGTATATGCGGAGCTATACAAGTGTTATGGCCATATGTGACACACCGTTACAGTTGCCAATGTAACAACAATGTTTGATTATAAGTGAAACTGGAAAGCTATGCTTAATGTAAAATATCACGAAAGCTTTCTATCAGAATATTCGATGTACTTACTATTAATTTTCCGCTCCAAATGTTTTTCATCACATAGTCTTGATCCGAGAGCAATATTTTTCTCATTCTCTTTCCATATTATTTTATATAAGTATGGATATCTACATATAGAATACAGTGCATTTCCTACTTCCCTCCCTCAAGCCAAGAATTGCTCTCAGGAGCGGTTGTTTCAATAACCAAGAATGACTACTGAATTGCAAGAAGAGCTTTTTAATGCTGGTGTTAATGGTACTATCGATGTTATAAATATAATAGTTACCTCATGGGGCTTTGGTGTGTTACTTCAATCAGGCATTGGACATCTGCTGAATGTGAATATTACAGGGGCTTTAGTCTTAATGACATTCATTGCACTTCGAATCCTGAGGTAAGCCAGAACTTTGATCCAGGATCGATGCATCTTTTATTTGGATTTCCAGCAAGAAATCACGGAGACGCTCTAGAGATGCCTTAATTATTTGTTGCATTATGATGCTGCTTTGCTTAACAGCCTCATTTCTCTATTTCTCAGTATTCATTTTGCTGGGCCTTTCCCCGGCGATTGGAAAGATTACAGATGAAGCTGCCATCGTACAGGAAGCAAACTGGAATCGCCTAAGTGATGTGGCTCAGACACTGCCTGTAAGTTGGAATCAGTTGCACACACTCATCATCCTCAGAAATGCTTTAGGTCCTTATTGGAGACAGCATTGTGGTTTGGAGAGCTTGGGTCTTCCTTCCTGAGAGGAGTATTTGGAAAGTTTTCTTGACAGTTGCCATGATGGCCAATATAGGTACACTACAAAAACAAAAGCATGGGCTCACTTACTTGATGTGCTCCCAGGATTGAATATAGCAGACATGGCCGAGGACAATATTGAAGGTCAAAAGTCTCTTCAAGGTGTTCTCCTGCCATTGGACTGGATTTCAGTTATTGCTTCCTTGACCATCAATCTATTTGTGACCATTTTTATCGCATGGAAGTGGCGGTATGTAGCTAGCAATGTGTTTTGCATTTGCTGACTCGCTGGATTGGATATTCAGGGGTCATCAGCAGAGTTGGGCCGCCGTTTCGCCGGGGAGAGGCAACACCTCTGTCCACAAGATTCTTCTTCTACTGATAGAATCTGGAGCAATATTCTGCGCAGCACAATGTTTATACATTTTCTTTTTCATGTTTTTGAAATATGCTCCAAGTAATTTGGATTCAAATGGCTTGCTATACAGTTTTCACTTTGTCGTTAGTTTGTTTGCAGTTGCTACTGTAAGCATACGTTCTTGTTCAGTATCTTAGTTTCAAAATAAATTCTAACCTATTTAGGCATTGTACCCTGCAGCAGTGATTATTTTGGTCAACACAAATAACTCCCCTATTGCTGAATCAATTCATTTTGAAGAGATGACTCAACCTGGGAGTATGAATGCCAACAGCAATGTTGCAACCAGTACTGGGTGAAAGGAAATGTAAGGCTTTGTGTTCGCAGTGAAACCTGGACTAACGATTATTGATATAAGGTCACGGCTAATTCGAAGAGGATCGCAATACTTACTACTTCAAGGCTGCGCCCCGGTTTCTTATCATCCGCAACGGAGCACGAGTGTTCGAGATGATCTTAAGCATATTGTCTGCATGTATACATATTTATTTGTCAATCTACTGGTATCGAGGAAGTTACCGTGAAAGCGAGACAGAGTCTCGAGTGTACACCTGAGTTTTCGAACTCGAGCGGTTTAGCGGAAAGTGTTCCGCGGCATCACCGATTTCTTCAATCTGTTTCTCATTGGTCCCGAAGCGACGAGTTCGTATCCTTCGCGCAACTGGCATTAGCAGCGAAACTGCACTGGATTATCGCCAGGTTTTCTCAGCGTCATATCACGAGTATAGTGGATAGAAAAGAAATATATGAGCATTATTCAAGCTGCTAACAATACAAGAGGTTGAATTTGAGCCTCAAGAGAACATTCCGGTAAAGGAACAGAGGCTGGGATATAGGAAACAACGTAAGCTACATAATGCGTCGGCATAAAGGAGAGACAAGTTCCTAAAGGGAGGGGAGAGTCAGTCGAACGGAGAAGGGAGAGAGCAAGTACAAAACGCACGAGGATAGATCCCAGAACAGAAGAACTATGAACGTGCGAGAGAATCGAAGGTCGAATGGAAAGATTGGAATACAGCGAGTGAGGTCGAAAAAAGAGGTTGATAAAAAGGTATAAAGATAATCCACAAGTGAACAACGAGCAGCTGTCAAAGTGCTCCAGGTCGAGTGGTGAAATGGAACAATCCGTTCTGGAAAAAAGAAGATTTGTCAGTTGAATTGGGAGCAGGAGGACGAAAACGTCACATACAGGTATCAAAGCGAAGGTGTATAGGCAGTCAAGCAATCACACAGAATCCCAGCGGGGCACTAGATGCAGTCTCGTGCTCCTCGTTGACAGGGATTGCTAAAGGGTCAACTATAAAAGTCGACAGTGAAGCTTCGTCGGCCGCAAGCGTGGGCGCGAAGACGCCGGAAAAGTCAAAGCTTTCGAAAACGTCCATGGAGGTCAGAGATTGTCGCGTTTGTTGGGTAGAGTTAGCACGGTTGTGATGGAGGTGTCGCAGTCGCAGAGAGGAGCGATAAAGCAGATGCAAAGGGGACGCAATAAAAAAAAGTGCGAGCTGGAATGCGCGGGCGAAAGTGCGAAGAAAATTGAAGCCGTCTCCCGGTATTGGGAATTTATAAGAGTCCTACATTGGCTTCATAATGGCAGGAAGGTACAAAAAACTATTGGCAAGTTGCGTTCTCATTGAGGGGACAATGGGAAATAGCGAACAATGGTGAAGCGGACAATAGCGAGGCCACGTAACAGAATCCGGCCCGAGCGGACTATCCGAGCGGATATAACATGCCACGGTTTCCCGACTCGCCAAAAGTCAGAACGGAAGCCAGAAACTCGTTTTTCGGGATCCCACTGGGAAAAACATATCAGTTGGGTCCACCCCTCGAGAATGGAAGCACTGGCTTCGAATGCTGGACGTTGCGCTTACAGTGAATTGATGGATGGAGCATGATTGTGCCAAACGGCGATTTTCTGGCCGGCCCGAGGTACCGCCGATACTAAAATCTCAGCGAACAAGGACCAGTTGAACAACTCAGCCGTTCACAGCTCTCCGGCGTTCTAGGAATCGGTTTAGGCCTGTGGGAACAGTACTGAAGATTTTGGATCCAGTGGGACAACGGGACAATGAAGGCGAGGACAATAACCTCTACGTACGGCAACTCGGCATACCTCTATCACTGCGTCCCGCAACTTGGCATTCCTGAACTTCCGCCTTCCCGCCTGCTTATGTTCGCTTCCAAATCTAGGTACGGTAATGGGCTGCTCTCATTGCAGCTGCGAATATCTCATCACAATATCAGACACGGAGGGGTCTCATCCGGAGCCACTATTCATGTTGGAGCTCGGTTGTCATTATTTGAACAATATGCAGTTCTTCTAAGTCTTTCCCTGTTAGATTTATGTTTTGCCAAGTGCCATTGCTCGCCACGCAGCTCAGTTTCGAATAGTTTTTGCAATATAACCGCACACCATAGTTCCACCCCCCATCTGTTCGCCTTCTTCCTGCTCCCCTTACGAGATCAAATGGAGATTTATGTCGCCCTTGAGTGAGGCCCCACGAGTCGAGATGCTTATCGCTCAATATGTTTCATTATGCCTCAAGACCTTGTAAGGGTTACACCCTTACCCCACGATTCCAAGACTGGGAACACTCCGCATACGCGCCCAACTACGATCCCTGTCCCACACTTAGCCTCCTAACATAGCATACATTAGCATGTTAGTTTGTACTTACGCTCCTGTCTAGTTAATTGTCATTACTCCCATCTAGCTCTTTTCCTATTAAGGCATTTAAGCTCATGTATTCTGTATGTACTTCTCTGTGGAATCAACGCCAGTTATCCGTGGCACTTTCTCTGCTCCTTGGCTCATGTTTCCTCTGTCTCGAGCCTGAAGTGTAACACTTCCGCAATGCCTTAGTACTCATGCCCGTCTTCGAAGATTAGCCGAGCAATTGACGAATTGGCTATTTTCCGCATGTGTATTACTATTCCACAGAATACAATTATGAAGAATGGTCAATTGTGAATCAATATCAAGTTGAAAACGATGGTATAGATAACATGAAACAAAAGGCAATTGGCATATCCACTGGCAACCATCCATTGATTTTCTGAAGTTGAAAGTTAGATTTGTGTCTGTCGTAAGGATGGAGAAGCTGACCTAAATCTCTAATCATGTTGAATGATTATGAGAATTTCCGATATCTTGGGTTCTCTCGCTATATTGGATTGTTTCCATAACCGGTGAGTTTTGTGTATCAGCTAATAAAATCACCGCTGCAGGATACCATGCCTGTATTGATTGATTTGTAAACAGGTAAGGATAAGATTCATAAGAAATAATGTCTAGACTTACTGTGATCGTTGGAAAGACTGCATCTATTACATGCGAGTACTCTATCCAACCATCAGGTACAGGTGTAGACACAGGAAGCGGGCTCCTGATGATAACACTTAGTAATTGTACTGCACAAAAAATTCCTCCGGATTCTATCAAGAGAAGAAGAATCTTATGGACAGAACTATTTCCTCTAAAAGACAAAGCTTTCATAGCTTTTTGGTAAACCCTGGACATTGAACGGTATGTTCCATGTAACCCGGTGCATCTGAATGAAAACTTACCACCACTTCCACAGAATGAATAGTGTAACGAGCATGTTGATGACACAGGAAACGATAAGCGAAATCCAGTCAAAGCTTGCTGAACCACCTTGAAGTACTTCCTGGGTGTCAATGTCATCTTCAACACAACCTGTAATAAGTAGACCTAGAAGGAGAAGAAGTCAGCGGACCAATCAGCTTTTATACTATTTCTACTACAAACCCATATTGGCAATCATGAGAATTGTAAGCAGAATTTTCCAAAGCCTGCTGTTAGGTAGTAATACCCATGCTCTCCAGATCACGGCCATATCTCCTATAGCAAGCTGAAGTGTATTAGTATAAAATACACTCATGCACTTCATGTTTGCACTGCACTGATGACTTACTGCAATATTCTGTGTAAAATTAATTAGATTGTTTATGATCAAGAGTTGGGTTGTGACAGCCTGATCTGAGTCCTTTCCAGCAATGTTGGAAGCCTCAAGCAAGGCGCCTGTTGTATTTGCGATCAGGTTCACCGTGAGGGCCAATAGCATTGCGAGGCATAGCATGAATAAGATATTTCGAGAGAATGTCCGAGGCTTCATGCTGAGGAAAGATATAAGAAAATTCCTGAACCACGGTTAAGATTTACCTCAGACGGCAAAGTGCACCATATGCCATTAGAACTAGCGCTCCTTTAAATTTGCTTTAGTAATTGACACTATCGTGGCCGGTAATAATTGCGCACCCCAACCCACTCCTAGAATTATTACGTTGATGAAGTTAAGGATTGTATTAAAACCCACGACAATTAGCTCTTCTTGGTCCTCAGAAGTCATTTTGAGTGTCAAGTATGCTCCAATCCTTAATGAGTTTGTAAAAATGGATCTGCTGCCAGTCCGAGGCAAAGATGGCGCGTTTGCTACCGACCGTTATAAAACTGTCAGGTTAAACAAACAATGATCAACAATGATATTATTAAAACTCCGTTGTGATCTTCGAGTCATAGGACTACCAACAGAGGGGCTACCCGTTGCGCCTTTGGTGTGACCTAGGTGGAGCTTCCTGACGTTATCTTCCTCTTTGAGCAATTTCTAAAGGACACTCAAGTTCTCAACCAACAAGATTGGTCCAACAAAATCATTTTTATCTATTGTAGACTTGTATTGGAGGGCTTTAGCAGCCGATCAGAACCCACCTCAAAAAGTGTCTTTCTGATGTAGATTTCTGTCAGTAAGGTGAAACTTCAAATCCAGTATGTACCAATGCTGTGCTACAGTGTATATGCAAAGTAAAACATCTGCACTGGAACTTCTAGCTCGGATGCCATTCAAATACGGCATTCACTAGTCTATGCTGTTCTATATTGCCGGTCTTTCAGAGCTAAGTATGGGAACTGAATTGTCCATTAGGAAATCCCGAGAATCACTTTCATGATCATCTTGTGATCATCAGTTGAGGGCGGTGAGAGCTGTCAACTATGAATCATAGTCGACTATAGTTCAACCAGGTTACCATCTTTTGAATGTTTTGAGATGTTTGGATTCACCCTGTTTCCAATTGTTAGTGCGGCAGTGCTGCCGAGGTCAAGCCGAGGTGGCGATTCTCAGATGTATTAATTCATGATGAGAAGTCACATTAACGCCAAAGAAAAAGAAACCAGGCTCGAATCTAGATGAATGAGACTCCAAGGAAAGGGAAGAGAAGAAATCACGGGAAAGAGGGATCAGTGGCCCGCATGATGTTTTGTATAGCTTCTTGCTCGCTCAATTTGACCAGACGTCAAGGAGAACTTTGGGGTAATGAAGACTATGGCGTTTACCCCTAACCCCCCGGGCCCTAAACTAGCATTCCACTTTGAGACCGACGTCAGCTTAGAGTCTACTGATTCCAAGTCAGATTCGCCTTCAACAGTACCTTCCGATCTAGAACATGCCGGGGAATGCATAGCGGACATAGTATTCTGTGTTGTTCCATGAGTCGAGGGCATAGTTTCTATTCCTCGTTGTAAGGGTTTACTTCGTATGTCTTCAGAACGATGTTTCCAGGTAGGGCTCGAGCAGCAAAACTTTGTTCAGCTCCTAATTCCTTGGCCAGCTATATGCTCCCTTCCCTATTTATGAGCTCCCTCTGGATGGCACAGTGGAACCTTGCAACTTCTATCAGGATGTATCTTGTCCCACTCATGATACCATACTTCCCCTCTTACTCGAAAATGCTCTGTAGGTTACACTATTCTGCATTTGCTGTTCCTTTCGAAGCTCTGGTTCTGGCTATACTCGTCGAAATTTCACGAAGATCCGTTGTTCAAGTGCAGTAACTTTCGTTTACCTCTCCAACGTTCTACCTCTCCAATCTTATTTGTTTGGTCATAAGCCGCGCTTGTTTGGAAATGCTACACATTTTTCATCAATAGCTCAGCCGTCTTTTCATTATTGCGGCATCATGATAGTCCTTAGCTCAGTCGGAATGGAATAGAACGTTCGATCGTTCTGTTCAAAATGATGCGGAGCGATGAGTACTCCTCAATTGCAAGATCGTGTTCTATTTTCATGCAAAAATCCTTTGACGTAGCGCATCACAGACTGGTCGACGCCACCAGCTTTCATGATGCATGATGCACATAATGTCTTTCCGTTACTTACATTTACTTGCAATTGCATTCCAGCTATCGAATCGAATTATCCGACCTGCTTGATTTATTGGTCGCTGAAGCCAGTAAATTTCCTGAACAATCGTCGCAATGACCACACACTCCCTGCTCTTGATCGCCCCGACGTACTCCAAGCCTGACGATAGTAAGGTGCTCAAGATCTTGGCTTTATTTCAGATGAGCGAACCTCCATCATACACTTACCCAACCTCCTATGTCCAAAGACTGACGTCAATTTTTCTTCGAGCCTCGATTCCTTCCCCCTTAGGTGGTCCAGTGGAAGGCTATAAATACAGACGTACTTTGAAGACTGTTTCCCCATCTCGCTATCCCTCACTTTAACAAACCCTCAGCTTTCCATCACCGCCCAATCGCAGCGTTTATTCAATTTACCTCCGTAGAAAGAAATGGCCGACAGTGAGTTCTGAACAAAACTGCTTCATCTCGCTGCTTATTATAACTTGAAATGGATTAACCGAACGATTGATTTCCTCAACAGACTCACACAAGAACCCTGAACGCGTCGCGGCTGGATTGAAAGGAACTTTGAAGAATGACAATGTTTCCGAAGCCGCGAAGGAACGTGCTAGCGAAAGGTTGCAGGGGCTGGGTGTGGGTGTCGAAGACGTCTGTCGTAGTAACCAGGCTACGGCCTCGACACGCTCTGGATCGGCTGGTAAGTCGAACTGGCGGTTAACGCAGTTCCGTATTCACAACTTTGCTTGTCAGGTTTAGGACGTGAATCGTCATTTTTCACAGGTGTGTATTCCCTTTTTTTCCCTAACCGTCCGCTTCAACATGTGTTGCTAATCTGATATCCCCGCCATGCTTGATAGATGATAACGAAGGCGCAGATGAGCCGGAAGACGTTTTAGGGAGTGATTCGAAGGATGATGAGTATGAATTTAAGCCTGTCCCAAAAGATGAAAAAGATGAGGATTTGTAAACGCTAGAGGAAGAGTTGATATGAATGAATCAGTATGAACCTAGCACGCATGTCATGTTGTATATATAAATACTCCCTTGACCACAAACTCGGAATGGCTGGGTACGTAGTCACGCAACGAATGGACCAAATAAAAAGTCACTTACAAGTGTTCGTGATATCTTCATCTCACCTTCGTTTCACAAGGCAACTTAGCAACCTCACTTAAGTTTTCGGATTCATGGAGTAATGTGTAAAGTACGTATATTAAGCAAACGTCGCCGCAACCTTTTCTCTGCCACGATACTTCCACTCTGCCAACATTACATCGGGCGGAAGTGTAGCCCGCTAGCACTCGTTATAGATGCACGGTATCACACAAGAACATGCATATGAATATGACTCATGACGCTACCGCTAGCGAAGTATCTGAAATGAGTTCGTCTGGATCTGGAAGGAAGAATCATGTGAGTACTCAGTCGAGGGGTCTCAATATGATGGACTATTTCAACCACAGGCGAGTTGTTGGTGCTGACCAATTTAATCACTGTTGCAGGATACCATGCCTAAATTAGTTAGAGCTAATTACAAAACCAAGAAGTAGAACAAAGATGTCCACTTACAGTAGCAACTACAAATAATGCACTTAACACATATTTGGCATTTTGTAGTAAGCCCGATGAGTAAACTGAACGTGAATCGTAGGTTGTAATTATTGAAAAGATGACATTCAGACATTGTGTAGCACAGAATATTGCTCTGGGTTCCATCAATAGAAGAAGGATCCTAGACACACTGTTGCTCCTGCCAGAAACCACAGCCAAAGTTTGATGGAGATCCCTAGATATTTCGTTTGAAAAATCATGAAATGCAAAACAGTGAACACACATCATAACCAGAAGTTTACCACCACTTCCACATGATGAAAAGTGTTACAAATAAATTAAAGATGAAAGATGCAGTGATAGCAATTCAGTCCAATGTTAGTACCGAAGCTTGTACGGTCTCTCGAGGGCTTGTAATTATATCCAAAATGCAATCCGCAATATCTAGTCCCAGAAGCATGAAATATGAAGTGAATGTGAGCCTGAGCCTGTAGCTTTATTTTTGCAATGTACCAATGTTGGCCATCATGATGATTATGGGAAGAATTTTCCATGACTTTTGGTCATCAGATAGCTCCAGACCATGATGCTACCCCCAATGAGGATCTGAAGCATGCATGAGCATCATTTCTACGTACATCCATTTTCGTCTTACAAGAAGTGTCACTGATAAAGTCCCTATATCCTCCCATATCTCTTCTTGTAAAGTGGGAGCTTCATCTGTATTCTTCCCAATGAAACAGGAATTTAAGGTAGCCAATCTGACGACTGCTAATTTATAGATAAATGACATTATTAAGCACAGCAGCATTACACTACAGCATATGATTAAAGCATCTCTGGAGCACTTTGAATATGGAATATGTGCATGGAGCGAATTTCAGTGTTGAGCAGATGAACAGCTTCATTGGTTCATTATACTAATGTTCCACAACATGTTCAATTACTAATGGATATATGTACTGCTGAAGTTGGACGGCCACCATCAAATGTCCCGAGTCTTATGCTACTATATATCATCTAGAGCTGTGCCGGCCATATAATGGAGGTATAGACGGTAATGATCCTTGGTAGGTTAAACAGCCCATTCCCTCGTTATGAGATCGGTAAAACGTGTGGAAAAGTTGGATGTACCAATTTGCTATCTCCTTAGTCGAAAACCAACTGACCATGGGGTTCCTAACGGCTCTCGATTCACTATAAGCTTCCGGTAAGTAGTAGGGGGTGTTGACAAAGTAACTTGAGAATTTCAAACTCCGCTAACTTCGCCATACAAAAGTAACTTTAAGTTACTTTGTCGCGACAAAGTTACTTGCAAGTAACTTAAGTAACTTTATTTACTTTTTTACTTGTGCTTACTTTGAGAGACATTAAGGCTAAATAATCAATCTAAGTATCTTCGAGCTCATTGTTCATCATTCCCGTGTGAACAATATTGGGAAAGCGGTCAAAAGCGGT
>KN834783.1:156892-240306 GCA_000827265.1 Collybiopsis luxurians FD-317 M1 | reverse complement strand
TTATGTGCTTGGATAGACCTTAGACTTCATAGGGTACAATATGCTCTATGCCTTAGGCCTTGTGCATTTGAATGCAGATTATTCAACTCAAGCCCGAGGATTAAACGGCGGTCTCGACAACCATGGGCATTTAGCTGATGTAGGGCACTTGTAGAATATCAGTACTATGTCAGTATTCAGGCATATTCTCAATTACAAGCCTTTCGAAGTCAAATAATCATATTTAATGTGTCGGAAATAAGTTTTAATGAGAGTTACATTTTGCCGAGCCTCGGCAAGTTAAGCTGTCAAGCGCGGGAAAAAAAAGTTACTTGGACGTAACTTTCAAGTTACTTGAATAAATTAAAAAAGTTACTTGAAAAGTAACTTTGCGCACACTCAGTAGTAGGAGTATACAACACGTTGATTGATCTCGAATGCCCAGATCGGTGTGAAGGTGATGCTAGCCTTACTTCATCGGCTCAACTCAAGGTAATGCTGTCATACTCGGCTGTAGTCACAGCCCCAAGGGTGCGGAAAGGATTCAACTCCCATCATTTTCGATAGTTGTTCAGTTGGTACAAGGAAACGGGTGCACCGCTTTCAGTTTATGCAGAATACACAGGAGATTCATCTGTGTCGGCCATGCAGAAAGGTGGAGATTTAGAACAACATCCTCATGTCCTCGGTAATGAGGCTAGTTAGAACAACCTCACTATAACATGATGATTTCCTCAATTTGAGGATGACCTCTGACTGATCTCATTGAGAGGCATCATTTCAATTAACCTCGTTGTGGGAATATTGGACATTTATTTTGAAAAGCATTCTACACAGCCAGAACAACTTAATCCCGATTCCCCGCAATGACGGCGTTTCTACTTTTGGGAAATCTGCAGGAAGAAAAACACAACCGACCGGTTTGTTATGTGGAATACACTGAGTTGCATCGAGTTGTGAGTCGGTCAAGGGCCGGTTGGGTTGCAGCAGGAGTTAGACATTCGCATCGTAACCGTTCCGAGAGAGTGGCGACAGCCATTTACGGCCGTAATCATAAAGCTCTCATACGGCGCGCCATTGCTGTTATAACAGTATAACTAAAAATGGTCAAATGAATAATTTTTCCATCATTGAAGCTGAGACCGGTAGCTTAGGTTTCAGGGTGCTGGGGCCGCACTGTATGCGGGTATACGGGTGCCAGCGGCCGTACCATATTAAGTAAATTTTGCCTGGCAATCCACCTACTGTAATTATACGATGTGGATCCCTATCCAGCCCCTTAAAATTTGTCCCGGGATGTTCAATGAGGGGCTGTCCTTCTGCATTGCACTGGTCGAACCATATTCCGGACAAGCCGAAAAGGTTGAACATGTCCTCTCCCACGCTCCCGTCTCCGCAGTGCGTGATTTGATTGCAATCGCCGTCGAAATTACCGCAGACTCTAAAAGCGCCGGTTTGAGGTTCCGCTGAAGAGGCGTATCATCAATGCTTTCATATGAGTGGCCAATTGAAGGATCGTGTCTGATGGAGACTTCAAGGCTGGCTGATGAAACCAGTGAGTTGATTTGTCGCTGCTGAGTCTCCGGTGGTCACACTACCATTTCTACATCGAAACTTTCGCATGTGTAAGTTGCGTTTTATTAATTTATTCTTTACAGCATGTAAATCTAATCTAGAGGCAAGAGCATTGCAAATTGCGCATAATGCTGATAGAGAATTCAGGAAATAGGGCTTGAGTTGGACCATGATTATGTTTGGTGGCTCCGTTACCCTGAAAAAGTATACCTTTGTCTCTGAATTGTGCCGGGTCTGTGGAATTTGAGAACATATATGAACGTGAAAAGTAGGATTGGAACAAGCGCGGAGGCTTCCAATCAAAATAGCCTACGTGGGAAAGTGTGAGCGCTTAATTGCCAATTCAATTATGTTCTTATCTTATCTCTCACGCCTTACCATTGTCCTCGACTTACTTTTGTCCGCTCATCATTGTCTGTCTGACAGCCGTACAAGCAAAATTGGAGAAACAATACCGCGGGTTCAAACTCCGCTTCCTGCCGCGGTGCTTTAAAGCCCCCCCAGTTGGCAATTGAGTTTGAACATCTTTTCGCGACACCTCCCAACATCGTATCTTATCGCTCCAACGCGAACTTCTGTCCTTCACGCACTCACATGGACTCGTTCATTACCCTCGAACTCTGTATTACGGACGCTATGTTGTCTCATTCCACGCCCTGCGTGGGTAGTTCATGTGATGACCCCAAACTTTCCAACTCCGGATCTACTATTCAGTCTTCCCTTCCGGTCGACTTGGAGCACACTAGCGACACCGGCTCAGATGCAAACATGGGTGGACTCTGTGTTATCGCCTAAGCCACCTCGATCTCTTCCCTTTCGATCATGACTCGTAGGTGCTCTCCTCATTCGTACCGACCACGATTAACAACGTAGTTTTTTCAGATATACCCTCATCTCCGGCTACCTGTTGATCAGGATACCGTATTACACTCATTGTTGGGACTTTAAGCGATATGTCGCGTTGCATAGCTGTTTTTGCAGCGACTATATAGTAATTCTTCGCGTTCTGGCTATTCATTTCATTTGGGCTTGGATTGTATCGGGGAACAGCTTGTTTTGTAATTTACCAGTATTTAACCAACTTATATCAATTGGAATATTTTCAGGCATATAACGACGGTGTAAGCTCTAAGACTGAACGCAAAAAAATTTCAGCTCATACCAGCCTGATGGCGTTCATTATTTGTCGGCTCGCCGATAATGCCGTAATGCCGAATTGCCGAATTGCCGCAATAGTTCCAACACCATTGTCCTTTGTCTTCATTGTCCCTGCCGCTCCCATTGTCCGTTCTATACTTCGCCAAAAAGAGCGAACAAAAACGGTACGAAGATGAAAGTGGCACATATTCCAGTGGTTCCGTCCTACTTCCTCCATCCACACTATGCGGGCCACTGATCCCACTTTCCCGCTTTTTCCTATTTTCGCTTTCCTTGGATTCGTTCTTAGCGTGATTCCCCTGCCCTGGCATTTTCAAGCATGGAACTCTGGAACTTGCGCCTTCATGATTTGGGTTGGACTACTCTGTTTGATCGAGTTCATTAACTCGTTAATCTGGGCTGGAGATGCGATTAACCGCTTACCCGTTTGGTGTGATATTAGTACGCAGCTTTTACTCTTCTTTGTTGTTTCTCATTCTGACGCAACTTTAGCTTCTCAGCTCATCGCTGGTGCTGGTATTGGTATACCTGCATCTATTCTTTGTATCAGTCGAAGACTGTACCGAATCGTTTCCACTCAAACCGTATCTATAACCCGGGACGACGTTAGTAACAGTGTCCAGCTATGGTGTATCCCCTGACTCAACCGTATACTCTAGAAAAGGCGCGCAATTTATCAAGATTTGGCCATCGTCATTGGACTGCCCGTGTTGGTACTGGTTTTGCGTAAGTGTGCTGTACTTGCTACCGGCTCCCGTTGTAAACGCGTTTTTCTGTAGATATCATCGTTCAACCTCACAGATTCAACATTTTCGAAGAGTATGGGTGTTCCATCGCTACGTATAATACCCTTCCCGCGGTCTTCCTATATTATATTTCTCCCATTGTGATTGGACTGGTATCGTTTGTCTATTCCGGTACGTCTCATTTCGCTTGTTTTCTGAATAAAACTGAGCTGAGTCTGGATAGCTCTCATCCTACGGACCTTCTACGTGCGACGTATTCAATTTAATCATCTCTTCTCGACCAATAGCGCTATTAATCCCAGCCGCTATCTTCGACTGATGCTCCTTGCACTCATGGACATCTTATGTACTATTCCTCTCGGCATTTATATGGTGTATATCGACTTGAAGAGCGTTCCTCTTGCTCCTTGGATATCTTGGGCGGACACTCATTTCGACTTTGGCCGTGTAGAGCTTGTTCCGGCAGTTATATGGCGCAGCAGCCCCGACAGTGCCATTGCCATCGAAATCAACCGCTGGACGCCTGTCTTTTGTGCTTTTATCTTTTTCGCGTTGTTCGGCTTTGCCGAGGAAGCGAGGAAGAATTACCGACGTGCATTTTGGTTCGTTGTTAAACCTCTTGGGTTCCGCCCAACTTCCGAGAAAGGGATTAGTGGTGGTAAAGGTAAAAGTGGTATCATGTCCGGGTACGTCAATTTTCGTGTGTTCTATTCCTCTGCGTCTTACCCACGTTCCCTTTTCGCAGACTCAAGAAATTCAAGCTCAAAGGAGACGACAAGGATGTTCTCCCCGTCTACGCACCTCCAACGAACCCAGCCTCCGCGAGAAAGGAATTCCGGAAGAGCATGCTGGATGCAGAATCTCGTTCGACGATTTGTTTCCCAGACGACGACGTCGAACTTGGTCTATACCAAAAGTCATTCGACAGGAATACTATCACTCCTTCCTCTCCGTCTTCCTCAACCTCCCTTGATTCCCCTCGTACCCCGATAACGCCCCCGATCCTAGGTTCTCCTCCCTCATACGTGGACTCTGCTCATCTGGACGCTGCCGCGCGAGCGCTCGCAGAAGAAGGGAAAAACCCGGAAACTGACCCCCGGAGAAAGTCTTCTTGGGTTTCCTTACCCGATTTCATTTTAGAAACTTCTGAACCCTCTGACTCTGAACGCTTCAGCCGGCCTTCTTCCTACAGGGACTCATACTCATACTCGGTCTCCAACGCCTCATATATCTCTCGTAGAGAACATTCTCACGGCGCGGGCGATCATCTTGATGTTCCTGAACACGGTGAAGACGATCATATCTCCATCACTGACGCCTACTTTGACTATGACTCTTCCCGTCCGACGTCTCCCATCCGGGTGCCTACCCCGATACCGTTCACGCCAGAGTTGACGGCGGAGTTGAGTTCGCGTCTTGCGTCGGGTCAAACTCAGATTCAGACTCAGAATCGGAATCAGAATCGCACAGAGACTGAGACGGTGCGAATGCCTGTACCTCCCCCGCCGGCGTTGGCGTTCCATAGGCCGTTTTCCCCGCCGAGCGCGTACCCTCCGACTATGCCGCATATTTTGGCTCGGGATGCGAACGAGGGGAATGGGCAGAGGTTTTGATTCGATTTGACGAATGAACGAATGAACGAACGGAGATATGGTCTATCTATCCGTCGACGTGATTCGGTACGCTGCGCGCTGGAATTATCCGTGTTACCCTGGTGGTTGTCGACCTTGGTCTTCTTAATCCAAACTCTCAAAATCTAACTTCATAATACATATATCTGGATACGGTCGGCTTACGCTTCCCATTCCTCCATGCTTCATGTCTCTCGTCTTCAATGACGACAACGACACTTCTTCTCAACGCCTGGTGGTCGTTGGCCCCCCTCCCTCCTCTTACTGGAAACCCTCCCCTCAAAATGCACACAATACACACAATACATATATCTGGATGCGGCGTGCTTACGCTCTCGTCGCTTCTCGCATTCTCGTTTCTGTATGCTTCACGCCTACTGACGACAATGGTCACTGATGCACGATGCATGATGCTTCATCTCGACGCTCCTTCTTTCGCATCGCTCTGATTCACCTGAATCCTCCTCTCGTTTTTGCACAACTGTAATGATGATGATGACTCGTCCTACCCCTCTATGATCGCTTATTCTCTTTTTTTTTCCTCTTTTTTTTTTCTTTTTCGTTCATATCTCGCTTGCTCGACTATCTGTATCCCTAGCCAAATCTTATCCTGCATCTTCCGCATGCTCTGCTATATATCCATACACATACACATACAATTACAGCTATATATACTAATGGCCATCTCGCCTCGACGCGACTTGACTCTTGCATACCGTTTGACCGTACCTCGCTTTCGGCATAGATCCTGGCGACGCCGACCGTGTTTCCTACACTCTGTGCTCTGGTTTCTCTTCCCCCCCTTTTCTCTGTCTCTCGACGACGACGACGACTCGTTTACCGACTGTATTTATAAAACTGTGTGCAGCATATATCCCTATAAATAAAACAAATGTGTCTTCTGTATTGTCCGTGCGCGAGTGAAGTATGTGAAATTAAGATACTCCGGTAATCATAGACGGAGGGGAATCGGGACCAGGGTAGCCCAACGTTAGCAGGCTCTCCGATCTACCTACAATACATCCCATGGAAGCCCAAGGCCGGTCTTGCTGAATGGTGGGACTTATCCCTCTCATACGCTACTGAAGAGGAGTTGGTTGAAGCACTTATAACGTAAATTCGTATAAGGTCGTTATCTTTTAATCGTTATCCGCTACTACTAGGCCACAAAATTTCTTGACCTCTTCCATATATTCAGGAGCAATATTTTGCAGGACTAGAGTGGTTCTCATTCAAGTTATTCTCGTTCAAATTTCACGACGGTAATTGGGATTTCAGAAAAGATTTTTCGAATGGACGTCGGGTTCTCATTCGACAAGTACAGAAGAACCGAAAGACAGTTATAGTGTTTGATATATCGTTGGATTGCGTCCATTGCGTGATCCCGTTTCTTGGTAATCAGGGTCTTTTGTACTTCCTTTCAACCCTCAGTAGGAACGTAGCATCATGTGTAACTGTTTTGTGTGCGACGCCTGCTTGTTCTGCATCGTGAATATGCATGTATAGTGTAATTACAATACACACAAGAGTAGGATGGAGGCGGAAAGCAGGTTTCACCCTGCCCAAGTTCCCCTCGCGCAATCGTATATATACCGCTATGAAGATTGGGTGAGGCCGGGTTGAGCTGAGTGACCGCGCCCCGTGCACGGGCGCAATACGCTCTACCACTTGTGGCGTTAGCTTTCCCATAATGCAACACATACCATCGAAACTGTAATAAAGTAATGGACTCGGAGAACTTCTCCCTTTGCTCGGACGAGACTGCGTCCGCTCAATATTGGTCAATACCGTGTATCTGCTACCTCATGAGCAAGTCCACGAAATCAGAACGGATAGTGACGAAAGTCACGATCCTGTTACAAGGCAATCAGGTAAGGTAAGGTAAAATGAGATTTATTACTGGCTTGGGACCAAGAACTGATATGCCGAAAGGTGGATCTCTGGTAGAGATCAAGAACCATTGGACCATTATTGAACTGCCACTGCAGAGTCTACTTGAGTCATACTGGTAAAAAGACTTGACTGTGTATACTTGCTCTTCAAAGGTTGCAATATTGAATTTCAGACAGAGCAACAGAGATTTGGGAAGAGATTACAGAGGAAGATTGTCAGAAGTTGACAAGGAGCATGCCTAGAAGGCTTGGAGCTGTTTTGAAGGCAAAAGGAAGTCATACCAAGTACTAAACTGCACTCTGTTGTATATCAAGTTGCATGTCAAAAAATTGTCCACTCAAATTAAGTAGCTCATAACTTGATGAGTTTTGACCCAAATTGAAAAGGCTAAAGTGGTACAGAGAGCATGGATGTAGTACTACTTAGCTGTTACCAACCATTATCTATGAAAAGTAACATGTGACTGGGAAATTAAAGATCTTTCCAGAAGTACCAAACATGTGGACAATTTTTTGAGGCACTGTATATACTACAGAGATACTTGTCTCTTCATCTTGAAGCATACTCATAGCTGACTCATAATTATGTTAACAATAAAGATTGACCAAGCTGGGAATTGAACCCAGGCCCCTGCCACTTTCCGGGGACAGTACTCTAACCAACTGAGCTACTCGACCATTGATGTCCAATGGATGTGGATTCAATCTCAATCCAACACTCCCCCTGAAGCCACCATCTGATATGGACACCAGCATGAATCATCAGGGCCCCAACTTAGTCATCTAATTGCTAATCTGACTGCAAATCTGTTAACGATAAAGATTGACCAAGCTGGGAATCGAACCCAGGCCCCTGCCACTTTCCAGGGACAGTGCTCTAACCAACTGAGCTACTTGACCATTGGTGTCCAATAGATGTGGATTCAATCTCAATCCAACATGCTTTGCAATAGTATTGGCATTGTCAGCCTCTCCGAAATAAACAAGGCTCACAATGCATTGAAACATATTGATATCTGTCTCCACTTCATTCGCGATCATGTGGCAGATGGAACTGTTGCGGTTCATCCCATTCCCTCGAATCAAAACCTCGCAGATATTATGACCAAATTGCTTCCAAAGGACAAAACATAAGTGCATTGTATCTGCCCTGGGTCTTGATTGGTGGTATCAGGACACCAGGGGGAGTGTTAAATCTATGATATGATATGCATTCTGTGCTGCCGCTTTGTGGTGTCCTGATGTGTGTCTCATATCAGACTCTTTATTATTCTTCCTTTTCCTTTTCTTTATTCTGGTAACTAATATATATACACAAGTTTTCCTTCACCAACCCTCAGAATGTAGAATAAAATAAGTACTACAGGAAAGTTAGTGAATGAAGTACATGTGTGTAAGAATACGTGCGTACCTCAGTTGTAGTAGAAAGAACAACTGAGGTACACAGATGTACGTGTACATATATAAGCATAAGTAAAAAGGTTTAGCTGGGGGCTATACATACTGCAGTGGATAGGTGTAGGCTAAAGGATTAGAGGATGGAAACAAAGTTAAGGAAGTGTTACTTAAATAGGCAAATGTCCAAGCATACACTATGGGCCACCTATGGACCACATTCCTCAACACTCCCCCTGGTCCATAGAACCAATTCAAGACCTAAAATGTTAATAAAGTCACAATGTAGGGATGCACCCAGCGCCTTCGTAAACCTGTCTGCTGCATTATCTGCAGAGCGAACCTCACTGACAGTGAGCTCACCCTCTTCCACCTTCTCCCAAACATAATGAGCCTTCGTATTGACATGTTTAACCAGGTTCTGCTTCTTCATGTTATGGGCTAGCAATACAGCACCAAAGTTATTGCAAAGCAAACCAACTGGACTTTGCAAACCCAGATCCACCTCCTTCATAAAAGCAGCCAACCAGGTTGCCTGTTGTGCTGCCCTCGCCAATGCCACATATTTGGCCTCTGTAGATGACAGGGTTACAAATGGCTGTCATTTGGAACTCCAAGATACTGGGGCACTGGCCATAAAGAAAACATATCCTGATATTGACCTCCTTGTATCTGTGCATGCTGCATAATCTGAATTGACAAAACCGATGGGTTGGAGTCCATCTCCAGCTGCCGGTAGATCCACTTTGGGGGGCGGTAGGTGTTTGTAAAGTGCACTGTATGCTTAATATAACCAACAAGCCATAGTAGAGCTTCCCAGTGCGCTCACCCAGGATTTGCTTGGAATCGTGCCAAGTAACCAGTAGCGAATGCTAAGTCAGGTCTAGACCAAGCTTGTCCCCAGAGAGCTGATCCTAGTAGAGGTCAGTAAGGCTTGTCTGCCATGAATCTGCGATCTTCAAGGGGTAGTGGATTTGGAGCAGGTGTGAGGGACTGTTGAATGTTGGGAGGTAGTGGTGTAGAGTGAGGTGTAACATGTTGTAAGTCAAAGTGTTCGAGCATTATCAAACCCTCCTGAGTGTTGTGAAATACCTGACAGCCTAGCAGCATCTCATTTGTCACCTCCCCGGATTTGAATCTCTTCCCCATTTCTGCTATCACTGTGTCCTTTTTCTCGCTCGTTCCTCCACATATGTCATTGCCATAAGTTCTGTGGATGGTATATTCACCACCTCTCTGTCTCCATCATACAGAGGTGTCAGCCTTCAATGTGACATACCCATTTGATGCCAAATCCTTTCTGAGGGTATCTTGCCAGTCATGGGAGCCCTGTCACAGACCATAGATTGATTTCCTCAACTTGCAGACCAGGTGTTCCTGCCCTGGCTTCACAAAACCTTGTGGTTGTTCCATATAGGCATCATGCAAAATGGGACTGTTGAGGAAAGCTGCTTTGAAGTTGACATGGAAGAATGAGAGTCGAAGAGTAACAATAATGGCAATAATTATGCACATAGATTCCAGGCATGCTACACCTCCATAGGTCTCCTCAAA
Source organism: Collybiopsis luxurians FD-317 M1 (assembly GCA_000827265.1). Taxonomy (NCBI): domain Eukaryota; kingdom Fungi; phylum Basidiomycota; class Agaricomycetes; order Agaricales; family Omphalotaceae; genus Collybiopsis; species Collybiopsis luxurians. The sequence continues at coordinate 230,376 of KN834783.1, read as the reverse complement.
ATCCTGGCCATAAATCTGTGTAAAACCTTGTGCAACCCATTGTGCTTTTCTCTTCAGCACATCTCCTGTCAGTCCCCACTTGATAGCATATACCCACCGGCCTTTTGTAAGATTTGCTCCCTCGAGTAATGGAACAAGATCCCAGCATTCCTTCTTGAGCAGAGTCCAATATTCTGTCTCCATTGCAGGCATCCAGAGGCGAGGGTTCTTCATGGCCTGTGTGTAGGATTTGGGCATGTACAAACTGTCATTAGTTGATGCGAATGCCCAAGGGTTCTGAGTGATGGAGCAAAAGGCCATAGGAGTGTTGGAAACAATAGCGGAGAGTCTTTTGCAGTGCATCCTTGATGCGTGTGCTCCTATTCCATCCCATTTCCCTCCGGACAAGAGCATCTACATTCAAGTTGGTCTGATGGTCACATTTATGCAGAGTTCGAGTCTGAGTCTGAGTTGCAGGCAAAGGATGAGGGACAGTAGTTTGAGTTGTTGGTTCTAGTTGCTGAGTTACCGTACTAGGGTTAATGTCAGGAGGGCTGTCATCGGGATCAAGTTCTGTTAATTTAGGTAAATCTTTCCTCAGCATTGTGGCATCTTCAGAGAGGTTGTCAAACCTTAAATCAACAGTTGTCTCCTCTACTTCCTGCCCATCCCTTGTACATTTTGGCCCTCCTTCCTCAAACCTCATGTCCCTCGATTCCCGTATAGTGTGAAGTTCGGGGATCCAGATTTGGTAACCTCTTCTCCCAATATACCCAAGCAACCTCCCTTTCACTGCTTGCCTGCTAAGTTTTCCATTCGTCTGGCTGCTATGAAGTGTCACCCAGCGGTCACAACCAAATGGATGCAAGTGCAAGATATCTTGCCATTTCCGTGTCCAGACCTCCATCGGGACTTCATCAGGGAACCGTGTGGTTGGGACAAAATTATCAACATAGATGAATGTGCTCGCAGTTTCAGCCCAGAACAACAGGGGAAACTTGGAATCTTCCAATGTGGTACGGACACCATCAATGACTATATGGTTACCTCTCTCAGCCATACTGTTTGCTGCCGAGGAGTAGGGTGTAACCTTTTTGATAACAATACTGTGTTCACTGCAGTACTCCTCCATAACCAGGTTGTCGAATTCTCCCCCTCCATCTGTTCAAATTATACGCAATTTTGCCCTGTTTGTTGCTCTGCCATCACTTGGTACTTGTGAAACACTTTCAATGTGGTGTTTGCACACTTATCTGCCAGGAAATATGGCATCTGTGCTGATGACCTTCCGTCTGAACATAACATCATGTAGGACACTCCCCCTCAACTTTTTGTTTGCACAGGCCCCCACAAGTCAAGGTGTACTCATTCTAGCACCTCCATTTCATGTGTTACCTTCTCATCAAAAGGTCATCGTGTAGCCTTTCCATACAAGCACACTTCACACATACCCAGCACCTTCTTCGATGTGATATGTAGCCCATCAATGGGATTACGACTCACCATCTGCAGTATTCTTGGTATCACAATGTGTGCCAGTCATCTGTGCCACATAGATATGTCCACCGGTCATTCATGCGACCATGCCGAGGCTGCAGTCGTCTGTTGCTTGAGTACCGTAACCTTGTACATTCTCAACTTCCCATGGCCCTCTAGTACCAGTGTTCTATCCTTTCTTTGAACAGACAGTGTACTGTTCCCCCACATTCCTTTAAAACTGCGCCTGTCTAATGCTGACAAGGAGATGAGATTGTGACCAAAAGTAGGAGTATATTTAACTCCTTCAAGCCATATGGTCTTCCATTTGCCAGCAATCCATGTATTGAACTCAACTGTACTCACTCCCTCAATCTTGAACTTCCCTGCATCACCTGCCACTGCACTGTTCCCAAATGACTTTTCGACCTCTTTATAGGAGATAAAGTCCCTCCAGTCCACCTAGCAATGTTTGGATGCTCTGGAGTCAAGAAATGTCTGAATTCTATTGCTAGAGTAGGTTGCACAGCAGGTAGAACACTCTTGTTTATTGGACATCAGTACTATGTCTACAGATACGTCTTTATCTACACCATGCGCTCCTTCCTCTGACTCGTTAACACTATCTCCTAGAATGGGAGGTTTTTGTCTGTGTGTACCCATGTCAAAGGTATGGATAGTTGAGTTGCATGGTGGAGATGTACCATAGTTGTCATCTGGTGCAGCTGCTTCAAGGACATAGAGTTCTGAGGGTTCAGGATCAGTTTCAATGGCATTAATATTAATGTTTTCTTCGGTCGTCGTGGCTACCTTTGCATTGGTCTTGTCAGCCCCTTTGCCTCTCCACCATTTCAGTGCCTGTCCCTCCTTTCTGCCACCTGGTGCCCAGCAGTTAGCTTTGTTATGACCAGACTTGCCACAATTAAAACATCCTCGATCACTCACTGTCCTGTTTGAGCCCTGCCCTCCTGTCTGTGTGATTGATGCCAGAACCATACGATTCTTTGCCAACAATGCCTTGACCTTTTTGAGGTCACACTCTTCCTCATCTACCTCCTCCTTCTTTTCCAGGTAGAGAGAATGTAGGAAAGTGAAGGCAGATTCACTATCGGAACCTGGGACATTATGAACATCTGGCTTCCATTCTCTGGGCAAGGAAGCAAGAACAATGAGTCAGAACTGCTTATCAGTACAAGTACCACCAGTGTTATGAAGACGTTTAAGTAGGTTTTGTATTTTTCATTCATGGTCTTCCATTGTTGTGTCTGTATTGTAAATGCACTTATGGAGAGCACTGTCTGCAAGGTGAATCTTCTGTTCATTGTGTTTTTTGAATCTGCTGATCAGCGCCATCCATATTTTAGCTGAAGTAGTCTTGTCCTTGTCTACACCCAGACCAATTGGATCAACTATATTGGTGACAATGATGCTGGTTACAATGGCGTCGTGGGCTAGCCATTCTTCTGGAAGCGGCGAGGTGCTGAAGATATTGGTAGATGTTTGGGTACTGAGGAGCGACATAGTAGTCAGTTCGGCGATAGTTCCTTCCAGATATCCCTTCAGGCCACAAGACTGTACTGCGAGCAACACTTCTCACTTGTACTCCCTCCAGTTGTCTTCCCCAATGAGCTGCTTTGCTTCAGGGAATCTTGGTGCTGTTACCAGATTCTGTGATCCAGACATTTTTGTGTATTTTTCGGTGGAGTGGATTTTTCTCAGGTTTTTCGCTGGGGATTCAGAGACAAATGAGTCTCATAATCTGTAGAATAAAATAAGTACTCAGTTGTAGTAGAAAGAACAACTCTATATTATCTACCTGTAGAATAAAATAAGTACTACAGGAAAGTTAGTGACTGAAGTACATGTGCATAAGAATATGTGCGTACCTCAGTTGTAGTAGAAAGAACAACTGAGGTACACAGATGTACATGTACATATATAAGCATAAGTAAAAAGGTTTAGCTGGGGGCTATACATACTGCAGTGGATAGGCGTAGGCTAAAGGATTAGAGGATGGAAACAAAGTTAAGGAAGTATTACTTAAATAGGCAAATGTCCAAGTGTACACTACGGGCCACCTACGGACCACGTTCCTCAACACAGAACCTGTTTACTGTTCTGAGGGTACATTTTTCCTATTATTTCATTTAGGTTTCCCACTTACATTTACCTATAAGTCTCATGTACTTATCTAGGATGTTAGTTATTTGACAAGTTACTTATAGCATTATCTTTTGCTACAATTGTGGAATATGAGATTTCCATAGTTACTTCTCTATGTTCTAAAGTGACATGTATTGTAGACTGAATTTAGACTTCTCCTGCTCATTCATGGCTGAATGGGCCTTCAGTTTGACTTGCTCATACAAAAACCTTACTTATGTAAGCACCTTCAGTATATGGACTCATGTCTGGTTCAGCTCATATGGGCTGGGACTAACCCTGCTGCCAAATGTACTGCCATGGCTTTTGCATCCTGTGTAATTATCTAGTTTACCAATGGTGATGAAGTATGACCCTTGGACCAATTTGATCCATGCATTTGTGCGAGTGGGAAGGGGTGGAATAGACCTTGCACGCAAGGTGACTAATATGGCACAGCCAGGGCATGTTTATCTAGTGCGCTCAATGCTCAGCTTGGCTGGCTACAGCTCGGCTTTTATCGGCTATGGCTTTGAATGGCTTGTCCCTGAATAGGCCAAATGTGGCTCAACTATTTATAGCAAATTTATAGTCTGATTTCCCAAAAATAGAGCAGCGACTCGAGTATGGCTTCCCCATAAAAGGAAGATACTTGGCTCAGCTCCACTTATTTTGAATTGGCACATGGCGTGCAGATTTTCTTGGCCGAGCCTTGTGCGCACTATGTTCATCTGATGACCGAGTCGATCATTGACTGGTCATCCTAAAGTCCTTGTGTATCCCACCAGTATGGGTACAAAGCAATCAAAATTTAGCAGATATATTGGTCCTTGCTGCAAGCCAGCATGTATATGGCAACTGACTTCTGGAAGTCGTAGCAGTTACTGAGGGAGGTGTTGAGAAAAAGGTGCCGCAGCTGCTGCCGAGGTATCATCACACAAATACAAATAAAGAGCGGCGCAAATTTCGAAGGGGAACAGAGTTTTGCAAATGACTATCATGTGTCCAAAGCTCGGCTTCAAATGGTGGTGCCCCGCTCATAAGCCGGATTTAGCCGTCTTGCCTCCAACAACCTACTCAATGCTTGCCACTGATGCCCGAGGCTGCCAGGCAACCAACTATTTGCTAGAAAGCCAAACCAGTAGGAAAATCGCGCCTCAATGACTTCGTTGGTGGACAAAAAAACGTGCCAAGCCAAGAAAACTATAATCCTCGACGATACTCTCTAATATACAAACAGCAAATATAATAGTATAATTCAATGATTATTCAATCTATTGAGCATTTAACAGTTGAATGAAACCGTGCTTGTGTCGTGTCCCATCATTTGGGCGCTTAATGCGTGTTTACAAACAACATCAAACAGACACCAATCTCTTGTAATCAGAGTCAGGGTGTCCTGGAACCTTGTTCCAATGACCTGGAGTATATTGACATGCATTTCAGTATGAGTTGAATCGGGATAGGCTCCAAAATATCACCCTTACTTGCCAAACTTAGGTACTCTGAGTCTAACTGGCAGTGGCAAATCCACAATTTTCTACGCTAACAAACCTGATGTACTAACATTGCTAAGCTAGAATTGAATTTGTAGCATGCAGAGGTCATCTATACTTTGGAAACTCTTCCAAAAATGGCTTGCTTCAGCAGCCTTGCCAAATTCAGGTTTTCGAATGGCTATAACGGCGGCGCGCCAAGCCAATTTCTATTTTTAGCTTAGCCGAGCGGATCCAAATCTCAAGCTAAAGGAAGCCGAGCTTTAGGCGCACTAGGCACCAGTTCCAATTTATACAGTCACTGGCTCAGCCGCTTCAAGCCGCGACAGAGCCATCCGCTTGACGTAGCTTCGGCTTTAAGCCAAAGCTGCGCTATTTAAAGCCGAGCCGTTGGAGCACGATGATTGTCCATTTTCGATATGAGAGTCACGATCTAGTACACTGCCACTGTACTGGAACATTCGAGAAGATAATGGAACTCGGGCGGAGATCAAGAAGCGTCGGACTTTAGCTTCTTAAATGTTAACGTGTTAACCGCTATCACCAGGCGACAATTCCTGGGCCTCTCGGCAGATCCGCTCACATACTGTAAAGATTCGACTATAGGTATCCCTTCTCCCAAGTGAGGCTTTTTGCTCTGCAAAGACGACAATATAAACTTTTGGATCCTTCAGAGTCGAATACCTAGCCGTTTCTGAATCGAGTGGAGTAATGGAAAGCAATGAAACAGAGATTCTCCAAGGTAAGCTTCTCCGTGACCTAGTTTAGTATGCTCACCGAAAAACCAGGCCAACGATGCAATCTTTTGTCGCTGCCTTTGGAGGTCAAGTTTCAAGTAATCAGCTACCTCAACCCGGAAGACATTTTCCGGCTTTCCAACACTTGCCATATCATGCGCTATGCTCTTTTTTCTACTGTCTTTCGCCGGGTCGTAATTCGGCCAATTATCGATAACGAAGTCATGTCGAGAGCCCAATCAAGTAAATCCCGGAATGCCTTGTACCGGACTCTCAATAAGGACGGTTACGTACCCGAGAATATACTTCCTGTCGTTCGGGAATGCATTATTCGAGAGTGGCGTGGTCTCCTTCTCAAGGCTCATGCTATAGACGCCTTGCTTACCGCCTATACTAACTCGCTGCGGAGAATGGACAATATTATCACTTCGTTGACCCTGATCAACATTACCCTTACGCCTTCGCTTCTGTTGAATATACAGAAGCTTTCATACGTCAGGTCTCTGACTCTGATCTCTTGTGATTTCGGTCAGGTTACGACTAGGCATGTTCGGGATTTTTTAACTCCGCTCAATCTGGAAAAATTTGAACTTTTCGGAGCATCTTGGGTGGGGACCTCAACCAAAAACGCTCAGGGTATAAGAGCCGCATTTCTTTCATCTATGGAAAATATTGTTGAGCTGAAGCATGATCAACTTTGGCTAACCAAATTTTTGTCTTCTTCCTCCATCACCCCACCGCTACAAGTCCTCAATATCCATCTGGGACTCTTTCATACCAGTCTCCATGAAGCTTTCAGCTTCATCAATCGAATCCCCACCTTGGTGTCTGTCACCATTGAGGAGGATAATCCTTATCATGAGCCGATATATTTACATCCCGTAACAGAGCGCATTTCGCTCTCCTCTCTTCCGCGACTTCATCGCCTGATCTGCCCTCCGAGATTTATTTCCGCTCTCATTGGCCCTCATACTATTTCGCAGCTGTCCTTTACTATTACTCCTCTCAAGGACTACTCATCAATGACCAGCGCGATTTGGCCCCTTTCTGAGACACTTCTTGGATCCGACGGATGGTCGAAGCTTAACCGGTATCAATCTGTCCAGGTGTTGCATCTCCCAGTCGGATTTGCTTTTGGGATCACAGACACCGATGGCATTGGTTTGAGCCAGCTAAAGGAGCTCACTGTTGATGCCTATTCGTTGGCTTGGCCCGAAACTGAATTTAGTGCCGAAGAATTGCATTCGGTCAGTTGCTGTGTTTATTGTCGCAGAAAATGACTCGCCCTCATAAAATCTCTCCAAGTTTGCCCTCACTTTTTCTACACCATCTTTGAGATACCTGCGATTCATCAACATGCCGTTCACAAAGCCTGCCCGGAAAGACACATTGGTCGAGATACAGTCGAAGTATTTCACGGGTCTGGATAGGTTTTCGTTCTGGTTGAGTGGTGGAGATCGTTGGGATTTGAAGAAAGATCCCGTGGATAGAAGTTGGAAACTATACGATCCAGCGGGATGTGAATAAAATGAACCAGTGATGTGCAAGGAGCTTATCGTCGGATTGGGTTGGTTCGCTTGTCCATTTAATTGGAGCTGTAGTGTTTCTTTGCCTTTCTTTTTCTTCTAGGAATATTCAATGCTTTTGACCTTTCATCGTATTGTAACAGTTAATGTACACGCAGAGCATTCTCGATCTATACTCTAAACAATTTCTGTTCAATGGAATAACGCGAGGACCCAAGCAGGCCCAAGCTCGATGAATTCGACAGCTATAGCCCTACTAATGCCCTCATTACCCTGGTGGTGACTCGGAACAGAAACTAAAAATAGATTATACATAGCAACTTGCTTTCGGACCGTCTTGATCGACGATGACGATACTTCATCTCAATACTCTTTTCTTGAGCCACCCTCTCACCCCATCCTTTCTGAGCCTCTCTGTCCCTTTGCTGCAATTTTCGAAGATGGCGCAACAACTACATGCTGTGTATGTGTTTTTCGGGGTTGACCTGGTCTTCTCTCAAAGGCCGTGACGGCTTCTTGCCGCAGATGACAAATCGTTCTGGAATGTTCAATGAACGAAGAATTTAAATTCCTACCATTTCAGTGTCGATGACCAAGAGGATTCTGAGCTGTTGTCGATTTTACGTCCCGCTGAGAATATTTCACTCTCTTTTTTTGCCGGTACTCCGCTACTTGACCTGTCCGATACCGCGGTCGTCGGCTCTCATGACCTTTGGTGATTGTCTTACTGCAGTACACCTCTCAAGCACACCTCGATGCGCGCTGGCAAGGTTTGGCCCGTCCTTTCCTGAATCAGATGTAGTCTTTTCTCAGCAGACAACGAATATACTGACGATTATCAAAGTGATGTGTTGGATGGGTTCAACCTCAGCCGTCATTAGTCTTCTTGCAATGTTTACAACGTCGTCATTGACGCACTTGGGATTGATCAGCTTTCCATTCCCACCTAAACATGTTAGAGTGGATCCCGTAACATGGTTCGAGTACTGTTATGGGGTACTGAGTCAGCGCGGAGAACAATTCAGATGCAACTTTACTGTTAAACCGCTGTACCGAGGGAGCAAGAATTGCTTAGGATTTCGGGAGTGGGACAGAGCTTGAATAACAGCGACTTTAGAGGCAACGAGAACCATACTGGTTAGAAGGGGGAATACGTCAAGGCCGCTCATTCAAACCTGCAGAAGGGGTACGAGAGAGCGAAAACTGAAAGCTTGACTATATATTTAGATAGACCTCTACTGTAGCTTCAAAAATACACTATCGTAGTCGGGAATACATAGTTAACTTATCGAAAGAATGACAGAATCTACAGGCAGTTAGAGGATACCACAGGAGAAGGTACACACCACATACCTTTGGTGAAATACAGCCTTGTGGTGAGAAATGAGTGGCGACGAGTCGGAGCCGGAAAGTCGTTCCGAGAAGAGTAAAGGTATAAAGAGAAACGGGAGACCCAAAATTGTTCAAGCAGAATGTCGAAATCAAAAAGATAATGATAGCATGCGGCGTAACCACGGTGATTCCATACTATCAAAGTATGTAGATATACACGCATGTAAAAAATGGGGTGCGTGGGGGTGTCCATCTAGGCGCATCGAGTCAGGAGTTTAGTATGTGTGACTCGGAGGGTATCTGAAAACAGTCAGTACTTACAACTTGAGACACAGCAAAAGGGAGTGATGAAGCACTAGGCAACGACGCAGAATCCTGTGTCGGCAGTTGAGGCGTCGCCGTGTTCAAAGTTCAAGGGAGACGCGTCGGAACTAGACGAGCAGTCGTCCTGCTGCTCCGGGCTCGGGGCAGTCCCGAAGAAAGATAGCCGGAGTGATTCGAAAATGTCCATAATGACGATAATATTAACGGGGAGCCTGGCGTGTGCAGAGAATGGGTGTCACGAATGCGGAGTGGTCGTAGAGGCGGCGCGGAGGCAATAGCCTTGAAAATTTCGCGAGGTAAAACAAAGGGAAGAGGAAGTTGCGGATATGCGGAAGTGACGATTTATATCTCATACCTTTCATTGTCTGTTGTGGGCATTGTCCACTTTTACTGAAGCGGCAAGCTTGCCGTCGCTCAGAAAGGACAATAAGCGCCCGTGGGAACTGATGGGCGGCGGGCCGCGAGAACGTTGCCGAGTGACCCGCAGCTGCAGTCCCTGTAACACTTGCTTACTTGGGTGATTGTAGTGTACAAATAGCAGTATCATAACAGAAAAGCTTTCAGCTATCTTGAGCTTCCTGACGTTAGAGAGCAGTGTCAAGCTGGCCGATTGACAAATAGCCGGCCGGCAGTAATTCCCACGGTTCAACGCCATTGTCCTCGAACAATGGACCTCTTTACTGTCTTTACTCTCCATATTCAGAGGACAAAAGCTTTCAAACTGAGCTATCTGGTGCCTTGAAAGCGGAAAGGACTCACACGCCAATATCATTAGCTCAGGCAAGGGCGGGCTTCCTACTTCCGTGTTCAAATCGCGATTACAGTTTAGTTTTTTTTTCTTTTTTCTTTTATTTTTATTTTTATTTTGCGCTGGTGGTGGTACAATTTTTAAACGACTATAAACGTGCATTTTCGACGAAATATGGTAGACTAGGATGGTCCGAAGCCAGGAATGATTAATGAACTCGAACTCGCAAGAAGAGGCAGAGCCACATAAAAAACAATAGATTACTTAGAAAATCGAAGGTGGTAGTACGCTGGTATACAAAAGGAGCGAAGCTACAATAAATCATGCTAAAAATATTCTAGCAGCTACAGATCTACACAACGCCGCTGCGCGGGGCCACGACTGAACACGAAAAGAAATAAGGGAAGGGAAAGAGAATACACAGTAACAATAAATGGGGAAATTATTCGAGTGATCAAGGAGCGTGAAGGGTAGGTTAAATTGCTGGAGGATAAGCAGCCACAAGCAATTTCCGAGTCGTGAAACCATGCCCTGATCCACAGAGGCAGGGAATAACATAGGAATAAATAGACTGGGGAGAGCGGGTTGGGGAGCACGGGTGCGAGGGAAGGAGGTTCAAATCGATGGGGGAATCGGTACGATGCTGCACAGTTATAGTCATCTCTGCAAGAGTTGGGGTTAGCTATTGGAGGGATATGGGTGTGAGACCGAAACAGAAACGCACAGCAGGCATCTGTATTAGCGTTGGCAACGGTGCAGTCAACTATACGATAACGCAGAATCCAGTGTCTGCTACGCCTTCGCCGACGTGTTCCGAATCGACCGGCAGCGTACTAGGTGACGCGGAAGGTTCTGATATGGGGTCAGAGGGGATAGTAAAAGCATCTCCTCCAAATTCAGAAGATGATGGGTTGAAAATGGCGGTAATTGAGGTGAAGGTGTCCATTAGAGTTAGAATTTGACGCGAAGGAGAGTGGAAGCGTTATTGGGAGGTGTCGCAGGTAGAAGGCAAGATAGAGTCCGTTTTCTCTGCTTCGAGCTGAATTGGGGAAAAGTTGAGCAAAGTTGCAAGTGAGGACTTTTTATACTGTTACCGGCCATAGTTGCCAAAAGTGAACGGACAATGAAGAGGAACGGACAATTAGCGCTCAATAAGATTGGGCGCTAAAGCTGAGTCAGCGGTGAGCGCTTATTTTCTCGATGGGAAATTCTTATTGTTCCTTTGATTGTCCTATTGTGGCCTCGCTGCATTCTGCTCTAATAAGAACGGGCTACACTAGGCTCGACTTGCTGCATGCGCAATCTGTTCCAGAGCATAACCTTATGGTCGAACGACACCATGTCGGGAGGCCAATTGACTCGAAGAATTCCCCGCATATTTAGTAGTCCATATGAACACATCCGCGACCATCCATCAATATCGTCAGTTCTCGGTAGTCTGCCTTGGGGAGACTAGCTTCAAACGTACGTAGATGTCATTGTGCCACTTCACAGGTTCGACATTCCATGAAGGAGTACGGATGTACGGCGGTGACTTTCAACACACCTGCGGCGCATTTTCTCTACTATGCCTGGGTCTGTCACCATTGGACTCGTATCTTTGGTTTACTCAAGTTCGCCTCTTCACATCATTCATATAGCATTCAATTTAATGCCCAGTTTCAATACTCAGGTCTGATTTTGCGGACGTTCCATATTCCGAGTAGTATTCAGCTCAACCACGTTCTCTCCTCCAACGGAATGATCAACCCCAGCAGATACCTTTGTATGATGCTTTTTGCCCTGATCGACATTATGTGCGCTGTCCCTATCGATATATACACGATTTATATCAATACAAACGGCGTGCCTTTGAACCCTTGGATTTTGTGGGATGATATGCATTTCGATTTTGGACGGGTGGTTTGGTACCATCAGTTAACTGACACAGCAACCCCATTATCATATTTAGTAGTGTATTCAAGTACGTAGTTACGGGCTTTGTACGCTGTCGAATCAACGCCATAGTGCTCCCTTCTCTCGCATTTCCATTCTGAGCATTGAGGTCTCGCCAGATCCCTCACATAACAAAATTACACCCTGTGACAGGCTTCAACAGACGTAATCAGCAACCGTTTTGAAGCAGACTTTTTTCGACAAAATTTGAATTGATTGGAGGCTTGAGGCACAAAAAATTGTTTTGCGACAGCTGCTGATAACGTCTAATACCTCCCGTTGTTTTTCCGCTGAACTGAACTGAACTTTTGATATCGTTTCAATTGCTGAACCAATGAACTAAGGAGGCTCATGTGTCATGCATCATACTGACAGCTATTCATGAATTTGTAGCATTATTTTCAAAAAATGCGCCTTAACGATTGTAGTTACCTCAAACAAACCACTAATTCATTTCTCCACGAGAATGCCGCCCAAGCTCCAATTGCTGGTGCAACAATACAGTGCATCAAATGATGATCAAACTTCCGAGATGAGTAAGGCCTTCCAGCCTTCCATAAGTAACAGTCCGGGTCCGAGTCTGCAATTTAGCATTTTCCTTCAACTCCCAATGATAACCCCAGGAGAAAAGCGGAGCGTTCCGTTTCTCCTACTCCTCCTCTCTTCCCTTATTTCTACCCCTGTCAATGCGGAAGGAAATGTGACATGTTCAGGTGCTGGAATGGACTGGTATATCAGTCAGGTTGGGGAGACTCCTTGTGAGACTTCGGTTTGCTCCTGGTTCATAATAATTTACTTTTTCTCCCGCAAGGCACAACGTATCAGCGATTGCGCCAGATATGCAATCCGAACTGTGAATAAGTTCTTCACTCTGTCTTATCCTCATGTAAAGTTTTGTTTGCAGTCGAGGTCGGCATAATGAACACGACCACTCCCCCAGACTCCTGCGATGACGGTATGTCCTAATGAAAACTGTCTTTGGAAGGCTGACTGTTGATCATCTGTTCGTTCGTAGGATCCGCAGACTGTTGTTGCAATTCGGTGGCATTTTCATTGGCTATGCTTTGTCTCAAGTATATATGTCGTTTCTATTCCGTTGAATCCAGGACAAGATTTTGATTGTGTCTTGCGCGTCTCATTCTATAGTTGTCAGCAAAATATTAGTAGTAGCGCTGGTCACGATGCGGGTATGCTGACGATTTGTTTTCTCCTCTTCTTCCGTGCTCATAAAAAGGCATGTATCTACGCGCTTTGAAGGTGCTGGTGCTTTCCAAGCCTATCTGAATGATAACGGAACAGATAAAACATGTTTTCCGGAAACAGTCGAGTCGTTAGTTCTTTCACATTCTCTTCCTATCCGCGCAAGCTCAAAAATGCGATCTAATAGACTGCCTCTCAATGTTCAAGCAACTGTTTGCAAGCAAAATATCAGCATCTTTAACGATCTTTATAATCTTGTTTGGAGCGACGGTTCATGGTAAATTTCTCTACCTTGGTTCGGTTACCTTTCTCATCTCATTTTTGTGATTGCGTAGGTTCTAGTACGTCCGGATATATTTGCGCGATTCCTTAATGCGTTCACTCACTCCACCCTTATGCAGCGAGTATTCCCATGAATTCATCATAAGGGATATTGCGACAAACAACAATAACCTTACCCTCTGTGATTTGTCCGAATTCTCCTCATCGACATCTGGCTCTAGCACTTCCAGCTTACCATCCACTTCCGGCTTACCATCCACTTCTCAGAGAGATTCAACATCGCCATCTTCAGGACTTAGCGGAGGAGCGATAGGTGGGATTGTAGCAGGATTGGGAGCACTTGCAGTTGGGGCAGTTGTTTGGTTTTCTTGGTGGAGGAGGAGACAGAGGGAGGAAGAGTATAGGATGAGATCAGCAGACAGGATCGAGCCGTTTATGAAGGGAGGAAGATCAATGACATTTGGTTCCGGCGGCTCACTTACGTCGCTTGGAGGACATAATCGAAATCACAATTTACGTGCACTCACAGAGGGCAGGAGTAGTATTGGACAGCAAATTTTGGAGCCTCATAGGGATGGTGGACGGGTTCCGGATGAGTTGCTGGATGGGAGGCCGCCTCCTGCATATGGGGAACAGATAGACGACGCTTGATGCGAATGTTAACATGTGAGGTGCATTTAATGAACGGTATTGCCAATAATAGGGCAATGAACACACAGCATTGCATTTCATTCCCAGCGCTTGTACAGGATTCTAGAGAACTGCTGGTCCAAATAAGAGAGCAAGCGGTATTGGCTCTTGGAAGGCGTCGCATGTAGAAAGCAAGGTAGAGTCCATTTTTTTCTGCTTCAAGATGAATTGGGGAAAAGTTGGGCATAGTTCCAAATTTCAAAAGTGAACGGATAATGAAGAGGAAAGGACAACTAGTGGTCAGCAAGGTCTGGCACCTCAAAGCGGAAGCTGAGTCAGCGGTGAGCGCTAATCTTCTCATTTCTCACTTCATTGCGCGAGTTTGGAAAATTCTACGTGAGCTCGACTGTTCGAATACGCTCCAGAACATGAACACAAGGCGAAGACTGCCATTATGCAGGGCGACACCCGGCTGGGGGCCAATTGACTCGAAGAATTCTAGTCTGAGTCTCAAACGTACGTAGATGTCACTGTGCAACCTACATTCTGAAGTACGGATGTACGGCAGTGACTCTCAATACACTTGCGGCGCATTCTCTCTATTATGTCTGGCCGATTAATTTTGGACTCGTATCTTTGGCTTACTCGAGTTCGTCTCTTCACATCATTCATATTGCATTCAATCTAGTGCCCATTTTCAATAGGTCTGATTCTGCGGACGTTCCGTATTCGTCGTATCCGGTTCAACCACGTTTTATCTTTCAGCGGAATGATCAACCCAAGCAGATACCTTCGTTTGAGGCCACTTCTTGCCTAGAGCGACATTATGTGCACTGTTCCCATCGATATATACACTATCTACATCAGCACAAACGGCGTGCCTCCGAACCGTTGGATCTCGTGGGATGATACGCATTTCGATTTAGGACGGGTGGCCTTGGTACCATCGGTCATCTGAAGCAGCGACCCAAGTCCTATACGTCTGCGCAAATCATTCGCTGGTTGCCTGTGGTCTGTGCTTTTGTGTTCTTTGCGTTATCTGGATTCGCTGGCGAGGCTATCAAAAACTATAAATACGCCTTTTTGGTTTGTGGAAAAGCCATTCGGGTTCCGCCCTGCCCCCAAAGGAGCCTTTGGGGGCGGAAAGGGTAAATGTGGTGTGCTTTCTGGGTATATTGCGTTCAGTCCCTTACTTGGATTCTTTTGTTAATTTCCGTCCGATGGCAACGCAAGCTCAAGAAATTACGACTGCACGCTGACGAAAAGGACACTCTTCCCACGTACGCACCGCCCACTCGGCCGCCTGTCCACGTTGTGCCCAGCGATCTTACGAAAAGCATAGTAAATGCCGATTCCTGCTCGGCGATCTGTTTCCCCAATGACGAGATTGAGTCTGGTACTCACTAAAAATTCATCCCTCCCCCGGACTCAACCAGTACTCCCTCGTCTCCATCTTCATCCTCCACCTGCTCTCCTCGTACCCCCGTCACCCAGACTACTCAGCCCCTTCCTGTGTTGACTCCGTTCACCTCAATGCCGTCGCTATGGAACTGAGCAAACAAGGCGACGCCAAGTCTCCCACAGCAACCTCCTTCGTAACGCTCCCCGAAATCACCGTAGAAGATTCGGAGCCATTTACCCCTTCCTCATACTCGTACCCCGTCTCGATAATATCCTACTCCGACGACGATATTTACATTTCTGACGAGTACCCGGAGTCTCGGTCGACATCACCCGTGCGCGTGCCGACGCCGATGCCTTTAATGGCCCTGCGCCCCCACCGCCTGTTTTGTCGTTCCATCGACCGTTCTCTCCCCCGAGTGTATACCCGTCGCGCAGCCGCATACGGCGGAGACGCGAATGGTGGTATCGTTATAACGCAATCGTCTCGGGAGACACTTTGAGCGTTTCTTTTTTGGGAGTTGATACTCCTTTTGTTGCCCTCTCGGACTACGTCGACCGTGAACCCCAATGACTCTTATTCACTAGACCGTATATTCTGACATTACCTTTTCTCCCAAAATATTAAGATCGGACTGGCTAAACGCCTCGCATGCATACTTTCTGGGATCTTATGCGTTCACGCCTTACGTCTCGCGTCTCTATCTCTACGTCTTTTAACATTATTTAACAACGATGCACGATCATCCATTATGCCCAAACTCAAGTCGTTCTTTCCTTCTCACTCCATCACAACAACTACCAACCTGTCTTTTCCTTTATCTCTCTCTCCTCTCTCTATCGTTTGTTCTGCATCTCTCCGATATCTGTATCCCTAGCACTCGTATTAGCACTCCATTTACCAGCACTTACTCGACTAGCTCGTTATCAGCGATTACACTCTACTAATGATTCTTTCCGTATGATTTTCTTTTCGCTGTACTTTTTCTCGATCAGATGTATTATTATTGAAAGTAGAAAAAAATAAAGTTGTTGACGTCTTGGAATGTGGGTATGTACGGCCATATTGACACTTTCGGGGACGTGGATGCTGGTGATTGTGCCTCATTCGGTAGTGGCCGCAACCTCTCTCTGACTCGTTTGGCTTATATATCAGCATCAGGAACGCATATAGTACAGTACATACGACTTTCTCGAACGCGTTGTATCAGATTCAGCCCAGAAGGTCCGATTTTGCTTTTCATTTTCAGGCTCGATGGCCTCTGGGTACTTCTCTGTGCTTCAGACTTCATGTCTGCGGATACTGAGCATTTCGGATGCGGGCTTGGCCAGCTGAGGCTCTGCTATAGTTGTTGCAGCAGGCAGGGGCGGGGGATCGTTCGGAGTACTTTGGTCGCAATCATGATACCTGGAGAGGTGTTTTTTAGGCATTCCGGAAACCTTGGGTCGGAGCCGGCATAGCTGATAATTTGCCAAGATTGCGCTGGAATAAGTTCTTGACTGGTACTTTCTCGATGTATACACTGGCTATGCCCACAACATAAATATTTTATAAATATCAGATAAATGAGAAACAATAAATTAGAGAAGGAAAAAAACTGCTAGGTGCTGAACCAATAGCTGGTTTCCTTGTCCGGAATAGCAAGAAAGGTATCCGTCAAATATTTTTTGTAGGTAATAGCACCGAGAAGTTCGACTAGTAACTCGTTGCGTTATCACTGCTCGGGATAATAACGCTGCTTTCATTATAATGGACTGTCTCAACCACGGGTGATCTGTTTGTGTTAACAAGGATAATCACAGCTGCAGGATACAATGTCTGAATAAGTGGTTTGAACTTATTCAATAGGTCCAAAAAGGGTAGCGATGTAGACTTACAATTGCAACTTTCCAAATTGAGGTATTTATCTGTCCCACATACGCTAATCCCCAAGGATTGATTGTGATGAAACTATTCATTATGCTGAAGATAAGATTAATAACTTGTATTGCACTTATTATTGCGCCTGATTCTGTCAATATGAGAAGAATTCTTTTGGCTTGACTCTTGTTTTTGGGGCCTACGGTTTTCCAAACTTTGTGGTGAGCCCTGGACATCTGATTTATTATGGCTGCAATTTCGAGTATATAACTAGAGACTTACCAAAATTTCCACAAAATAAAAAAAGTCACGAATGCATTGATGATAAGGGAAGCAATAGATGCAACCCAGTCCAATACCAAGTTGAAACCATCTTCAGCCAGCTGCAAAGATTTGGACACTTCTAAAACATAATCTGCAATATTCAAGCCTATAAATACAGAATGCAAGTTCAGTTTCTGTCGCTTTCCTTAAATTTTAATGGAAGGTCCAAAATGTACCTGTGTTGACTATCATGAGAGTAGCGAGAAGAATCCTTCCGAATTTTCCTTCAAATAGTAAAACCCATGCTCTCCAGGCCACAATGCCATCTCCAACAATAACCTAAAGTGCTGACTTCAACGAATATCTGTTGTTAATATCTTATAATTGACTTACAGGAATTTTGAGGGCCATAAACTCTATATCCTGCCAGATCACGAATTGTGTGATGAAATCATCAAATGTGATCTTCTGAATGGTTTCCCAAATGGACATCAAGCTAAATACAAATGAGAATATCCAGGTCACTGTCAAGTAAAGGAGCATTGCTATGCAGCAGATGAACAGCGCATTTCTGGACAATTTCCGTGGTTTTTTACTAGTGTCCGAAAAGTAAAAAAATCCTTGTGCCCCGATAAGTTCTGACTCACCTCAAAATGCGTAGGGCAATGTATGTCATTAGAACCAATGCTCCTAAAATTCACATTAGGTGTCTGAATACAGGCATTAATATTGACTCCTGACCATATCCCACAGATGTGACTATTTGTTGCAAGACACCGAGAATAAGGTCTCCACCTGATTCAAATAGGTATTCCTGATCCTCAGGTGTCATTTCGAATATGAACTTTCCTGGAGTACTTCAGATGACAGGGATGGTAACAGCGGTGACTCTTCTATTTACAGGGTGAAAGGTGAAGAGAATGAAATGAGCTTTCATCATGCAGTGGCTGACAATATATCTTGTTTCAAAAAAAGAAAAAAAAAATTCAACTGTTGTTACCAGGCATCAGTTTCAAATAACCCGGCTTAGGTCTGGGAATAGCTGGGGCCGGGTGACGGATACAATTGATAAAATTATACGTCAAACCCACCAGTATTTTTGGTCACCCAATATCCTGTCCTCTGTACTCGGTTGAGCGACAGGTAGCGTAAATAGGCAAAAGTCAATCATTAGTATGATGGATATGGAGTTGGATTTGATCCAATCTGCAGAGACCATAGATACATACGCTCCTTGGAAACTGTGTTCATAGCAGATCCATTGAAATCTGATAGCAATGACTTGCATAAGGTCTTGATTCTTCCATGGTAGTGCTACAAATTGTAAGTCTAAGCTTACTACAGTTCGTCCAATCATGATATACACATACGGCACCAGGGAATTGTTGAAGCACTTGAACCGTCATGACGAGCATTCCCAATGAGACCTGTTTAATGTAGCATCGCTATGACCTGCTTACACAGATGGAGATAAGTATATCATATTGATGGTCTATAGTGAAATTAAGTACTTTAAATATCATGTGCCAATATTACTGCAATTTTACCGATATAGCAACAGCCCATCACCACCCTATGCCACTATGATTGTTCGCAGTAATTGGTGCTACCAAACGAACATTCATGTGCAATCATTGGTAACGACCATCGGTAGGATCAAGTAATGTTGCAGGCAGTTTCCATTAAGACTAGTCAGGAACTAATTAACATTGCCAAACAACTTCAAAGTGGTTCTGTTGGCGGAAAGGTGGTTTAATGGTTAAAATAGTTAGAATTAGGTTTCCATCAGGTTGGAGAGTAAGGTGCGCGAAACGCAATTAGGGTCGGGCCTCGACTGATGTCAGCGGAGGATTTTGTATAAAAATATGTTTTGCATATGCTTGGTAGCATCAGCTAATTTGTACTTTATTTACCGCAGGGTCTCCCATCATGATGCGCTGTCAGTATTGATATATCAAGAGGATAATCCACAAAATCAACATGGCGACAGTTGCATCAAGAGAGAAAATAGAGAGAAGCAGGGAGTCAACAGATGCCTGCGATGGGCCTTACTCCGGATCTTTGAACACTTTCTCTTCTTCTGTACCTGAACCCTCTGGTCCTCTACCTCTTTCCTAACATTCAAGGGTATACCGTATCTACCTTCACCCTTCAATCGCTGTCTTCTCTCTAGCACAATATCCTATTCAAAACCATAAAATATTTGCCTTGTGTTTGTCTTACTCCTGTGAGCTGAGCCGTATCTCCTTGAGATTTTCGCAGATGAACTGTGTTACATTGTGGAACCTCAGGTTTGCCTTCATCTTCCTGCATGGCTGGACTGATTACCTGGGCGATTTATCGCAGCGGTCAGAGGGAACAAAAGATCAATCAGTGTATGTATGCATAGCAAAATCCTTGTCTTTCTATGGGTCTTAAAGAGGGGACAAACAAAAGCCCTTTAATGACACGCAATTCAAATACAAATAGTCTGAGTACAAGGTAGCTACGACAGTTCTAGTATTCATCGGTATTCATCAATGTCCACCACTAATGGTTGGGTCTTTCCTCCAGCTGGATACCTCATCTGGAGTGATAGCGAATGAAAACCGCTCAAGTTTTGGAAACCAAATTTCTCTTGGAAGATATTCTGGCTCTACTTTCTGTTTTTTGCTAAATATAACGTCGGTGAAGAAACCCATCTGATTCAAATTACGCGTTAGAACTTCGATTCCTGATTTTCCCCTTCCTCTGAATCCCATGATGCCCAAGTTCCATCCGGAAGATCCCTCTTGAACTCCCAGAAAACCCTCTCTCTCAACCAGAAGGAGAACCGTTCGAGTCGTACGAAATGACTCTGGTAGGTCTCGATCAAGTCGTTTACCGGAATATTCACATTCAAATTTCGACGCGTAAATGGCAAATTAATGAAACGTAGATGCCTCAAAGACGGGATCGCAAAGGTCGTAGAAAACCTAGCGAGATTCTGCAATGCACCAGCAGTTAGACTACCAATACCAGATCAAGTGAAAGATGGGACAATGACTCACGGAATTTAACCACTCTCGATCTGATATCAGGTCTGCGGTGATCATAGGATAGACATCGATAGTAAGCTTCTTCAACTGGCGCAAACCAGCGCCACTGGAATACGCAGTAATCCCAAATGCAAATGTGAGAGGGATATGCAACTCTTGAATGTTTCGATAGCGGTCCAAACGAAACCATGCATCCGAGCCCGAAAGCATTTGAGATAGAACAGGCTGCACGTCAGTGCTAGTCCGGAGGCGATATACGTCAAAACCATCTGTGAAAAAGCACAACCGTGAAAGGTTATGCGAACCGACGAGAGCGGAAACAAATTTTGGAGGGCAAGTCAGCTGGCGGAGACGCGGAAAAGAAGAGAGCGAAATAGTTAGGTCGGGATCTGTCAAGTGTTCTAAAAAGGTCGATAATCCGGAGCGGTAATGCTCGTCGATGCTCAAGGTCACCAAGGTGGGTATTCGACAAATGAAATTGACGGCGTCTTTGAATTCTTTGTAACGAATATGAAGCACCTGTAGTGGCGGGACAATGGGAGTGGAAGCAAGAGCTTTCGCTAGCTTATGATCGTCGTGCTTCAATTCGACAAGATTCCCGGTAATAGAGAAAAGCGCTTCTATTATACCGTTCTGATCCTTGTTAGATGCCCCCCACCACGATGCTTTGGTAATTTCAAGTTTTTCCAGTTTGAGAGCCATGACAACGTTCCGAACATTCGTAACTGAAACATGGCCAAATTCACAAGATTGTAGAGCAAGAGATTTGAGGTGAGATAACTCGCGCATGTTCGAGAGAAGCGAAGGCGTTAGAGGAACACAAAACAATATCAAAGACTCGAGGTTCAGTCTGAGGAAGGAGTTGCTATAGGCACCCAGTAGTGCGTCCACAGCATGATCCTGGAGAGGGGAACATAGAGTACGCCAGAGGGGAATAACGCAATGACGAGCATAAGGAAGAATATTTTCTGGAATATATCCATCTTGATTAAGGATTCGGTATAGCGAATTGCGCGTTTTACAAGTCCGGGCTCTCTTCATCACCTCATCGTCAATATTTGGTCGAATGACGATCCGGTGGAACACAGTAGAGAACAGGATTTCGCGCATCACGTGGCATGTACTCGAGAGCTTCAGAACGTCTCCAGGTTTGAGGTAGCTGATGATTTCGGACTTGGTTTCCAAAGGTAACAAGAGAAGGTTGCAATCTCGGCCTGAGTAAGGGAAGTGAATGGGTTCCATTCGGACAATAAAAACTTTTGTTTACCTGGTAGGAATAACATGTCCTTGCCTTCGATACTACTGCTCGACACGAGAATCCCTTGACCTTAGTAATTCCTGTGAGTGCTCATCTGCTTAGAACTAGGCGATGGGCGAGTTACGTTGTCGAATCTCTGCTGCTTCTCCTTTCACTTGACCACCCGATTCAGAGCCAGGTACATCTTCTTCGGCCGTAACAGTCTGCGGTGGGAGAGGATGTGTATCGTCGTCTGCGGAAAATGAAGAAGGCACACTTACCAACGGCGACGGATTGTTTTTCAGATGAGGCCTTGCCGACATTTTGAAGATCTACGCAGAGCCCTCACCAGACCTTGAGAGACAGAAATGATGGTTCACATGCAAATCATCAATCATAAGTAAGCGCTTATTATTGAAGCCGAGGCGAAGCTTAAAGTTAGGTCTGCTGGGACTGAGTAGTCCTGCCGATCAAAAATTGCTGAACAGATACAACGGTGTAAAGATAGCGAAGGTGTTATACACGTATATAAACTGATAACGTTCCTACGTATGTCAAAAGAAGCTGAATCTCCAAAAATATAACACAGCAGCCTCAAGAAAACGGACAGCACAAAACGACCCCCAAGTCCCGACCCAAGTTCATTGGATCATTCGCCCGGATCGTATGGACCCCACATTTCGTTCACAGGATCCTTCATGAATTCCCAACGATCACCCGTGGTGAACCAGAGCGAAAAACGATTCAGCCCTGTGAAATACTTCTCCTGAATCAGGACTGCCGCCTGTTTCGGCTCAGCGTCAGTGGCCGACTGAGCCGCGAACGGCATGTTGATAAAACGCAGGTGTCTCAAAGATGGTGTTGCAAAGGTCGTAGCAAACTTGGACAACTTGTTAGCGTATATTCGACAACGGAGCATCAGCAACTCACTGATTTCACCTGGTCAGCATTGCATACAACGTCGCGGGGGCTCATTGTATAGCCATCGATAGTGAGCTTTTTCAACTGGCTTAAAGCGGCGCCATTAGCATCTGCGGAGATCCCTTGAGCAAAAGTGACTGGGATATGTAACTCTTGGATAGATTGATAGCGACTAAGGCGAAACCATGCATCGGATCGAGAAAGCATCTGAGATAGAGCTGGCCTTACGTCACTGGTCGTTAAAGTATAGCTTTCGAGAGGGGCAGTGGTAAAAGATAATTGCGACAGATTATGTTGTCCCACAAGAGCGGAAACAAGACTCGGAGGGCAGTTCAAGTGGCGGAGCTGTGGAAAGGATGAGAGCGAGACGCACTCCGTTACAGGGTCCAAAGATATTGGGATATAAAACAGGGTATCATCATTGATAGTGAGGGATACCAAGGTAGGAATTTTGAGGATGAATCTGATGGCTTCCTGGACACAGGATGGAATGAACATCGCAACACGGATATCAAGAACTTGAAGCGGGGGAGTAAAGGAGGAGGAAGACAAGTGACGAGTTGGCCAATGCTGATCGCATTTTAGCTCAAAAAGGTTTCCGAAAGCTGAGATAAATGCGGCTCTTATACCCCGGACATCTTTTGTCGAAGTCTGCTCCCAGTGTGCTCCGTCAAGTTCAAATTTCTCCAAATTGAGGGGAGTCAAAAAATCCCGGACATGCCTAGCCGTAACACCACCGAAATCACAGGAGTGTAGAGCAAGAGACGTGAGGCGTGAAAGTTCTCGCATGTTCAACAGAAACGAAGGCGTAAGGGTAACGTTGATCAGAATTAACGAGGTAATATTATTCATTCTCGGCAGGGAGTTCGAGTAGGCGGTAAGCAGCGCGTCTATGGCGTGGGCTTTGAGATGAAGACGATCCCACTCTCGAATAACGCATTCCCGAACGACAGGCAGTATACTCTCAGGAACGTAACCGTCCTGATTGAGAGTCCGGTACAAGGTATTGCGGGTTTTACTCGATCGGGCTCTCGACATGACTTCGTGATTGATAAGTGGGCGAATTACGACCCGACGAAAAACGGTAGAAAAAAGGATATTGCGCATGATACGACAAATGTTGGAAAGCCGGAAAATGTCGCCCGGATTGAGATAGCTAATCACTTCAAACTTCATTTCCAAAGGTAACGACAGAAGATTGCGTAGTTGACCTGATGTCGCGGTGAGCATGCAAGACTACGATCAGAGAGAAGCCTACCACAGTCATTGGCTTCCATTGGTCGACAATCCAGATGTTTATGTTATCACTCTTGGAGAAAAAAAAAGAAGGCTCAGAAGTGTTTTGCCCGGTGGTCGCTAGCGGTTAAGCTTAAGGACGGTCACATGTCAATCCTTCCCACGGCGCGCATCAGACATGCCGCGCCGCGTAGTACAGCTTTGCGCTTGCCCTCTCGAGATCTCTCAAGCTAAGCTTACTTTTCCATCCCTCCACCCCCTCGTCTCTTCAAACGTGCTCAAAGTATTCGAGATGCGGCTCTTGCCGCTCCTGCGACAAGTTGGGCTGTTCAATACACCTTTTCATTTGTCGTCACAAGTGGCTCGTTCATAGGACGTGTGAGCGTTGCACTAAAATGCTTGTTGTCAGAACTTCAACTGGATATCGAGGTCAGATGCATTATTTGGAGGCGTAGAAGATACGTGCCAGGAGAAGCAGCAATCTTGATAATTCCTTTCCTCCCAAACTGTTGTATATTTCTCTGTTCAAAATCTACTACAGCTGCACAGCTCCATATTGGCTGCCAGCCAGATTAACTTCTTCGCCTGCTATTGACCACTCTGCCCTACGTTTCGATATGACCTGTCCATTACTACAATAGCACCTATACGAATGGCCCACGCTTTCGATTCTTTTCCCCCGCTTTTGTTAGATGATCCCTAGCTACAGTCGAATGGGAATATTTGCTGAAAGCTCGCTCAAAATATGCTCGACCTACTTCATTAGAGTGGCTAGTTCGAATCAGTCCGTGGGTTATACTGGCCCTTAAATGATACATGATTCCACATTCCACGATTGTGAATAATACAATCAAGTCTACACGCCGAATATGACATACTCAAAATTCATTGACGTACAAGCAGCCTCATAACCACGGCGGTCGAAGCAACTCCCAACGTCAGTCCCGTCAAAAACTTCGGGTCCAACATTACATCGCTTCCAAAGCTCCACATACCATTAGCCTTCTTTCCCGATGCAGCAATCGCTTGATTATCCGAAGTATACACCTTTTTCGCCGTGTTGAAAGCGCGGTGAGTGAGTTCGAACGTCTGGGTGTTCAACGCCGGAATACCATCAATACTATGAGCGTTCTTTTGTTTCCAATAAATGCGCATGCCATTGTCTGCCGGCATCCTCGACTGCTCAGGCTCAGGCTCGTCATCGGAACTACTAGCGGATGACATTTGGAGGTATTCGTCGTCTGTGGCCTCCCTCTTCTGAGCCCATTGCAAAAGTTGGTTTCGGTGGGATTTGAAGTCGTAGAATGGAATAGCGTATCCACAGGACTAGGAAATAATGGGTAAATCATGAGGACTTCTAGGAAGGATGGACCAGCACGAGTGTACTTACCGTTCCGACGTTATGCACGTCAATTAGAATCACGGCTCGCGACCCAGGTACACGCGTTTCTGGAGAGATGTATTGGTCGTACTCTGGCGTCCCAAATTCGTATACAGTTCCTAGCGGAAAACATACGTAAGAATAGAATGTGGGGGCGAAGTAGGTGGAATCAGAAGCGCGCGCGACAAAATTGAGAAGAGTGAGAGGAAAATTCGCTCTCGCCCTTACTAACCTGTCCCAAAAAGCCTAAAAATCCTGGGAGGACCTTCAAAAGCGTGGAAGAGAATCGTAATGCGTCCATTTCCAGATTCCTTCAAATGCGAAATCGTCTCCACACCTAATTGTTGCCTCAAGCTCAGCAAAGCCCTCTCAAATTTTGGAAAAAAAATTTAAACATACCGCTCCCACTCATATCCTCATACCAAACCCTCCTCTGATTGACAATGTGAAACATTCCCCTCGTACACTTTGGCGAGAGGTTGACATGTCCTTGGCCGCTGAGAGGTGCCGTGGCGGTCCAGAACATTTGCTGTTTTTCAATCCATGAAAGGAGATGCGAAGGGATTTCGTCGAAGAATTGGCCCATCCCTAGATGTCTTTTGCACTGAGATGGTGGTTTGGAAAGGAATCGAGTCAGCAGGGGTATGCGCTTATTATCTCTGAGCGTCTAATTTACTCTATCGGACTCTATCGGAGCGGGGTATGGCACATTGACAGACACGGCCTATGAGACCTGCAACTATTCAATTCCAAAATTCCATCCGCTCTTTACGTCATGACTGGTTCCTGCTCTATTATGCGCTCCCATAGATACTGTTCTGTAAATAATTTAAATTACTAACATTTCAGTTCTTCATCTATGGCAATGCGCTTCCTCGTAGTATACTGTTTAACAGTAGCTGGATGCAGAAGAAATTTGTTAGAATATTGGCCGGGGTTACGCTCCAGTGGACTCAGAGACTTGAATTCAATCTTTCTTCCCTTTCTCCGAATTATCTCAGGAAGTCCCAAGTCCGAATCCGTGTGGGTAATCAATACGACTGCTACTTGTGCCAGGACGGGCCATCGCGCTTTGCGCGTGGCATGTACGAGTCCGGACACAAAAAAGGTCAGAAATTCGCATGTATATGGGTAACGCTATATACAATATGCAACTACAAATATTAAATGGCAACAATGCCCTCAGGCTGATTCATGAAAGCCATCAAATTTCCTTTTCCATGTACTATTGCCGACATCTTCAATCTCCAGAATGGCGTAGTTAAAATCGACAGGCAATATTACATTAATAGCAATGTTCATGCCCCGCATTGTAGCCCCATTCTGTGATCATGTCTGTACGAAATGCAGTGAGGTAAGCAAAACTGCAAAGTGATATACGCACTCGTTGTTTGAATGTCATGTTAAACGGTTGAGAAAGTAAATACAAAAGTCAAGAATGTACTTATCAGAAATCATTGACGAGCACTGAGACTATGACTCACCTGAAAGGACACAATTGAGTACCCACTTCTCGAGGATTTCGTTCATGCAAGAGGACAACTTGGGATCTGGGCATGCTCCTGAGACACTTGTCAGGTTAGGATATGTTTACCCGGGAAGCGGAATCGCGGCGAAACCGCTCCATCTTGTTCTGCTGGCTCAGAGCAGAGCTATGGAATCCCTTCCCGAATTCGCCGAGCATTTCCTTTTTGACAGAGAAATCTTAGTCGTTGTAACAAATACTGCAAGTCATGCTACACGGGACAGTCTGACCCTGTACAATGCCATGGCGCAGGAGATAGCTATGTCAGTGCTGTACCGGGAGCTTGGAAAAGGTGGCACCCGACAGCCGAGAAACACATCAAGGCCGTGTGTGCAGAAGGGAGACATTCCTCGGCAACAGAAGTATGAATATTGGACTGTAATATAAGAGAAGGCCAGAGGGTGAACGTCGGCTGAAAAAGTAGCTGCGCTCGATCGGTAATGTGAATGAGCAAAGAGAAAGCGAGGTCGAATTCGCAGAGTTTGCACTGGGTGTAAAGGGAAAAGGAGGGTAAATATAAGAAGGGGCAAGTGAAGAGAAGCAGCAGAGGGATCGTCTGAGTGGTTTGGGTGAGCTGGAGATCCATAGCTGGATACGACATCGATAAGTCAAGTAAGCGTTAGTCAAATGACGAACAACGAAATACATACGCATTAAAACCTTTTTCGTAAATGGATCCATATTCATAAATCCACCGAAGCTCGAGCGCAACAATGACATTTGAATCCGACCCCGTACTCGACGTCTGTCTGCTTCTGCAGCGGCCCCAGCAAGAGTCATCCTTCCCTATATGACGAAATCTGGTTTAATGTCCTTTGCATTGGGAGATCAAGAGCTTACCTAGTTTACCAATTCCTCAGGGAGTAAGATCTCCTGGGAGATTGAGCATCAAGAGGACAGGCATATACCCTCAGCCACTCCAATCCCAGCAAACCTAGCGCACAAAATGCTCCAAAAGAAGTCTAGGCTACCGAGTGTTAGGTAGTGTGTTAAGTAGAGTGTAGCAACTTTTGACAATTTCTGCATTGTCTAAAGCCCTCGAATCCAGCAACACGTACAGCATTGATGGGTGGTTGGTTTGGTTTAAAATTGCCTGTTAAAGCACAAGACAGCGGTAGCTTTGAGCGATCCGCTGGGGCGCGGATCACCCGTGGGGAAGAAAAAGAGTTGTGGAAAAAGCTTGAAGTGAAGAAAACAGCGCCGCTCGCTATGGGAGGGATCGCCGATGCAGAACAACAAAACCAAATGGCTCAGAATCTTGATGCAGAAACTTTATGATAGAATATGATAGAAATCACCATTTCTACCAAGTTTCAAGAAAAATAGTGAGCAGAAAGAGGTTGAAATGGGTGAAAATATTGTGATGCATTGGTAAGAGAAGGGTGGAAATGGAAAGCAAAATGTGGAGGTAATGAAAAGCACACAAGTCAATGAGGGCTGCAAATGAAGGGCATCAAAAGCAAATGAACAAATAAAGGGAACAATACTGAGAAGGAAATGAAAACTGCAGAGGGGCACAGAAGGGAAGCAGGACATGGTGGTCAAGAAGGTCACACACATAGCAAGTGTCACAAAAGAAGTGACATGCCCAAGGGTGGGGATAAAACGTCGATATAAAGAGAATATGAAAATTGTGGGAACGTGGACAAGTCCCAAGACGACTCCTTCATTTCATTCTGGACTGTAAATAGTGGCTCGGAGTTCTGCCAGAAACAGTATTAGGACACACATACATATGGTAACAATAGGATAGGATTTTAAATTATACTGGGGAGGTCTAATTCCTGAATGACCAGTTTACATGCAAGCTGTTTGGGGCTATTAAATCTGAAAAGCAACAGAGTATGAAAATTAGGTATAAGATATAGGATGAGCTTGAACATGGACATACATTTAAAATCACCAGGCTGTTCTTGAGCAGTAACAATTTCTCTCTAAGACTAAATAAACGGCACATAGTGAACTGAGACTTGAGTTGACGAGCCTGCTGTACCAGCACAAAACCTGTCTTCAACTAGGTAAAAGATCCAGAAATGTTCGGGGCAATACCGCGCGCGACTTGGTTGGTCTCTGGAAATCATTATCGAGGTAAGGTCACTGAGCCATCACTCGTAAGCACTTGTTCGCTACACCGTATAGCTTGGCCATATGTTCACTTTTTCACCGTTCTCTCCATTATTCTATAGCAACTACTGCACCTACTCATATGTCCCAGTATTCTGCAGATATTTTCAAAAATCAAGTGGATTTTTGCGCTTACTTGTGGCATGTCTATAAGTCCATCTTATAATACTAAGTATTTCCGATGGGGAAACCCTCATGCAAAAATTATTCTAAACATCACAAAGGAGAAGGACGTATTAAATATATCACAGGATAATCTCCGGAATAAAATTGATTTGAAACTGTCCGTAATGCAACATTTACGCTCGAAAGTAAGCTTGAACTTAGTTTCCTCCAACCTGGAAGTTAGCTATATTTATAATCAGGATAGTATTAGAGACCCTGTCCTCACTTGTCGATCACCAGTCAGAGCATCGTTATGGGCATTTATGGTACTTTGATTGTACTGGACTGTTTCAGCTACAGGGGAATTGCCCGTTTTGACCAAAATAATTACTGCTGCAGGATACGATGGCTAAGAAGTTGGCGTTTCATTATCAGAATGCCAAATCTGAAGCAGATGTGTTCACTCACAGTAGCAAAGCCAAAGAATGACCCCATTACATGTACAGCCTCTAAAAATCCCATGGAATTTTGATAATCATAATTCTCAAGTACAGTGGCAATAAGGTAGAGAGCTTGTGCTGTACAAAATATTGCACCGGACTCTATCGCAAGAAGAAGGGTTCTTTGGACTGGGCTGCTGCTTCTGGAGGACATACTTTTCAAGAAATTTTGGTAAGTCCTAGGCAAAGTTTATCATCCATGTAATCTAAAACATACAGCTAGAAATTTACCGCCACTTCCACATAATAAAGAGCGTCGAGAATGCATTGAGAATAAATGAGGCAGTGATTGAAATCCAGTCCAAAATTGGTGCAAAACCTTGAAGAATTTGCACAGATGCAATTTCATTCACAACACAATCTGCAATATTTAGGCCTGAAGGGATGAATGAGTCCAGTGCCTTCAAAATCTAGAATTTGTGCAACATACCTATGTTGGCCATCATGAGAACAGCTAGAAGAATCTTCCAAAATTTGCCTTCGGGTAGTAACACCCAGGCTCTCCAGACTACAACGGTGTCTCCTATAAGGAGCTGAAGCACATAGGACACAGGGTCCATATACTGCCAGATCAGGATTTGTGCATTGGCAACATTTTTTGGATTCCTTCCCGCCAATTTAGAGATAATAAGCAAATTAACTGCTGAAATATAAAGGAACGAAACGGTGAATAAAAACAGCATCGCAATACAACAACTGGCCAAAGCATGGCGAGATGCTTTTTGTGACCTTACGCTGTGAAAAAACTCAAGAATGACATATATCCTGATCAAAGTTCCTAATTCACCTCAAATATCGAAGTGCAATACCTGTCATTAAGAGGAGCGTGCCTGCCGAATTTGCATTAATGGACACACAGAGTCGAAATTAATATCTGCACACCATAGCCCACAGATGCGATTATAAGATCAAGGATATTTAGCATTATATTGTCTCCAGTATTGGCCAATTGTTCTTGCTCCTCAGGTGTCATTTTGGGTATGTATTGTGAAGGATTTGCTCAATACTGGTTATTGGAACCACGGTTCTTTCAAAAGGTGCGAGATGACATGTCATCCTGGTATCCCTGCCATATATACTTACCTTAGATTTCATGAATTCATTAACCCTCAATTGGATCTTCCGTAAAAGTATCAAAATGGCTAGAGTTGTTATCTTGCTGAAATTCATATCGTGTAAAAGTCTGTAGTTCGTGCTTGGCATATTGAACCTGGTGACGCCTTCAGGATGTAACCAAAGTACATTGACGTTTATATCATCTGCCAAAATAAGGCAATCATCCCCAGATTCTATCCAACTTCGACAAGATTTCAAACATCAAAGGGCGATTAATGTCGCTTTCAAGTCATATTTCTCTGCTCTAATCCACCGGGTGAAAACTTGATGAAAAGCTGAAAACTTATACGAACCTTTGAGTATAGTACGATACGAGCTAGAAGATAAAATAAAGAAACCCTGAAAGCGAGACTCAGCCAATCTAACACGTCTATCACAGTTTGACACTGAAACAGTCCGTTAAAATTATACATAAGGTAATTCTAATTTCTGACAATCCGCAGTTGTGCATGAGACCAGATGTTGTAAGTCTAAATACACTATCAGAATGATCGTTCTCCCGCTCTTAAATTGTTGTTTATACCCACTGGACGCCCCCAACATGAATCACAACTTGAATCTTTTTGGCACTTGTTCGCTCCCGAGGAGTTGCTTCTTACAAAAGAGTCATCTGCTCCTCTGGGTGGGAGACCCTGTCGAAGTAGAAGTGAGACTTCTCCAGATTGAGTCTACGTATTGATTAAGTCAACTAATATTGTAAAGTGTCTGAGTTGCACCGTGAAGATGGGACAATATCATGAGTCGAGACACTTTGAACTTGGGTGATATGAGCAGCTCGTCCAATTCTAGTACATTGAATTTCAATGTTTATTTTGTAGTGATCGATCCTTGGGCATACTCCACGCCTGACACGATTTTCGCTCTTGAGACTACTTATACTAGTGACAAGTTTACGAAATGGATACAGAGTACAAAGTAGGCACAGTAGCAGTAAGGAGACTTACCTGGTTCTATTGCTCCTATGCAAAACTAGGAGGAAAAGTTGGTGCCAGGGATCGGGCTTGCGATGAAAGTTAAAATCAAACGATGAAGAAATACCAGAAGAACCAGAATAAGCACGAAGAGCGGAAAGTCGAAAAATACATACAAAGGTAGCAACGAGTACAGGTACAACAAGCCTATAACGCGACAATATAATCAGTACTAAGCTGAACCTACACCAGCCCCCTCCTTTCCTTCTCACCTGCCTCGGGGCACACTCTTCCTAACTCGCCAAACTTACCATTGTCGAAGAAGGAACTACCTCCGCATTCGGCAAATCCTCCCTATACTTGCCCCCTCCACCTTCTCCACTTTCAGCAGCAGCCAACGCACCGGGGATAGCGATCAACACGGCGACTAGAAGGGGTGGGGGATCTGATGTGGGGTTAGATTGATACTGATGAGGCGAGTTGACGTTGTTGTTAGTGTTGATATTGAGATTGTTGGTGTTTTCTGTGCTGTTAGCACTGCCCGCACCGGGCATAGCAATCAGCACGGTCGCTTCTAGACTGGTGGAGAATCTGAGATGGAAACTGATTGATGTCGATGAGATGAATTGGCATTGCGATGTTATCGGTAGTAGTCGCATTGCCGAAATTACTTTCGTGCCCGTGCACCTCGACAGCGGATGACGTTAATCTGAACCCGAACCCAGATGCCTCAACCATCCGCGCGAAACTAGCCTCAAGGCACCCATAGCCGCTCGTACAGATAGACCCAGCTCTGCTGTCGACTTTCTCGGATTCAAAGAGGAATCCCGTTCATCGCGTAATTAGCATTTGAGGACGAGACCCAGCCTGACGATTCCAAATCCAGCCGTAGACGATGTCGCGGATGGGCTCCTGGCATTTTCTTTTCCTCGCCCACATCAATGTTGCTCATCCCGCCGCTCTAGTTGGCTCCCTATGAGCATTTTTCGCCACGTTTTCGACTTCTTTTCGATCCTTTTGACCCCTCGCATTAAGCAACATTGTTTCGGTGAGGTGTAGGTCCCAAACCGGTAGGCTTCATTGATCATTCGGCAGTGTCAGCGGAGGAGGAGGGAATGGGAATGGATAACACTGGTGGCTGAGAAGCCGTGGAGTAGGGCGAGCGTTTTGAGGAAGGTGTATACTGCGCCATCGCTGAGGACAAGGAGATATACAGTACAACGAAGCAGGGTTTGCTATAGTTTCAACTCGTCCGTTATTTCCATTCTGATTTCCAGGGAAATTTCCGTCAGACATGCCATTGTTACTTCGATTAGCAGTAGCGATTTGAAGCGGGGAATAAGCTCAGGCTGCAGGCTGGGGCTGGAAGGCAAGCCCGAGCTCAATCGATGTAGACAAAAAAAAAAAGAGGATACCGGAATTCGGCACGATTAGGTGAAACCCTCCCAACGGTAATTATTTCCCACCGCCATCTTTTTCCGCCTCCCAGTCCCACTCTTGAAGTTTCACTTCCATAAAGCTAGTCGATTGCCATTTCAGTGATCCATTGTCGAAACAGAAAGTCTCTTGCTCGATCTTTGCTGTAATGGGCCTCACCTGGTGAGAAGCGGAAGAAGATTTGGATGGGATCGTTGCACGTTGCACGTTGGATAAGATGGTGGGTGGAGTGGGATCATCTGGAAACACGCTGTCGGCTAGAGACGTGAAATCGCTCGCCCAATTATACAAATCGAATCGTCTCACTGATTAGATTTTTGGTTCGGATGAGATTTTCAATTCGGATGTCCTGCAACTGCGGACGATACTAAAGCATGCCCAAAGGCGATGTCGAAATGTAGAGACACTTCCGTCCCCAATAACCGACGGTAAAGTGCGATCTATCTCTCGCGTAAATATCCCGGCATTTGAGCTGAGGTTGTTGAGCTGGGGTTGATCTATTGTATCTAGAATAGGGGGTGCAAATGTAGAGGAGCGATGCGATAATGAATGTTTCTCGGCAGTATGTGTTTTGGATTGAGTGTTGTTTGTACAGGGCGCGGCTGATCTTCTCTTGGTATGTTGATTGTTTATTTCATTCTTCGTTTCAGCCTATGCCATACACAAGTTTTCGATCCCAAGGTTTAGATTCCTAGCTCAACACTTGAGACTCGACATTAAATCGCGATGATGGCGAACATACTGTAGCTTCCGCATTGATGTGATTGGTCTCTGAGGGCTCCATTTTCATGCATGCGCTGTACCGTATGTACCGGAGGTAAGTTTCGACTATGAACTCGTAATGGCGCGAGGCCCATACCCATCTTACCAGTATGAAGCTTGACGGTTTAGTGGTTTCACTAGGTGGCCACCCTTAAAGAATGGGGTTGGAATCAGCTTGGATAAAGTTACAAACTGCGATGGTACCGGTCGATAGTCATTAGCGCTTAGAAAATATAAATTATAATAGATAGATCAATACAGATGTTGAATTGGAAGCATCATGCACCTACGTATCAGATCATGATGGAGCAACGTGGCTGCGCTATCAAATGATGACGAGCCACAATTGCAACTCGAGTCGTTATAACTACGTGAAATGCTTATAATGACGGGAGGCCCTGTCTCTTATCGTTCCAATTTCCGACACTCGCTGATGACTCCTGAGGACCAAGCAAACCTAGCCACTCTTGCTTCGAGTTCAATCATTAATATTATCGATGTTGTAATCATATCAGTGGGTTATGGTGCGTTGTTGTTAATGATTTAGTTTTGCCACTAAATATATACTTGTTTAAGTATTGCAGGTGCACTGATCTTGATGACGTATATTGCACTTCGCACTCTGAGGTGAGTCCATCTCAGCGTCAAGATTGATTTCTACATTTTGAATCATCGTTAGTATGAAGCCATATAAACCTTCCAAAAAAGTGTTCATATGTTGCTGGGCAATGCTGATTATCTTCACTGTTGTTATGATCTACATTGCGTCATTCACCTTTGATATCATTTCTGGTCCGGCGCAGAAGTTGGGGGCTAATGCGGCCAATAATCAAATAATATTTTGGAGCTATATGGGTCCCATAGTCCAGGCAATTCCAGTGAGGCCATAGTAACTATCGCTACTGAATATTGTTAATTCATCCTTCAGATTGTCATCGGAGACGGCGTTGTGGTTTGGAGAGCATGGGTATTACTACCTGAAGGCAGATATTGGAAAATGCTTGTCACAACTATCATGGCAGCCAATATATGTATGTTATATAAAGTTTCCGAATAGGCCCATTTAACTTTTGGTTTATCTTTCTAGGTGTAAATGTTGTATATTGTGTTGCAGATGACATTTTTACCCTAGGGCAGATTGAAGGGTTTGGGACAAGCTGGGACTGGATTGCTCTTCTTGTTTCCTTAACTGTCAATGTAAGTATGACCCTCTTTATTATGTGGAAGTGGTGGTAAGTTTCCATCATTGTGCTTTAGGTTACATTGGTTATTGAATGACACATATAGGGATAACCAAGGAACTTTGAGAACTACTTCATCTCAGAACAGGAGTCAGCTCCGCAAGGTTTTCCTTCTGATGATTGAATCTGGAGCAATATTTTGCGCCATGCAATCTTTGACCCTTATCTTCACTATGCTTGCCCATTATATTGAAAATGCACCGCTGGAGTTGATTGAAGCTGTTCGCCTAATAAATGCAATCTTTCGGGTCGCCACTGTGAGTCTATATGCCTTATCTATTTTGTAATTTATGAAATGAACCCGAACTGTGCAGGCGTGGTATCCTGCAGCAGTGATCATTCTGATTGACCTCAATAAAGCTACTGTTAAAACAGCTAATAACTCTTCTGGCATGCGAAATAGGACATTTACCTTCAGCAGTGTTCTGCATACATTGACTCGGAACAAGGAGTAATTCCTTTTATATCTTATTACAGTATTAGTCTTGAAAGTTAAATACAAACCAATAGGTTGATAGCATTAATATTTGGATTATTTCCATCATTGTGAGTATGATTATAGCATCGGTATTCTATCCCAAAATTAATTTGGTTGATTATTGGAAAAATAGTCGGACTCTCTGAAAGATGGCAAGCTATGATGTCAAACTTTATGTTTGACATAAATACAGTATTTCGGTGTCCTACGTAACCAATAGCAAAATTGTGTGTGTGTAAGTACTAGGGCTAAGATCTAGCTGTTGTATTTTTACGACTATAACAGTACTGTATCTTTTCGACCATAAATTCACATAACGCATAACGTTTGCTGGTTACTGCAATAGCTAATCTAATATTACTGACAGTTTTTCAGTAATCCAAATGTTTAATCTGCTTCCGAATAAGCTGGGGGCGCCTCATGCAGAACTTCCTGGTCACCACTCGTGTTCCTCTGACCAGAGGATATTTCAAGTGATTGCGATTCAACATTATATGCCCAACCTTCCCTAGAAAAAGCACTGGAGCTTGGTCCAGTTCTGTGATTCATTGAAGCTTCATTGGACAAGGGATTCGAAGGTGTTGCAATGGACTGTGATTCAGTATAAGTTGAAGGCGAGGATTCTATGTATTTCCGCGGCTGCAACGAGGATGCCGCGCCAGCTGCAGCGAGATGAGGACCACGAGTTGGGCTCCGAGGGAGAAAAATGGGCTCCGAGGGAAGAGAGGTAGTCATACGTGCAGTTAAAGAATTATTCCGGTGTCGTCTCCTCCGCTTAATGAATGAGTAGAATCCCAATGCGGCAAGTAAAATGACAAAAATTGGGACGGCGACGGCCGGGGCTATAATGTTGCCCCTGCTCTTTTTGGTCGTGCCCGAGCCAGAAGAAGTCGGGTTCAAAGCTCTGAATTTGAGTTCAGCGATATACTCTTCATAATTTAGACGAGAGACGTACGTGTAGACAATCTGGTCTAAGAGCATTAATGACTTGGGCCCATTGATGTGACCGTTCTGAATGGTCAAATTATGTTGACTAGGCGAAAGAGAAGTATTTGAGAAAACGGGAACGCCATACTTATAGTTATTATTCCCAGGTGCCTTTTGCAAGAAAGTACCTGCAAGGATGCCGTCGATGAGGAAACTCATGTCAGAGTTCCCATCCGGACTAGTTGAACTTTCCGCGAGTG
This sequence comes from Collybiopsis luxurians FD-317 M1, assembly GCA_000827265.1. Classification (NCBI taxonomy): domain Eukaryota; kingdom Fungi; phylum Basidiomycota; class Agaricomycetes; order Agaricales; family Omphalotaceae; genus Collybiopsis; species Collybiopsis luxurians. The sequence continues at coordinate 193,865 of KN834783.1, read as the reverse complement.
CACAGAAAACGTGCACGGCGGTACCTAAGGACTAAGGGAATAAGAGTCGAGGAGGACCGTAGAGCAAATTTTGGTCACCGTTGAATAATAAGCTGGCTGTAAGAGGCGTATTTGGGAAATTATTGCTACCAGAGACAGGGTTGAACTGTCAAGTGAGATCAGCTGGAAACGGAAGTAGATCTTATAACATACTGTGCTGTCATGGAAAGTATCATTGTACATGTTCACTGCTTCGGGATTGGAAGTACAATTAGAGCATGGCACTGAAGCATTTCTCGCATTCCAAGCTTCAGCAGGAAAATATAGCACGGACGGACTCGAGTCGTCTATCGAGACATTTACCATGGTGGATATAAAAGTGGACTAAGTTTCATGATTGCAGGGCTTTATTGGGCCTTCGGGCTGATATTAATAAGAAGTTAACCCAAAAGTAGTTTAACATAAGGAGAAAAAATTGAAAAGTACAAAGAGCGAAAGAATTATTGTGAACGCGGTCTATCAATAAGAGCGGGATGTCTGTTCCATCTGTCGGACAAGGCAGTTGGATGGATGCATATGGATTGACGCATCACATATTCCCGCTACCAGAGCGGATACAATTGCAGCTGCACTTTCCGTGGTCCGATCCATAACATTGTTTCGATTAGCCAACCTTGCACCTCACGGCACCATCCGGCACCTTCCTCTTGTTTTGTCATATTATCTGGTCCGACCATCTGTCTACCTCCTCTATCTGTTTCATACTCTGGATTATGTCTGGAGTATAGCCGGAGTATTGTAGATTTTCTTCGTTTTATTACAGATCTGTTCTTTTGGGCTAATAGATATGCAGGTGCTAATGCGCTGAACTGACTAGTATCTGCATTGTAGTGGCTGGCGACCTATCAGCAAAAGTACACGGAACTTGTAGCCGGGCACGATGGGGCCTCGTAAGCACTCGTAACTTTTACAAGGCACTCCGGGCCCCATACATCTGGACTACATATAGAAATAAAACCAGTACAAAGAAAGGGGTACGAAGCAGTAATAGTGACTAGGTAGGGCAAAGGTAAGTACTTTTTAGGCTTGAAAATAGCTGTTCCGCCTCCCGTGCCTCGCGCGCAGCACGAGTACTAAGTAGTAGCCGCAGATGATGTGGAGCTTCTTGGTTCGACATCATGCTTCTCCTGATCTTATAAGTTTATTATCCCGATGGGTGGAGTTCTTGAAGCTAAGCTTGAATCGAACAAGTTAAATAATGAAAAGAAGATCAAAACAAAATTTACCTGTTCCAGTGCATAAGCAAATCGATGAGAACATCCTTTGGTTCGCTCTAGATATTTTCGAATAAATGGTTGGGAAAATCGTCATCATCGTTCCAGCTTTCTGTAGCGGATGGCATAAAACGAGTTCTTAGGCAGATCGGGGGCTGACGTGTGCTTGCAGAAAGATACTCACTTGGGCCGCGATGTAGGCGATTTGGGCCAGTAATTCATTCCATGACACTACGTACTTCAATGGAATTCTCCCACAGTTCCCTACAATGCGCACAGCAGGCAGTACTCTATTCGATTACCAACTGTGGATTCTGGCTGACGATAAACAGATATGAACAGCATTAAATGAATTAAGTGGTTCAGAATTGAGAGTAGAAATTGTGAATTGGAACTGTGACGTACCGTCCAGAAATCCGCTCTGTTTTCGCAGATAATAGAGACCACCGTTAGCGGCGTTCAAGCTGCATCACGTATCAGACTCTAGATTTCAGTGGCAGAAATAACATCGGGATGCCGCGGAGGTGAGAGTAGGTAATTGATACAGATCATTACATAGTGTATGCAGAAAAGGCAAAAAATGCGGAGAAGTGATGAACTTACGGAAGTTATTCATGACCAAAATAATAAACCAGTTTCCCCAATATGGCAAACATTGTAGTGATTCTTGGGATTCATTCAGAACACTGCTGCCAGGCAGACCAGCGAATGGTGGACTTACTGGCGAAATTGTCATTTGAGATTCTGGATATCTTTTATGAATCGGAGCTTCTTTCAATACCATGAATTATCCAGGTAATGCATGCATTGTTGAAATGGGGAAGACCGTGTACTCTGCAGGATCTTTAGGGGTTTTTTCCCCTGCTTTTTCCCTGTGAAGACTGCAGAGGAACATAATTGCCTCCCCAGAGTAGCCGGTTCCTGGGCTGGAACTGACCATTATGTTTCCCGAGGCGTAATTGAAATCGTTTTGCGATCGAAAAAGGATTCCTTTTATGGCCGTGAAAAGAACTGAATGACTGACGAAATCTAAATTAAAGTACAAAGGAAATTCTAATCCTTTATGCCCGAAATCAATGCCTTTTATCAATTGAAATTAGAAAGGAATATTTAATGTTTTTTTCAAGCGAAATGCAGGTTTAATTGTCTTTTTTTTTTGATTCCAATATCGGGCGAGAAAAGCTCCAAATTTTGAGTATTTTTTCAGTCGAAATCAAAAATTCATTCCAAATCTATTTACGGTAATAATCACGGCCGAGAAATATCAGAACCGCCGTAGTGATTAGTCTTAAATATTAAATACAAACCAATAGGTCGTCGAATCAACGCCATTGTATCTGCACGTTTCTTCCTCCTTGCTTGTGTTTCCGCCTCCCGATATAGAGGGTCCGCCAGAGCCCTCATACCGAGGGTATACAAATACAGATTATATATACAATATTTACTGTACATATATAAAGTATAGTATATAGTACAGCTTGAACCTTACTTCAAATACGATTCAAGAAAAGCGCAATAGCCCAAAAAGAGATGTCCTCAAGGGGGATGAATCTTTCTGAAAAGCTATGGAGGCTTCATCCCTCTAGTTCAAAGGAACATGGATTATTGCCTCAAGGACTGTTAATGTGGCGAAATCCGAAAACAACACAATCTCGATCATCTTCCCGCCAATTCAGTCTCAGCACAAGTAGCATACGGAGCGAAGAGGTATAAGCGCAATGACACAGTTGTACTATATGAGTACCTTCGCGATACTCGAAGGAGCTGCAATATAGATTTCAGGCCTGAAATCGTCAAGTCAAGACCGGAGACGGTGTTCTAATGTACCAGCATATGGCATCCAAATGTTTCCCAGTATTCCCATGTAATTCCTTCCCACATCGCTGTTCCGAATGCAGGACCTTGTTGCGTAATATCTATCCATATATACATATCTACTTTGAGAGAAGTTTACGTTCGGCCTCGCTTGGAAGATGACTCATATCGGGAACAAGAGATCCATCATAACCTTTGGTCTTAATCCAAGTTTCCAGTGTAAATCCAGTTGGATGAACCTTTCTAATCCATTCCATATCCCTGGTCAAGATAGTGTCCCGCCAAACATTACATACAGCAGAGTAAGTAGCCTCCAGGTAGCGCATGGGAGTAAAGCTAGAACGCTTGGCCCAGTATTCCTCCACGGATATATGTTTGCGGACAGCAGGAATCCCTGTCACGCGCGTAAAGATTTCAACGACTTGATTAATCGACATCATTTCCGTCGCAATTTTCAGTTCCTGACCAGATGTCTCAGGGAGATGGTCAAAGGTGTAACGAGTCCACCAGGCAATGTCATCGAGACTAATCATGGGGATCAAACCGTCTTTGGTAGGAGTGTCGAAGACCAGTGCGCCGTTTTCACGCTGAGGTTGAGGCCCTAGCATTCGCTGGAGATGATTGAACAAGGAAAAATGTAGTATGGAACACAAGGAACGTACTCCGGCGAGATTTTCAATGTATGGACCGGTCGTAAGGACCGTCCATGCAAAAGCTTCGCCACTGGGATCCGAATCTTGAGCTCGCAAAAACTCGGTAAAGATACCCTTTGCGTTCATGTGGGGAGCATGATATTTTAGATCATATCCTCCAAACTTTCTTTGTATCAGCATCTGGAAGGATTGAACATGAAGAGCTGTAAGATCGAACCTTGTAGCCATAATCGAGACTGCTCCAAATGAAATGCCTCATTTGCGGTACGCAATGGGCTTTTTCGAACATTTTGATAGCGGCATAGATTTCACCCTGCTCTCCGACTACAGCTGTATCTGTGTTTGCGAATATACCATAGCATCCTTCCATTGCGGGAGCAAGGGTGCTCATGTCATTGAAGCTGCCTAGAATGAATCTCAGAGCTATGTCCAATGTAATAACTCTGAAAATCACCTTTGAAAACTTCGACGCCTGGCAGCGAAGCCAAGATCTGTGCCTTCTTGCTCAATGGATTCCTAGTAAATGCTCGCACTGAGTACGGGGAAGGATTTCCAGCTTCATCAGGGGCAAGTAGCGCCGCGATAACTGGGATACCTTGAGAGCCAGTTGCTCCGATAACCAGTACCTTCTTGGACATGATTTCTTGGGGTAGAGATTACTTTGCGGAAGGACCTGCTTTTTAACTTCGGGCAAGTTTTTCATTGATCTAAGTAATCGAACGACTTCGATTCTATCTTCGGGGATAAGACAACTAACGGGCCCACGCTAACGTCTGGTGCCCTTTTCAGCAATTGGATCTAAATGGAATATAATATATACTGACCAAAATAATATAGTTTACAAAATTTAGATCAATTCAATAAATGCATGTCTTGCATTTCCATGCACTCGTAACGTGAAGTTGAACCCGCAACGCGGTATGTCATTATGTTGTGAAAAATGCACAAAAATCCTTGAAAATGTATCAGAAGTTGGTTGCGATGTAAAATGCAATATCAAGCTCAAAAGGGATTCCGGGAAGGGCTCTTTAAAGGATTTCGCATGCGCCTATTTTTCATTTTCGAGAGGCATGAATTGTTAATAAATTTTCAAGTTTATGCATTTTCAACTACGGTCAGGTGACATACCGCGATGCGGTCAACTCTTTCTAAGGAAGAATGTATAAATATACAGCCAACGGTGTAGATATACGGCATACCATGTAGGAGTCCGCATAGGAGTCCGAACCATACTATACATGGTTAAGGTTGCTTACTGCCGTATAAAGTCTGATAATGTACAGTCCATTTCCACAGCGGTACCGTACCGTAGTAGAATTCTTTTCTAACGCTCTTAGTACGGTGCGGTTTGGGTATAGGTAGTGCGGGTAGATTTGCGGTGAACTTAGCTCTGTTTCCAAGGTTATCCAGTGCACACCATGAGCCAATGCCGTGTCTAACTGACGCGTTAGTGGGACAAATTATTCCTAGAATTGGAACGGCTTTCGTTTGCTGTCACTCAATCGGAGAATTTGTCCTGGAAGAGGGACTTTGTGCGCAATAAGTAGAAACCCGTAGATTCCGAGGAGTACTAGGCTTATCCGGAAGGATTTCTGCTCCCACGTCGCTATATGTTTTGATATGATTTATCCATGTACTACAACAGCACCTGGACAAATGACCCAGGCTCTCAATTCTCTTCCCCTGGTAATCTCTAGTTACAATAGGATGAAAACATCTTTAAAGCTCGCTCAAGATATGCTCGACCTACTTCATTATTAGAGTGGTTAGTTCGAATCAGTCCGTGAGTTACACTGACTCTTTGAACGATACGTGATTCATTCCACGATTGTGAGCGTATATGATACAGTCATAGCCTACATGCCGAATCCAATGATGGCATGCTAAAACTTCATTAACGTACAAGTAGCCTCGTAACCACAGCGGCTGTAGCAACTCCCAACGTCAGTCCCGTCAAAAACTTTGGGTCCAGCATCACATCACTTCCAAAGCTCCACACACCATTAGCCTTCTTCACAGACGCAGCAATTGCTTTATGATCCGAAGTATACACCTTCTTTGCCGTGTTGAAAGCCCGGTGAGTGACTTCGAATGTCTGGGTGTTCAATGCCGGGATACCATCGATACTATGAGCGTTTTTTTGTTTCCAATAACTGCGCATGCCGTTGTTTGCCAACATCCCGGCTTGCCGATGCTCAAGCTCGTCATCTGAACTACTAGCGGATGACATTTGGAGGTATTCGTCGTCTGTGGCCTCCCTCTTCTGAGCCCATTGCAAAAGCTGGTTTCGGTGGGATTTGAATTCGTAGAATGGAATAGCATATCCGCAGGACTATGTATAGCGCGAGTTTGAGCGTCTCTAAAGGAGGATGGACCGGCACGAGGGTACCTACCGTTCCGACTTTATGTACGTCAATCATAATCACGGCTCTCGACCCAGGTGCGCGTGTTTCTGGAGAGATATATTGGTTGTATTCTGGCGTCCCAAATTCGTATACAGTCCCTAGCGAAAAATATACGTAAGAACGGAATGTCGGGGCGAAGGAGGCGGAATCGGAAGCGCGTGCGACAAAATTGAGGAGAACGAGAGGAAAATTCGCTCTCGCTCTTACTGACCTGTCCCAAAGAGCCTAACGATTCTCGGAGGACCTTCAAAGGCGTGGAAGAGAATCGTAATACGACTATTTCCAGGTTCCTTCAGATGCGAAATTGTCTCCACACCTAATTGTTGCCTCGAGCTCAGCAAAGTCCTCCCAAATTTTGGAAAAAGAGTTGTAGACGTACCGCTCCCACTCATATCCTCATACCAAACCCTGCTCTGATTGACGATGTGAAACATTCCCCTTGTACACTTTGGCGAGAGGTTGACATGTCCTTGGCCGCTGAGAGGTGCCGTGGCGGTCCAGAACATTTGCTGTTTTTCAATCCATGAGAGGAGATGCGAAGGGATTTCGTCGAAGAATTGGCCCATTCGTTCTCGAGTTCCTTTCCAAGATATCCTAAGCACTGAGATGGTGGTTTGGGAAGGAATCGAGTCAGCAGGGGTACGCGCTTATTATTCTAATTGACTCTATCGGACTTCATCGGAGCGGGGTATCGAATGCACGGCCGATGAGACCTAGCAGCCCTGGCGCAATGCCAAAATAATTAGGCAAGAGATAGGTTGTACCCTAAAGTCAGTTGCTGGGCGACAAAAGTACCTGTGGATTGAACGAATGACGTCACCTGTGGGGCTGGTTCAGTATTGTCTGCAGTGAAACAATTCGCCTAGTATAATCTAGCGATCGATTTCACGCCTCTAGCTGACTGCCACCCACCATCTGATTCAACGTGCATCTGCAACGATACCACCTACATCTTCCCCCGCTTAGTTCCTGCAGTCCCGCAACTCCTCCCACTGACTCGACTGCATCATCCAACTCTACCATGGTAAATCTCATTCGTTCACGAAAGTCAGCATCCTGACAAGTTTATCCAACTTGTCAGATTGAGTGGCATCTCCATGATTAAGACGCTATATGTCCGATCTGTATGCCACTGTAGGAGCAGCTGAACTCGATATCCGGGCTAGGGACCCTGCCGATTCAGTATTTACGCTCGATATCCTCTTCCTTTAACAAAGACGAATTCTACTTTCTCGCTATTCTACAAGCATTGACATCGTAACAGCATTCGCTTTACGTCAGGATGAGTTTTCCCATAGCGTACCCTGCCTAGTTGTCAATTTCGATGATCGTCTGACACAGGGCCGGACCTCAGAAAATTAACGGACTTACGAGTACGACTTTGTGCTACTGTTACTGGTACAGCTACATCTTCCGAATGAACGAGCCAACCCTCTTCCCCCTTTTCCAGTTTTGTGCAAGTCAGCACGAGCAAACCCTGACTTGATCAATGCCTTGGGTAGGCGCTGATTGAGCCATCGTCATCTGTGGCACTGGCACTAGTTAGTTAGGCTAAGAATCTGAATCCTAACGGTAAAGACACTGTGAATTTTCTGAACAGTTCAATGCGTAGGAGGGTCATCACCTGCGGGCTTTTTTTTATAAGTTCCCACAATCCAGCTATAAATTACCGCGTCGGCCCACTCCTTTCAAGTGGAGCCCCGGACTTAAGACTTTGAGGTGTGTACCTGACTACCACAAGCTGCCTCGGGGGTAGTGTCCAATTCTATAAAAGGTCATGACCAAACCAATCGAACCCCATACCGAGACTCAAAACGCCGTCATGACATTTACACATGTCTCCGTCAAATTACACCCAATGGTTATATCGGTATTAGAAATTTTACAAGGTTCAAAAAGCCCATGAATTACAAGGTAGAACATTTTCTTCGTCGGAACCAAAACCTAGTCTTGTCATCTTGCATCCCACGGGACCCCAACCATTTTATCGGAGGCATTGCTCCCTCAACTTCTAGTTTGAAGTCATACGCAAGAAGGAGATGGGCTATTATTGCTTTGACCTCATTAACCGCGAAGAACCTTCCAGGACTACAAAGATAAAAAGTACACAATTAGTATATCGGATTAGTGATTAGTAGAGCCGCTGTTCTTTACGATAGAGATTTGATGCCACTTACCAAGCTTGTCGACCTGTCCCAAAAAGAAGGAAATCTGCCCTCGAAGCTACCATCTGATGCTTGAAACTTTGACCAGGATCCTCTCTCATCCTCGAGAACCGGAATCCGTCAAACTTGTCGGCATCAGGGAAATAATCCTGTAGATATCTTTCTTAGCATCTAAGAGGTACATGCAATGCAACGCCGTATACTGCGCTTACATTGTCGTGATGAATAGCCCACATAGGAACCGCAAGCGTTGCGCCGGCGGGCACTGTTACCCCATTAGAGAATGTAAAGTCCTTGAGGACCTTCCTCTCTAGACCATCTGTTGATTGTATAATGTTCAGGTTGAGCAGTTTCACCTAAATGATGCAGAACACAAGTAAACTCACATGCAAAACTCAAATAGCACCTCTGCGACTCCTTCAGAAAGCTATCCAGCTTTCGCATTTCATCCATTCCCGCTTTGGTCCAACCATGTTCAGAGACAACGTCTTCAATTTCATCTCGGAGTTCGTCGACATATTCTGAATGGAGCGCAAGGCTGCTTACGGCGAAACTTGCAATCTGCGGGAAATGATGCAATTATAACATTCAGTCGAAATATTAGGAGCTGGATACTGACCATATTCTGTAAAGCAGTGTCCCTGTCAGAAAAGCGAAAATCTCAACTATGAAACTCACTGTACTAAAAATCGCTGCAAGATTAGCTGATAAGAATCGCAAAACAAGATCATCGATTGTCCGACGAGAGTCAGTAGTAGCTTTACTGAGGAGCCACGTTAAAAGATCATTCTAATTGCAGTAAACAATGAGGATATCCACAGGAACAAGTAAATCAGCGCGAACCGGTCTTTCCGCCCAGCCCTCACCATAATACTCTTCATTTGCCAGTCGTTCTTGAATGATAGGCACGAGATGCCTCTTGGCTCGTCGCACTGCTGCAGGAAGAGGACTGACAAATTTCCCTACCAACCTGCCGACAGAGGGGCAAACAACAAAATATATATGTTTATGGTCCACAAAATTCATGACCAGTTATGGACTACTCACGGCTTTATGAAGGTTGGGAATCTTCCAATAAAGGAAGCCGCTAAAATGACTCGAATGGTGTACCGGATATTGAGATCCTGATGGTTGAGAGAGGGGTAAATAAGTATGACATGATTTGGAAGGATGGTGTTCGCACAAGATAGTCTGGGTTGCGACAGAGAGGTAAACCAGAAAAGAATCGATTGCTTGTCCTCGCGACCAATGGCATGAGCGCGTCATTCAGATTGATAAGTTCCCAGTCTAATAGCACACAACTCGGAAGCGGACAAAAATCAGAAAGACGAGACATACCATCTTTCTGGGGGAATAGTTCATCGAAAGACGCGCTAATCTCATCTGTAATTTCGGCAAATTTTGCAACGATATTCCTCGTAAAACGTCCCTTTACAACGTTTGGTACATACGGATCCTCATAGAATGACTTGCCGAGCGTATGTTCCGCTTGTACCAGCTAAGTACATGTTGTCAGGCATTGGCCATGTAGGCAACATCGGCACGAAAGAGTACGTACATCTTTGAGTCCTTCCAAGGAAGAAATAACATCGTCAGAGGCTTTTTGCAAGTCTTCAATGAGAGTAGGGGTTGTTATGAGGACGACCCATTGGGTAAGAACGGGAATCTTGAACAGCGAGCCCCGAAACTGGTACGTATTGAGAGGAAATCGAACTGTCCAGCAGTGAATGAAACCTCTTACATTGTCATATCCCTGCTTTACTATTCCAGATGCGTTGAGAACAGAGCGAAAAGGATCCGTGAGAGGTGAAAAGAGCCCATTGCTTGAACCCAGCGGGATGTCAGCCAGCTATCGAACAAATGTTCAGTGGGGGTATTGCCGACTGTAAAGGCAGAAACCTAACCTTGCGTTTGAGGCCTTGAGTGGTATAATACCAGCTCCCCAACACAAGAAGTGCAAGAGCATAGGGAATGGTAAGGCAAGAGATCATGGATGAGGCCTTGAGGGTCGATAACGACGGTGAATCTGTGTGATGTATGGTGTGCCACTCCTTTAAGTCTCCTTTATGGTATCCTTATCGATGTTGGATCGCACACACACCATATGTACAAATTAATCCGCCTAGTAAGAATCACTGACAGCCTGCTTGGTGCCTTAATACCACAATCTACCTCTTGAGCGAACTTACGCGACCATCGGAAGGAAGTTCGGACATCGGAACATCGGCAACAGATTCCTTCGGCGATCCTTGTCCTTGGCAGGCCAGTTATCTATTATCCATCCATCATCTATTATCCATTATCCACTATCTACGTATCACTCTATGTCTTCCGTCCTTGTCATTGGAACCCACCTCGACGACGACGCCGAATGAAATAAATGATTATTTGTGAAAATCTCTTTCTAAAGAGCTTGAATACGAAGATACGTACTCAGATCATTACAAGTACTGTGTAAAACTCTCCGAAGCAATTCCTGTCGAGCTGAACCCCCAGCCAAGTCCAACCCAATCAATTCCATTTTCTCTCCTCTGCCTTGCAAAATAAATAACTCCTAGGAAGAACTGTAGCAAGAAAGACAAAATGGCTGGGCATTTAACAGAATAAATGCGTACCCATAGCAGAAGCACTGCTAGAAGTGACTCCACCTTGAAAAGGACATGTCTGTTCGGGACATATCCCATCGGACCTGAAAACTTTCCAAGCAGCTATAGACTACGAGCTTGACATCTTGAAAACAGTAGTGTAAAACCTTCTCCTGGCTACACACGCAGTGATTTACCACTGAAATCAGAGGTTCAGAAGGTGCATAAAATTGTAGTAAAACTCTTGCAAGCTCACTCGTTCCTTTTTCTTCTCACTTGAAAACCTGAGAAACCTACTTCACAGACATAGGATATAAGCAGATTATTTGGAGGCCCTTAGTATTAGCGCGCAGGCTTTGTATATATGACCGTACAATGAATTGAGACCTGGAAAATGGACTTCCATGGGGAGATAGCCGACTGCTCGGCATTTTATAGAAGGGGGGTTCAAATTCAACAATTTTGGCTCCGACTCAGGGCTGTTGAGCTGGGTCCCATCCCAGTCACGGCTCGAGGACTATTCTGTACCGTGGTCCATCGTTTAGAGGCCTTATGGTTGATTGTGATTGTCATGTTAGTGTGGCATCAGCAGCCTCAAGATATATGTACTAAGACAGATACTTTGCCAATTCATTAGGCCATAACAGGGAGGTGATTGTTGTTATCTTCCTTGTGACTTTTGCTATTAGTGAGTGTATCTCTTTCCCAAGCGCGTTCCAGCATGACACGCAGAATGATCATTTCCGGGGAAATGCACTATAAGTAGCGCATATCAATAAATACATTTGGAGATTTAAACACAAGTACCCCTACCTCGCATTGAACCATTGATGGTACAAGAAGATTTTGCGCAACATTGTTGCCACCAAACAGCCCCAAAAAAATGATGAAGATGATGGAGAATGAAGTGCGGACTCAATGACAATGACTGGAACTCCTGTGTAGATTTGTGCATCAACTAACCCAATCAATTCTTGTATTTGCTTTTCATGGTAAATAATCTTCCTGGCAATCAGAGCGGTGAGCCAGATCGGGAGAATCATAAGAACAATCCAGACTGGGAGAGAAAGGGGATGCCAGTGGGTTTCGGTTGGAAGTGCAATCTGAATAGTTGTCAAAATCGAGAGAACTGTGTTCAACATGTGGATAAGTGTTGTAGTCATAACTCCAAAATGAAAAAAGGCTACCCACCGACACAGGCTAGATAGAATATCGCAGGAGGAACAACAATGTACCATGTATAATTCCAGAGAACAGCAACTCGATAAAGCTGGATTATTCAAAAAATGAAACCTGGAAGTAACCAAATAAGTAATCATAAACATACCATGAGTGCATCTGCCAGGAATGAAGCCAAAATAGATGCACTATTCCCGAGGGTCAGCAGAGGGATTGATTGCTTCTCTATCATGTAGGCAAATGGTCCTCCAGGATATTCACGGTCATTGATCCAAGCATTTTGATTAAAGCAAATGCTACAAGCCAAATTAATTGTGCCAAATGCAAAAAGGAGTGTGCTATATATTAGCCGACCAATCCAAATTTGGCTTTGGAGCTCCTGCTTTCTCTGCTTGAGGGTGTAGTAGAAGGTTATGGAAAAGACCATAACATGAATACCTGGACATGCAAAGATGAGAATATGACTAATCTATTTGTCTCAATTAAACTCCACCGTATCCTACTGCAGCAAGATGAGTTGCAACATAGTTTGATTGTTCATACCATAGGGATGTAGCATCTTCTTGAGTCCCGTATGGATTAACCATGTAGAGTGAATAAAGTAGCCAATGTGAGGAATGTAACCGACTTGCAGATCGCACGGAGCTGGGTAAAAAAGGGGTGAGGGAGGCTTATGCTTTATTTATATAACTGAAGGGCAGTGACCTTGTGCAAGGGCCAGGGCTGAAACCTTGTATCATCAAAACAATAGCATTCACTTTGTAGAAAGCTGTGTTAGAAGTTTTCAGCCAGCTTTCAACTGAACATGGGAGAGAGTCTGTTGATCTGTCGCAATACCCGCTTGCTGGAATACCTACAATTTTACAATCATGAGTTATGTAGCCATCATTGAAGTGCCCTTTCAGGCCGCCTCAATTCCAATGGAAAATATAATAAATCACAAATGTGACATACATGCATAGACGGGATATTGGTTCTCTGTTGCATAACTTCAATATTCAAAGTCTGTCAATTTGGCTACATAAGTTCCTGCCTCCGATATCTGGGTTGAACAGTCAAATGTCAAACATATATATACCCGCTTGTACCGGTGATTTGCGACTTTGATCGGTCATCGGTATTACTATAATGATGGAAATATGAAGTAAACACAGTTACAGTATTAACTGATTATTAAAAAATAGAATCTAGGATCTTTTAAAGTGTTTTGAGAGAAAAAATGAAAAGCACAACAAAGAACAGTGCTGTATAATTGGCCAACTCCCCATCTAGATTTTGTTAAGAGAGTGTTTGCATTGGTAAAGTTTAAGACATAAAGCTTGATATCTGCTTGATATAAGTATAGCATTTGATGAATTATCGCAGAATGTCCCTGAAGACGAGTGTTACCACGGTCCGTGGGTGATCCCATGGACAGGCTACAGTAGTAGAAATACCGAAGATTTCTTGCTGTGAGTTCTGGGATTAAAAATACTTGAAATCGGACTTAGGGCATTCATGGATAAGCTTGTGCTCATTCTGTCACGTGTCAGTGACGGAGTAACAAAGCACGCAGACAAGAGGTGAACAAAGTGAGCAGACATCGAAAGTCTTTCCTGAGTATTCAGCCAGAAATGACAAGGATAAAGTGTCGATTCAGAAAATCCTGCCCTACTTCTATGTATATGCTGGCTTATATAGTAAATTAGGGTATATGTAATAAGTTGAGTAACTGTCCAAGTGATCTACGAGTAACGATGCGAGTACAGATGGAGTGAAAGTGCGAATGTAGTTTAATTGAATGAATGTAATGTAAATGATGAATAGAAGGAATGTGGGTATATGCGGAGCTATGCAAGTGTTATGGCGATACGTGACGCACCGCTACATATGCCCTCCCGAGATTGCGCAGGAATCTCGCACCAAGTCCATCCAACAACACCTAAGTTTCCATGGGGGTGTTGGTCAAAGAAGAAGCAGAGCTGGAAGGAGTTTGTTGCCCTGTGGGGCGATGAGCTTTTGCTTTGCTTCTGGCATGAAAAATCCCTGACAGCTTTGGATCTGCTTTTCTCGTGCTATTGAGTGCCTTCCTGGCCTGATGGTCCTGTATAGCAAGGTCACATTTGCGATCATGTGCACTGCTTTTTACAAGGGCATGCACAATTCCCTGAATATGAGAGCCCAAGTACCCAGCAAAGAGGCTATCAATTTCTGATGAGGAAGAGGGAGGGGGAGCTGGTGTATGGGCAGTGGGGGGTCTAGGATAAGCCTTCCTGGCATTCTTGAATAGCTTGCTGTCAAAGAGCTGATGGGACTTGCAGTCATCATTCTTCCACACACAGTAGTAGGCAATGTGACCTTCACCAATGGATGGGGTCACACCATCATCACAAAGTGTCATGAATTGGTACTTAAATTGGTCAGGTGAGTCAAGATTAATGATAGTAGCTATGGCCGCATAGTTATCTAAGTCCGGAATATTCCAGCTGCATGCCAAAGCAAAGGAGTGATGTACCATGTCCATCATGAATGTGTTGCCTTTCCTATATATGGTTTCAGGTGTAGTGAGGCGGCTAGTGATGGTCCAGGATAATTTCTCCTTGGGATTATAGCTGACTGAAGGGAGATCCTGAATGAATATGTGGTCGCTGGACAGGAGGGGGAGGTGGGTGCAAAGAGGCATGGATAATGAAGGAGCATGAGAGTAATTGTGCAAAGATTGTGAGGGAAGGGAATGGGTGGGGTAAGAGATGGAGCAGGCACTGGTATATATGTGATGCTTTCTGCCCTCCTCATCAATGAGAGTAAAATTTATGAACCCTATAAACAGTCCATTAGCACCCTCAGCAGGGATGTCTGCATCCTGAGCAAATTAGATACTTAGTCCAGCCCCATTGCTTTGAGATATTCAGCCAATGGTTCCAAGTGGCTGACATTTTCATAGGGTAGCCAAGTTGTGTCCCCAGATTTCTATTGAACCTCAAACATGGAGTCTATCCTTGACCCAGTATGTGAAAGTATTTGGTCGACTGAACATTCACCTGCAACATCACCAAAATTGGCAATTTGATCTTCCAACTGACCAGGGAAAAGACAGTCATCATTAGGAAGATGAATACGCAGTAGGAATGCATGAAAAACATCATGAATGCCTCTTCATTTCAGAGTCAGTGGCAGTTGAATTTTACAAGATGATTCACCAATGATCTCAAGGACCCTGTATGGTCCAATATATTTGGGTATGAGTTTTCATGCTCTTCCCTTTGGAAATGAAATATTCTTAGTAGAGATATACACAAAATCTCCCTTTTCAAATGGGGAAGGAATGCAGTGGCAATTTTCATCTTGAGTTTGCTTAGTCTGTTGAGAGAGCAATGAATTGTGTGCCAACATTATTGCCTCTTTCATTTTCTGTGCAAAAATTTGAACCCCCAGGAATTCAGACTTGTCCGGATCATTCCAAATAAAAGAACAAGGTAATCAATTAAGGAAGAACGGTGAATAACCAGTGGTCTCAGATTGTGTTAAATTGATTGCAAATTCCACAGCAGGTAGCCAAACAACCCAGTCAGTCTGGCACTCATTTACACACTGATGCAGCATTTGTGTAATTGTTCGGTTTGAGTGTTCTGTGAGACCATCTGTCTCAGGGTGGTAGGCACTGGACATATGCAATTTTGTCCCAATAAGAGAATGAAGATGGGACCAGAAATGACTTGTAAAAATTGAGTCGCAATCACTTACAATGACTTTTGGCAGTCCATGATGCTTATAGACTTCAGTGAATACAAGCTCAGTAATATCTTTGGTCTTATAATTAGCCCAACTTGGTACCACATGAACCATACCAGTAAGATGATCGACAATATTAGTGATCATGTCAAAGGTCCCATCACGATTTGAGCTTTGTGGAAGCGGTCCTATGAAATCAATTCCAATTACCTCCCAAGGGCACATTGGAACTGGTAAATGCTTGAGCAATCCATATGGCTTATGATTTGAGGACTTCATTCTGTGACAAACTGAACAACTTTCACAAAATTTCTGGGTATCTTTGACCATTGTTTTCCACCAGACATGGTTGTGGAGATATGCCAATGTCTTCTTTGTACTGAGGTGGGCTAATAGTGAATGCGCCTCATCAAGGAGCACTTCACACAGCTTCCTTGGGCCCACAAAAATATCTGGAATGCAGAGTACCTTATGATCTGGCAGCTTCAAGTAAATTTTTCCATGCACTACTTCATAATTTTGGTAATCCTTTGGATTTTGCATAACAGCATTAAAGATTGAATCATTTGAGTATTGGTTCTTGACTACACATTCCACATCAATGCCAGAACATCCTTGAGATACAATTTGCAGTAGTGATGGTGGGCACTCAGGGTCCATCAATTCAGTAATTTGAGCTGTCGCTGTCACTGAACACTGATCAATCTGATCCACGGCTTGTTTTGAATTCAATGTTTCCACTGGTTTAATTTCTTTTGGACAGTTTGCCATGAGGTCACACTCAACAAACGGCATTTTCTTCTAAGCATAATGATGTCTCTCTTGGATATTCTCTTCGGCTGCCAGGGCTTTTGCTGATTTCTGTGGATTGGACCATAACTCTATCTTGCTAGCATAGATGGATTCAGGAACTTGGCACTTTGCCTCAAGTCCTACTAAAACCGGCATTGAATATAGGCTACATTAATAACATCTGCGTCTATCAGGTCATGAGCAGTGTATTCACTATGTGCTCGTACAGTCCTAAGTGCATCATTAGAATATATATGTGATAATGCATCTGCGAGAACATTTTCTGTCCCAGGCACATATTCTATTGTAAAATCAAATTCAGATATTTCCTCCATCCAATGCGCTTGGCATCCTGACAGATCCTTCTGATGTAATAAATGAATTAGTCCCTTATGGTCTGTTATCCATTTGAACTCGACACCCTGTAGAATATCACAATGGCACAACATAGTTTCAATCCCAGCAAGCATCTCAATCTTGTGTACTGGATAATTCTGTTGCACAGAGTTGAGTTTTGCAGAGTAAAAAGCAGCGACTTTGCCCTGTTTCCAGGTACATCCTTGGATTACTGCACCCGAGACACCTGTTGTACATCCATCTGTCAATTTTTGGAGTAATCAAGGGGAACATGATGCATTTTTGATTGCCCAGTAAGTTGTTTTATCTCTTGAAAAGCATGCTCCTCAGAGTGTCCCCAATGAAATGGAACAGTATCACCAGTTACAGCATGCAAATGCCCCATTGGTACACATATTTCTGCAATGTCATCTGCTAGAAACCCAACGGCACCTAGAAAACCATGCAGCAAGTCTCGATTGGTAGGAGATTTCCATTTTAAAATTGCATCGACTTTATCTGGATCCATGCAGATACCATGACAGTCAATCACACAACCAAGGATATGAATTTCATTAGCAAGGAAGTATAATTTTTGTTTGCTAACATATAGTTTTTCACAACAAAGAATATGAATAACAAGTTTAACATGTGTAACATGCTCTTCCAAAGTGTTGGAGTAAATGATGATGTTGTCTAGATAAACATCCATGAACTGCCCTATATATGGCAAGAACAAATAGTTCATTAGCATCTGGTAAGTTGCTGGTGCATTGCAATCACCCTGCTGCACAACATGACTCACCATATTACCATCAGGTGTTGACACAGCAGTCTTCCAAACATCTTCAAGCTCAACACAAATTTGTTTGTATGCATCTTTGCCATCCAACATTGAGTGATAGCAAGCCTGTGCTGTGCATCATAAGATTCCATCTATATCTGGTAATGGTGAAGCCAACTTATGGGTATTAGCATTCTGTTGACATAGATCAACAACCACTCAAAGTTTTTCCCTCTGAGCACCTGTTTTAGGAATCAACATCATAGGTACAGTGTTCCTCGAAGTTGTGATCTTCCACCTACCAGTTCAAATGTAAGTGTCCCATTTCTCAGCCCACTGACTATGGAATTTCTCAGATAGGCGAGATGGTCACCAAGGTATAACATGGTTTTCGTCAATAAGAGGGATCTGATGGTTGATGACCCTTAATGGAGGTAAGTCAGTGTTTTTGGCAGAGCCACAAATAGGTTTAGCATACTCTGTTAGCATTATTTGTACTTGTTCCAATTGTTCTGCATAAATTTCCATACTGCAAGATGCTAGTTGCAAAATGGTTGGACCTTGTAGAGGTAGGGATTCTGGACTTCCCACTATAACTTGCACTGGATTAAATCCAACAGTTACTTGATGTTGGAACAAGAATGGAGTCCCTAGTATGAGATCGTAATTAGAAAGATTTGTTGCATCAAAATACCATTTTTCCTTAACATTCTGATATGCAAAATCAATGTTTATGCCCCAGTTTACTGAGAACCTTGAACAGCAAGCTGTAAGGTGAGCAGAGTTGTTAATTCTTGCTTTTCACATTTAAGTTGATCTATCAACATATTAGATATGAAATCAGCAAGTGAACCTGAGTCAATGAGGGCCTTTGCTGGTTGGCCATTCACTACAACTTCAACCACAACTGGACATGGGACTTTATGCTTAGGGTCCTTAACTAAAGTCGCATTTCATTGCAAACCAGCATATTGGTCATGAGGAACTTGAATTCCATTGAGTTCAAGCTCAAAAATCAACTCATTTTCTGGAATATCACCTCACCAAATTAAGTAGTCAATTAATTTATCATCAGTGAGTTCTTGAGCTGAAGAAAAGCCCTGGACTCATAAAACAAATTCCCCAATATAGGCTCATTGTTGTACCACTGGGTTGGTAGAAAAGCTGCACTATAGAAATGCACATACTTTTTACAGATCCATCTGTATAGATCAAACTTAGGTTTTCGCAGGCACTTCACTGGCAATGTAAACAGAAGGCCATGCAATTGGTTCTGCACCATGTAAAACTTGGATGATATGCCAGGGTAAGCACAAAAGCATTGTCCCAAGACTTGCTTAGTATGATCAGGTTCTAAATCATCACCAGGGAAGTATATACAATTATCCAAGAGGTATGTAATAGCTGTCTCATATACATCTCCCATGGCCCTGTTAGCCATCCATTTTCAACTTGGATCATACTGATCTGGGAATTCAAATCCATTCAACTTGCTTCGTTTCAGTGAGTACTACTGTACAACATTGAAATCTGGAGTTTCTAACCATGCACTAGGGATTTTAAACTCACTCTGCTCTGTGCCATTATGAATGTAGGCATGATCTATCACAAGATGTTCAGAATCTGATATTCCGTAAATATAGAATTGTGCTAGGTGATTCAAGTCCTCATTATTTATTAACAATTCATCACCAGCATATGGTGCTGATTTTGCCAATAGAAATTGTGCATGATTGGCCAGTGGGTCACCGAATCCTCATTGTAATGGATCATTTTCCCAACCAAACAAGGTGTGATTCAAATGTCTATGTATGTACACCTGACAATGGGCTGTCAAATCAGACATTTTTTCTGCCTTGGGGAGATGAAATGGGGACTCAAGGTATGTGCCATTTGTACTTGTTCAATATACTCCCAGTTCTGGTCAGCTACTAAATGCTTTTGGAATTCCATAGATCTGTCTTCCCACTTTGGACTACGAAACAGCCATTCTAATGGATCAGGCTCATCATCATTGTCTTTTATAACAGAGTTTTGAGCAGTTGTTTCTGCCAACTCATCCTTTACCTGATCTGGGATTAATGAGAAGGGAGCACTATCAAAACAGGTAGGATAGTCAGACCTCAATTTTTTGTCTGCCAAACAAGGTTCTGAGCTGTCAGAGTAGTCTGGATATATGAATATTTGATGAGTAAGAAACTGGGTTTCCTCAAGGTAAGGGGTACTGCCTTCATCTGAGTCATTAGAGTCAGACTCATATCCATATTCAGTGTCACTATCAGAAACATCTTGCAGTGCTGGAATGGAGTCTAAGTCTGAATCTTCCTCCATATTTTCAGATTCAGTCAGCTCTTTGCCTTCTGAAGTTTCCCAGTCCTCTGACTCATCACTGTAATACATCACTTCAACATCCTCAAACCAATCAATAGCATTGAGAGACAATTCAATAGTGGCATCCTCTACTGCATCATGAAGATTATCAACTTCAGATAATTCAAATTCCATATTGTGACTGGGAATACCTGGTGGGCCTGATGAGTTTTTGTCTGATCTCACTGTATGATTCTTGGGACACTGTCTCAATGTGTGCCCAACTTCACTACAGTTGAAGCAGTGGCTCTCAGCACAGTAATGATCTTGTTCCTCTTTTGACAATTTATTATTACAGCATTTCTGCCATTTTTTCTCAGAGTTCTGTCCAGAGCTTTGACTTGTTGATTTGTTCTGCTGACTGCTACTTGCAGAGTTATCTCCTGTATGCCCTCCAGAGGCATTTAAAGTATTATTGGTTGGATCATAATGCACTCCAGAACATCCTCCACTGCCTGATCCACTGCCATTCCCAGGTGAGCCTCTATTATTTTGATTAGAGCTACCGGCATTACTCTGGCCATGTTTTCACTTGACTTCTTCAATTAACTCAAGTACTTCAGCATGTTCAACTACTTCACTGAAGCTGGATTGTTCTGGGTGAAGATTTTGGCTATATAGTCTGGCTGCAATGTATCCTGTAAATCTGTCCCACAGCAATGAGACTTTTTCCTGCTCATCAATTGGACCAATTGTATCACACAAATCCTCAAAGTAGCCAACATAATCTTGGACCCTGTGTTTTCCTTGGCTGCAACAATGGAGTTTTTGACATTGTTCAGTACACAAACTCGATGGGAATATGTAATCATACAATCATATAAAGAATTGTTGAAGTGTCCATGTGAGAGAGTGGGCCGCTGCAATAAATCATGTGGCAGATATGAGTCTGGACTTTATTCAGATGTGAAGATAAAAAGCCATGGAAGGTTCACCTCCTCTGCAGCATTGCAAATCAACATGCTGGGGATTTGGAGCTTCAAACAGACCACTGACAAAGCTATGTACCTGCCTACAGTCAGGTCTCCATTTTCCTGTTGCTCAAAGTACATGTCACTTTTGACTTGACTATGTATGTTCCTGTGCTAGCACCCACTGGGTACCATAAAAAACAGAAAACAATACAGCTATTGCCAAGTGGACACAAGTGAACAGGCGCCCCCAGACCAAGTGGATATGATGAGCTTGTGGAAATTGACCTTGGCACAGGTGCTGCGTCTGATTCAGTCAGATGTATACCTCATTTTTGGGTGAGAAAAATCGCAGTTTTCTGTGGTCTTTTCAAAGGAAAAGATACATAAACAAGTTGAAAGACCAGTAGGCTTATTGAGTAATAATCATTGCCACCCAAGGCACAGGCTGAGATATGAAAATTGTCCCTAACATTTTCCAGAGTTCCAATATGTAGTATATGTAGTCAAAAACCCTCAAAAATAGAAGAAAGATTTTTAAGGATGCAGAGCAAAAAAATTAGCCTGGAAAAGCTACACATAGGAGACATTGTTGATGTGGGCTTCAGTGTGATCACGGTAGGGAGTGGAAGGCAGAGAGGCACAGCAAAAGTGCTAGTGCTACTCTGAACAATTACATTACTGAACAGAGAGCATACACAGGTGAGTGGCACAGCAGGGACAAGGCAAAACAGAACACATACTAAAGTGTGAAGCAGGAGTGGATCCAAAAATGAGCAAGGAATGCAATGCAGAAACCAACAATAAACCACATTAGAAAGCAAAAGAGCATTGAGGATGAAGAGGACATGGAGGAAACAAGGAAAAGACTAAAGAGAATGACAACGGATGAGTAGAAAGGGAATGGAACACATAGGGTATGCCTCGGCAGAGGGCATTTGTTAGGAGTGACAAATAAAAATTTCTTGGAATTAATGAAAATACAGTCACAAAAGAGACTGTGAGACATCACATCAAGGGAGGTCTCCCATGGACCATGTATAGGGAAAAACATAAGCATTTGAATAGCCACTCTCCCATGCATGACAAGCTTGCTTGCTCAATAAAGATGAATCCTCCATTACATTCCTGACTCATAATTTTTCAGGACAATCACCACAGGTGCATTCATAGAAATTATATGCGCTACCCATCAACTTCCCTATGTATAGTACATTTCCATCCTCAATGTAACAGCTGACTTGTTTGACAAACTGCATGAATTCTCAGGAATTCATTGCTCCACTATACTCAGTTGGAGGGATAGGTTTTATTGATTTTGTACAAAGGGTTCCATCCCTCAACATTCAAAGCACCTTGATTCCAGGGCTCTGTAACATGCTGAGATTGTTCAGCTGTAAGTGAACCGAAGATGGTTTTTGCAAGTCGACTGTCTTGTGCAATAAAATCACTGGGCCTATCTGTGTGAGCCTGCTCAGGCATAACTGAATTTGAACAGCAACCTCTTGCAGTGCTTGTTAAATTAACAATGTGATCTGCCATTGTCTCTGACAGTGCCTCAGTTTTGGCTTGACATGATGAACTCAAAGTTGGTTCATCTAGGGTTTCCTCAATTTTAACTGAGGGTTGCTTGTGAGCATTCTGTACTTCCAGATCTCTAGCAATTTTGATCACTGCAGTCCTATTGTTTTCATCCTCCTGCCACTTTAGGAAACATTGCCAATTGTTAAGTATGTCAGGCTTTTGCAGACTCTTGTAAATTTGCTTCTGAACATCCAAATTTATGTCATCTTCATTTAAATTGGCAGCACCCCAATTCCCTGGGTCAATAGATTTGCCTTTTCCAGAAGGTGTTCTTTCAGTATTCTGAGCTCCCCTGGCTGGTACTTGAATAGAAACTCAATGCAAAATTTTTTCACATTGCTGAGGTGTAAGCCTAGCCTCAGCCTGCTTAATTACCACAATTTGCTCATCAGACAAATCAATGAGAGAATTATTACCATTGTTATTGGTATTGTAATTACTACCCTGACTTTTGTGCTCAGGGATTTTTCTTACTTCTGATCCTACCTGACTGTGCTTGTCAGCTTCAAGTAGATCTGTGCGACCAGAGGTACTGCTCTGGTCATTGGTTCAAGATCCAGGCCTCAACAGTGGCCATGCAACTCCCTCTGGAGTCAAACCCCCTCTGGGGTCTCGAGCCTTGCTCGGATCGCTCTCCTGTGTGGGGTGCATAACAGGGTTCAACAACCCTGATTCCCACTCATCCAGAGTGGGGTGATGAGATGAAAATGATGGCTTACCCGGTGCCGTGGGCCTGCGCAAGCCCTCACCTGAGGAAGAACCTGTAGTCATAGTATCTGAGTTAAAGAGAAAAATTTGTATACCCAAAGTACAAGTTATTTCTGAAACCAAATAGTCAATTGGAAGGAGTTTCAACGAAGCAAGCCTTGTGAGCTAGAAACACCAGAGGATACTCAAAGTTGATCAGACTTTGAGGGAGCCCGTAAGATGTCGAGACACAGAGTTGGCTTGTCAAAAATATGTCACGTGTCAGTGATGGAGTGACAAAGCACGCAGACAAGAGGTGAACAAGGTGAGCAGACGTCGAAAGTCTTTACTGAGTATTCGGCCAGAAATGACAAGGATAAAGTGTCGATTCAGAAAATCCTGCCCTACTTCTATGTATATGCTGGCTTATATAGTAAATTAGGGTATATGTAATAAGTTGAGTAACTGTCCAAGTGATCTACGAGTAACGATGCGAGTACAGATGGAATGAAAGTGCGAATGTAGTCTAATTGAATGAATGTAATGTAAATGATGAATAGAAGGAATGTGGGTATATGCGGAGCTATGCAAGTGTTACAGCGATATGTGACGCACCGCTACACGTTCTTATCAACCCAGACCCATCATATCCATCTTCAAGTTTCAACCTTTGTGCCACAAGGAATGCGTTCCGGCGTTCATCAGCTAGTGGGGAAAGCAAGTAACAGCAGTGACGGAAGATTCAAACCCAATTAGGACGTATTGTTTCAAATAGTGTTACGAGTTTAGAAATTCAAGATAATCGTCAGTTTGCAACGCGCGCGTTTCTCCTGAAATTGAATCTGAGCTTCAAAACTATTTTGTGCACCTGGACCGCTTGATGACGTGCTATTACTTAATTATATGTTGATCCTTGACCCCATTAGCCAAAGTTGTTACATGTTACAAGAAATGTATTATAAAATCATCAATTGGATCCGCTGAGTTTTTTAAGTTAATATCCTACCCAAGTTTAAGCTCATGCAAGTACAATCCGAAAGGTTCAAAGCTTACCTATTCATCTTTTTGTTCACAGCAACGGCAACTGCCATGTACATGATTTCAACCTGCTCACAATAGAAGGAGTGCCGGCATGCCGCCCCAGCCTACCCTGGGCGACAATCACTAGTGTAGGTGACCGTTCAATCATCGAGCGCCAGTCCAAATCCTGCGAATCATTAAACCTGGCAAGCTGCGGCTACGAGACTCGAGAATTTCACGGATTCCCAAGTCCTAGGATGTAGACTGATCGTGATGGGACCGAGGATATTCTGGCAATAAGGCTATGTAGGTGATGGAACCCTGACAATGGGACTCGGACGGGAAAGGGTTGGACGTATCTCCATCAATGGAGTTAAACGGGCACTGAAAGGCGCTCAACTTGACCGCAAAGAGAGGAAGGGGTTCACTTGTATTATTATGTATAAGTCGACTCGGAATCATTGCAAACTTGTTGCAGCTTGTTACCGTCCTCTTGTTCCGGCCAGAGTATATAATATACTCACATGGTTGTGCACTTATGCAAAATCACAATTTAGATGAATTCGGAATAGCGACTCTTACAAACTCGAGAGATGAAGAAATTTGGACCATCTATGATTTATTTACAAGCATGTAAACTGCGAATATTGATTGACAACATAGGGCGGTGCGAAAACTGACCAAAGTACATGTAGAGTATGATCAAGTTATTTATATGAAACTCCTTCAATACTGGATAATAAAAGGTATGAGTAGATGTAGATATAGCCGGGGTTATCCAAGATGAAACTTACCTTGTCGCTAGAGGCCTGGTCTTCAACGATGTCCTCCGCACCACGGCGCCACCTAAGGGAGTGCCATCCAATTCTGGATGCCTCCCCGCTCGCAGCCTGGTCATTGACGATCTCCTCGGCACCACGTTGCCACGTCCTCAATTGCCATCCAATCCTAGCAGCTTCTGAATCATCGGTAGCGCTGGGCGTTTCGCCGCCAACAGCCTGGTCCTGGATAATCTCCTCTGCACCATGACGCCACTTAATCATTTGCCAGTTCATTCTCGATGCCTCTGAATCATTAGTAGCGCTGGATGTTCCCCCGCCCGCAGCCTGGTCTTTAACAATATCTTCTGCACCATGAACCCAGTCCGTTCTGATGTGACTCCATCGAGGCCTCGACGCCTCCGAATCGTTGGTGGTGCCAGTGGCCGGTGTATTACCGCTAGCAGCCTGGTCATCAACGATGTCGCTCGCGGCGCGGAACCAGCGCTCTGTCCATCAAGGCCTCGCCGGCTCCGAATCATCGGTAGTGGCGGGCGTGGCCTGATCATCGACGATGTCCTAGGCACGTCGTACCCAATCACGACCGATTGCGCTCCATCCGAAAGCCGCTTTTTGCTGGTCAGCGGTCTCGCCAGTACCAGAGGATTGGTCGTTAACGATGTCTGCGGCTGGGAACCTCCAGGCGTTGATTTCACCCCATTTGGGAGGGCGGGGGTCGTTGGTAAGGGATTGTTGCCGAGATTGATCGGACATCTTTGATACTGTATTCTAGGGGGTAGAAAGTCAGTAAATCTCGACAAATATGTGATTAATGAGGCCAAGAGCTAACACCCACCAAGAAGTGGAGTTTCGAGTTTTCTCTGTCGGTGTACTAAGAAGTTGGTGGTAATTGGCAATGAAGGCAGATCTTGACGAGATTTTATACGCCTCCCTTCTCCTCCCTCTCTTCCCCTTTCTAGTTACGCTGGCAACGATGCGGCACCTGGCTGGCATCGAGGTGCGATGGCTTATCGCTGATAAAAAAAACCTCCGTGGCGTACCAACAGGCTCAGGTTCACAGAGGTACTGTATAACATAATTTAAAGTCAATGAAATTACCTACGAGACGTCTGTTAACTTTTACACTCTTAGTGTGACAGTCGGTATGATGTGAGAAATGGATATCTGCCAAACTTATGTGCCGAATTTAAAGATAAAATTAAAGGAATCGCGCAATGCTGGTTTTCTTATGACCAGCTGTATCGTGTACGATCTGTCGGAGCACTATAGTACACGGTTGTCGGGCGAGTTGTAGGAGCGACTTGAAGCAACCCACTTTGGACTCCGGGGTTTTTCCGACTTGGCTGGGAATCTGTTCGTGGAGTGAGTGATCAATGATAGATCTTGCAATGTATAGTACTAGTTCATACTAGTACAGCCGATCTTGAATGTAAAGATCGATAAGCAAATTTGGATTTCGAAGCCTGCAGAAATTGGCTGGGAAAGTCTCAATCTAAAGGCGAAATGATATTTGAATCGAGCAACGTGTTTGTTTCGTATCCTAGCCACTCCCCCTTCCTCATCTCATTTAATAGTTGATCAATAATATAAGAAACCTGACACTGGATCGGAAAGCGGAAAGCCTGATCCTGAATCTTTAAGGATGCATTGTTTGTTTGGTTCGGTTTGGGCTCAAATGACGAGTTTGCCGAATTGTACCGCAGGTATCGCATCGAACACAATGTTCTCGGTATCCGTGCCTTACTTCCCCTCTGTTCTACAATACATCCGCATACGGATTCAAAGACTTGTACAAGCTGCACCAAGTCGTTCAGGTGGACACTCGGGAGGCTCAGGCTCTATCCTCCGTCACGGTCGACTGCTACCAAGTATGCGAATATCTGTTATGACCTTGAAGACGCACTACGACAGACCTACCTATCCAAATTAGTATGACACTTGGATGAAAAGTACGCTACCACTTATTTACATAAACGCAACTTAGAGCTACAAGCTAAAAGCTGTAGAGTATCTCAATAAAGATTAAAAGCGATGATTCCGATTCGGGGTTCATTCTGCAGTGATATTTCATACGTATGGACATACCCAAGTATACATTTAATATCCTATCCTATCCTCAAGCCACACCGCTTCAGGCTATATGCAGCTTGTATACCTATATAACCTAAACAACCTATACAAATTTGACAAATTTGACGCAATTGGGAATGGTATGTACGGTACTTGCATTTTTTACGTCGCTCGAATTAGTAAATCCAAGGGATGGGTTCCCATGCTTCAAGTGTACATGATGAAGGTTCAGTAATGACTCTCAGGCTGGAGAACGATTGTCACTGTTGAAAAGAAGTCGAACGTGTTACGTAGCAGGCTATAGTGTAACTTGCAGGGCAGGCAAGCCGAAAAACCGATAAACCGGCAGTTTAATCTTAGCATTTTATTATGCAGCTCTGAGCTACTTGTTATTATCAGATGCTAAGCTACACTCTGTCCGATTATTGGAAGCCTGAATTGACTCCGCTATTGATGAAGGTTGTCGGAACCGCATGCCTGACAGGCGATTATTATTATCTTGCTTCTGACCTTTGCTATTTGTGAGGGTATCTCTTTCCCAGGCGCGTCCCAGCATGACACGCAGAATAATCATTTCCGGTGAAATGCACTATGAGTAGAGCACATCAGTAAATATTGAGTACACGATTTGAACACTTGCCCTCGCACCTCGCACTGAATCATCAATGGCACAAAAAGATTCTGCGCAACATTGTTGTCACCAAACAGCCCCAAAAGAATTATCGAAATGATGGAGAAGGGAAGTGCCGACTCAATGACAATGGCCGGAACTCCCGTGTAGATTTGTGCATCCACTAACCCAAGCAATTCTTGCATTCTCTTTCTATGGTAAACAATCCTCCCAGCAATTAGAGCGGTCAGCCAAATTGGGAGAATCATAAGAGCAATCCAGACTGGGAGAGAAAGGGGATCCCAGTGAGTCTGGGTGGGAAGTGCGATCTGAGCAGTGGCTAAAATTGCGAGAACTGTGCTCAGTGAATAGATAAGCATATTGATTGTAAGTGAAAAAAAAACTACTCACCGACACAGGCTAGATAGAATATTGCAGGAGGAACAACAATGTACCATGTGTAATTCCAAAGAACAGCAACTCGATAAAGCTGATTCATGCTAGAAATTAAATTCGCAGTGACCGAAGAGGTAATCATCAACTTACCATAAGAGCATCTGCCAGGAATGAAGCCAAAATAGATGCACAATTTCCGAGGGTCAGCAAAGGAATTGATTGCTGCTCTATCATGTAGGCAAATGGTCCTCCAGGATATTCACAGTCATTGATCCAAGCATTTTGATTAAAGCAAATGCTACAAGCCAAATTGATCGTACCAAATGCAAAAAGGAGTGTGCTATATATTAGCCGACCGATCCAAATTTGGCTTTGGACCTCTTGCTTTCTCTGCTTGAGGGTGTAGTAGAAGGTTACAGAAAAGACCGTAACATGAATACCTGGACATACAAATATGAGAATATGACTAATCTATTGGTCTTAAATGAATTGCACCATATCCTACTGCAGCAAGATGAGTTGCAACATAGTTTGATTGCTCGTACCAGAGGGATGTAGGATCCTCATGAGTCGCGTATGGATTAACCATGTGGAGTGAATAAGGTAGACAATGTGAGGACTGTAACCGACTTGCACTGGGTGAAAAGGGGATTATGCCTTATTTATATAAGTGAAGGACAGCGGCCCGTGTGCATGGGCAGAGGCTGAAACTTCAAAAATTGTGTTATCAATATCATAACATTCACTTTGGAGAGCTGTTTTAGAAGTTTTAACTGTCCAGTTTTCAAATGAACATTGGCAGACACTGGTCACTCGATCTGTCGCAATAGGCGCTGGCTGGAATATCTACGGTTTTACGATCATGCTGAGGCAACATTACTTACATACCCATCATTGAAGTGCCAGGCATTCAGGCCGCATTGATGCGAATCAAAGATATAATAATTTACAGAAATGACATACATACATAGAAGAGATATTGCAAGGTGTCATTGCATAACTTCGATATTTAAAGTTTGCTGATTTGGCTACATAAGTTCCGGCCTCTGATGACCAGGTTGAACAGTCACATGTCTAACATATGATAGTATATCCGCTTGTAACGGTAATTTGTCGGTCGTCGGTACATTAATGATGGAAATATGAAGTAAAACAGTTACAGCATTAACTGATTATAAAAAAATAGAACCTAGGCTCTTTTGAATTTCATGGTGTTTTTTTAGAAAAAAAAATGATAAGCAGAACAAAGACTCTCAGTACTGTACAATTGGCCAGCTCCCTATATAAGTAACAGCTTCAATTTTATTAAGGGAATGTTTGTGTTGATAAAGTTTGAGACATAAAGCTTGATTTATGCTTGATATATAGTATTTGATGAATTATCGCAGAATGTCCCTGAAGATGAGTCTTGCCGCGGTCCGTAGGTGATTCCAGGGGCAGGTCAAAATACCGAAGATTTCTTGCTGTGCGTTCTGTGATGAAAATACTTGATAATCACGAAATCGGACTTTGGGTAGTCATGGATAAGCTTGTGTTTGTTCTTATCAACGTATCATATCCATCTTCAAGTTTCAGCCTTTGTGCCGCCAGGAATGCGTTCATGCGCTCATCAGCTAGTCGGGAAGATAACCTAATAGCAGTAACGGAGGATTCAAACCAAATCAGGAAGTATTGCTTCGAGTAGTGTTACAACTATAATGATTCAGGATATTCATCAGTGTGCAACGCACGCGTCTATGTATGCTGGAATCGAGCCTAAGCTTCAAAATTGTCTTGGTGTCACACCTCGATGGACTGATGACGGACTAATACTTCACTGACATATGTTGATTCTAGACTCCCTGACTGGCCAATATTGACTGACCAGGTTACAAGCTGTCCTAAGTATTGTAGAATCATAAATTGGATCCGCTGAGTTTTCTTAGATTAATCTCCTATTCAAGTTCAACCTCGTGCCGGTATCCGAAAGATTCAATTTCAAAGCTTACTTGTTTGTTTCTGGATCATAAGTTAGAGAAAAGCCCCACTGATACTTACAGTATGTGTACAGGACGAAGATACTCTATGAATAATGAGTATACACTTGGACGAAGTATTTTAACAACACGTGCAACTGCCGTCTACGCGAGTTCAACCTGTCGACAACAGAAAGATGGCCGTGCTATGCTAGACCAGAAGGGCTGGGACCAGGGAGTGATTGACAATCATGGTAATAGGTGATCGTTCAAGCAGCGAGTGTGAATCTGAAACTCGCAATTCATCAGACTTGGAAGGCTGTAGCTATGAAAATGTTCCGGATATACCCAGCACGTAAACTGATCTTGATTGGGACTGACTTTATTTTGGCAATGAGGTTACATAGGTGCGGGACTCGGACGGAATGTCCCACGGACGTATCTCCATCAATTGAGTTAAAAGGGCACTCGATTTGACCCCAAAGAAAAGATGGTGTTTGCTTGCATAGATCGATGTATCGTCGCTTTTTCCCTCGTTGTGAACTTGTTGACCCACTCTTATTCCGATCGAGTATAATACACAAACACTTGTGTAAAATCACAATCTAGAATCAGTTTAGGACACGAACTCGAGGGATGAAAAAAATTTGAGCATCAATATAATCTTTGAACAAGTATGAAGATTGTGGACATCGATTGACAACATGGCGGTGCGGAAACTACAGTACGTATTTTCCTGATTGCTTATATGAAACCCCTTCAATACTGGATAATAAACGGTATGAGAAGATGTACATATGGCGGGGGAGCTTCAAGATGAAATTTACCTTGTCACTGGCAGCCTGGTCATCAACGATGTCTTCGGCACCACGGCGCCACCTAAGGGAGCGCCATCTGGATGCCTCCTCTGAATCATCGGCAGTAGCGGACGCTTCCCCGCTCGCAGCCTGGTCATTGACGATCTCCTCGGCGCCACGCTGCCACATTCTCAACTGCCATCTAATCCTAGCGGCTTCCGAATCATCGGTAGCGCTGGGCGTTTCACCACCGGCAGCTTGGTCTTTAACGATATCTTCTGCACCATGAACCCAGTCCGTTCTGATGTGACTCCATCGAGGCCTCGACGCCTCCGAATCGTTGGTGGTGCCAGTGGCCGGTGTATTACCGCTAGCAGCCTGGTCATCAACGATGTCGCTCGCGGCGCGGAACCAGCGCTCTGTCCATCAAGGCCTCGCCGGCTCCGAATCATCGGTAGTGGCGGGCGTGGCCTGATCATCGACGATGTCCTAGGCACGTCGTACCCAATCACGACCGATTGCGCTCCATCCGAAAGCCGCTTTTTGCTGGTCAGCGGTCTCGCCAGTACCAGAGGATTGGTCGTTAACGATGTCTGCGGCTGGGAACCTCCAGGCGTTGATTTCACCCCATTTGGGAGGGCGGGGGTCGTTGGTAAGGGATTGTTGCCGAGATTGATCGGACATCTTTGATACTGTATTCTAGGGGGTAGAAAGTCAGTAAATCTCGACAAATATGTGATTAATGAGGCCAAGAGCTAACACCCACCAAGAAGTGGAGTTTCGAGTTTTCTCTGTCGGTGTACTAAGAAGTTGGTGGTAATTGGCAATGAAGGCAGATCTTGACGAGATTTTATACGCCTCCCTTCTCCTCCCTCTCTTCCCCTTTCTAGTTACGCTGGCAACGATGCGGCACCTGGCTGGCATCGAGGTGCGATGGCTTATCGCTGATAAAAAAAACCTCCGTGGCGTACCAACAGGCTCAGGTTCACAGAGGTACTGTATAACATAATTTAAAGTCAATGAAATTACCTACGAGACGTCTGTTAACTTTTACACTCTTAGTGTGACAGTCGGTATGATGTGAGAAATGGATATCTGCCAAACTTATGTGCCGAATTTAAAGATAAAATTAAAGGAATCGCGCAATGCTGGTTTTCTTATGACCAGCTGTATCGTGTACGATCTGTCGGAGCACTATAGTACACGGTTGTCGGGCGAGTTGTAGGAGCGACTTGAAGCAACCCACTTTGGACTCCGGGGTTTTTCCGACTTGGCTGGGAATCTGTTCGTGGAGTGAGTGATCAATGATAGATCTTGCAATGTATAGTACTAGTTCATACTAGTACAGCCGATCTTGAATGTAAAGATCGATAAGCAAATTTGGATTTCGAAGCCTGCAGAAATTGGCTGGGAAAGTCTCAATCTAAAGGCGAAATGATATTTGAATCGAGCAACGTGTTTGTTTCGTATCCTAGCCACTCCCCCTTCCTCATCTCATTTAATAGTTGATCAATAATATAAGAAACCTGACACTGGATCGGAAAGCGGAAAGCCTGATCCTGAATCTTTAAGGATGCATTGTTTGTTTGGTTCGGTTTGGGCTCAAATGACGAGTTTGCCGAATTGTACCGCAGGTATCGCATCGAACACAATGTTCTCGGTATCCGTGCCTTACTTCCCCTCTGTTCTACAATACATCCGCATACGGATTCAAAGACTTGTACAAGCTGCACCAAGTCGTTCAGGTGGACACTCGGGAGGCTCAGGCTCTATCCTCCGTCACGGTCGACTGCTACCAAGTATGCGAATATCTGTTATGACCTTGAAGACGCACTACGACAGACCTACCTATCCAAATTAGTATGACACTTGGATGAAAAGTACGCTACCACTTATTTACATAAACGCAACTTAGAGCTACAAGCTAAAAGCTGTAGAGTATCTCAATAAAGATTAAAAGCGATGATTCCGATTCGGGGTTCATTCTGCAGTGATATTTCATACGTATGGACATACCCAAGTATACATTTAATATCCTATCCTATCCTCAAGCCACACCGCTTCAGGCTATATGCAGCTTGTATACCTATATAACCTAAACAACCTATACAAATTTGACAAATTTGACGCAATTGGGAATGGTATGTACGGTACTTGCATTTTTTACGTCGCTCGAATTAGTAAATCCAAGGGATGGGTTCCCATGCTTCAAGTGTACATGATGAAGGTTCAGTAATGACTCTCAGGCTGGAGAACGATTGTCACTGTTGAAAAGAAGTCGAACGTGTTACGTAGCAGGCTATAGTGTAACTTGCAGGGCAGGCAAGCCGAAAAACCGATAAACCGGCAGTTTAATCTTAGCATTTTATTATGCAGCTCTGAGCTACTTGTTATTATCAGATGCTAAGCTACACTCTGTCCGATTATTGGAAGCCTGAATTGACTCCGCTATTGATGAAGGTTGTCGGAACCGCATGCCTGACAGGCGATTATTATTATCTTGCTTCTGACCTTTGCTATTTGTGAGGGTATCTCTTTCCCAGGCGCGTCCCAGCATGACACGCAGAATAATCATTTCCGGTGAAATGCACTATGAGTAGAGCACATCAGTAAATATTGAGTACACGATTTGAACACTTGCCCTCGCACCTCGCACTGAATCATCAATGGCACAAAAAGATTCTGCGCAACATTGTTGTCACCAAACAGCCCCAAAAGAATTATCGAAATGATGGAGAAGGGAAGTGCCGACTCAATGACAATGGCCGGAACTCCCGTGTAGATTTGTGCATCCACTAACCCAAGCAATTCTTGCATTCTCTTTCTATGGTAAACAATCCTCCCAGCAATTAGAGCGGTCAGCCAAATTGGGAGAATCATAAGAGCAATCCAGACTGGGAGAGAAAGGGGATCCCAGTGAGTCTGGGTGGGAAGTGCGATCTGAGCAGTGGCTAAAATTGCGAGAACTGTGCTCAGTGAATAGATAAGCATATTGATTGTAAGTGAAAAAAAAACTACTCACCGACACAGGCTAGATAGAATATTGCAGGAGGAACAACAATGTACCATGTGTAATTCCAAAGAACAGCAACTCGATAAAGCTGATTCATGCTAGAAATTAAATTCGCAGTGACCGAAGAGGTAATCATCAACTTACCATAAGAGCATCTGCCAGGAATGAAGCCAAAATAGATGCACAATTTCCGAGGGTCAGCAAAGGAATTGATTGCTGCTCTATCATGTAGGCAAATGGTCCTCCAGGATATTCACAGTCATTGATCCAAGCATTTTGATTAAAGCAAATGCTACAAGCCAAATTGATCGTACCAAATGCAAAAAGGAGTGTGCTATATATTAGCCGACCGATCCAAATTTGGCTTTGGACCTCTTGCTTTCTCTGCTTGAGGGTGTAGTAGAAGGTTACAGAAAAGACCGTAACATGAATACCTGGACATACAAATATGAGAATATGACTAATCTATTGGTCTTAAATGAATTGCACCATATCCTACTGCAGCAAGATGAGTTGCAACATAGTTTGATTGCTCGTACCAGAGGGATGTAGGATCCTCATGAGTCGCGTATGGATTAACCATGTGGAGTGAATAAGGTAGACAATGTGAGGACTGTAACCGACTTGCACTGGGTGAAAAGGGGATTATGCCTTATTTATATAAGTGAAGGACAGCGGCCCGTGTGCATGGGCAGAGGCTGAAACTTCAAAAATTGTGTTATCAATATCATAACATTCACTTTGGAGAGCTGTTTTAGAAGTTTTAACTGTCCAGTTTTCAAATGAACATTGGCAGACACTGGTCACTCGATCTGTCGCAATAGGCGCTGGCTGGAATATCTACGGTTTTACGATCATGCTGAGGCAACATTACTTACATACCCATCATTGAAGTGCCAGGCATTCAGGCCGCATTGATGCGAATCAAAGATATAATAATTTACAGAAATGACATACATACATAGAAGAGATATTGCAAGGTGTCATTGCATAACTTCGATATTTAAAGTTTGCTGATTTGGCTACATAAGTTCCGGCCTCTGATGACCAGGTTGAACAGTCACATGTCTAACATATGATAGTATATCCGCTTGTAACGGTAATTTGTCGGTCGTCGGTACATTAATGATGGAAATATGAAGTAAAACAGTTACAGCATTAACTGATTATAAAAAAATAGAACCTAGGCTCTTTTGAATTTCATGGTGTTTTTTTAGAAAAAAAAATGATAAGCAGAACAAAGACTCTCAGTACTGTACAATTGGCCAGCTCCCTATATAAGTAACAGCTTCAATTTTATTAAGGGAATGTTTGTGTTGATAAAGTTTGAGACATAAAGCTTGATTTATGCTTGATATATAGTATTTGATGAATTATCGCAGAATGTCCCTGAAGATGAGTCTTGCCGCGGTCCGTAGGTGATTCCAGGGGCAGGTCAAAATACCGAAGATTTCTTGCTGTGCGTTCTGTGATGAAAATACTTGATAATCACGAAATCGGACTTTGGGTAGTCATGGATAAGCTTGTGTTTGTTCTTATCAACGTATCATATCCATCTTCAAGTTTCAGCCTTTGTGCCGCCAGGAATGCGTTCATGCGCTCATCAGCTAGTCGGGAAGATAACCTAATAGCAGTAACGGAGGATTCAAACCAAATCAGGAAGTATTGCTTCGAGTAGTGTTACAACTATAATGATTCAGGATATTCATCAGTGTGCAACGCACGCGTCTATGTATGCTGGAATCGAGCCTAAGCTTCAAAATTGTCTTGGTGTCACACCTCGATGGACTGATGACGGACTAATACTTCACTGACATATGTTGATTCTAGACTCCCTGACTGGCCAATATTGACTGACCAGGTTACAAGCTGTCCTAAGTATTGTAGAATCATAAATTGGATCCGCTGAGTTTTCTTAGATTAATCTCCTATTCAAGTTCAACCTCGTGCCGGTATCCGAAAGATTCAATTTCAAAGCTTACTTGTTTGTTTCTGGATCATAAGTTAGAGAAAAGCCCCACTGATACTTACAGTATGTGTACAGGACGAAGATACTCTATGAATAATGAGTATACACTTGGACGAAGTATTTTAACAACACGTGCAACTGCCGTCTACGCGAGTTCAACCTGTCGACAACAGAAAGATGGCCGTGCTATGCTAGACCAGAAGGGCTGGGACCAGGGAGTGATTGACAATCATGGTAATAGGTGATCGTTCAAGCAGCGAGTGTGAATCTGAAACTCGCAATTCATCAGACTTGGAAGGCTGTAGCTATGAAAATGTTCCGGATATACCCAGCACGTAAACTGATCTTGATTGGGACTGACTTTATTTTGGCAATGAGGTTACATAGGTGCGGGACTCGGACGGAATGTCCCACGGACGTATCTCCATCAATTGAGTTAAAAGGGCACTCGATTTGACCCCAAAGAAAAGATGGTGTTTGCTTGCATAGATCGATGTATCGTCGCTTTTTCCCTCGTTGTGAACTTGTTGACCCACTCTTATTCCGATCGAGTATAATACACAAACACTTGTGTAAAATCACAATCTAGAATCAGTTTAGGACACGAACTCGAGGGATGAAAAAAATTTGAGCATCAATATAATCTTTGAACAAGTATGAAGATTGTGGACATCGATTGACAACATGGCGGTGCGGAAACTACAGTACGTATTTTCCTGATTGCTTATATGAAACCCCTTCAATACTGGATAATAAACGGTATGAGAAGATGTACATATGGCGGGGGAGCTTCAAGATGAAATTTACCTTGTCACTGGCAGCCTGGTCATCAACGATGTCTTCGGCACCACGGCGCCACCTAAGGGAGCGCCATCTGGATGCCTCCTCTGAATCATCGGCAGTAGCGGACGCTTCCCCGCTCGCAGCCTGGTCATTGACGATCTCCTCGGCGCCACGCTGCCACATTCTCAACTGCCATCTAATCCTAGCGGCTTCCGAATCATCGGTAGCGCTGGGCGTTTCACCACCGGCAGCTTGGTCTTTAACGATATCTTCTGCACCATGAACCCAGTCCGTTCTGATGTGACTCCATCGAGGCCTCGACGCCTCCGAATCGTTGGTGGTGCCAGTGGC
>KN834783.1:120936-156795 GCA_000827265.1 Collybiopsis luxurians FD-317 M1 | reverse complement strand
GTATGAGAAGATGTACATATGGCGGGGGAGCTTCAAGATGAAATTTACCTTGTCACTGGCAGCCTGGTCATCAACGATGTCTTCGGCACCACGGCGCCACCTAAGGGAGCGCCATCTGGATGCCTCCTCTGAATCATCGGCAGTAGCGGACGCTTCCCCGCTCGCAGCCTGGTCATTGACGATCTCCTCGGCGCCACGCTGCCACATTCTCAACTGCCATCTAATCCTAGCGGCTTCCGAATCATCGGTAGCGCTGGGCGTTTCACCACCGGCAGCTTGGTCTTTAACGATATCTTCTGCACCATGAACCCAGTCCGTTCTGATGTGACTCCATCGAGGCCTCGACGCCTCCGAATCGTTGGTGGTGCCAGTGGCGGGTGTATTACTGCTAGCAGCCTGGTCATCAACGATGTCGCTCGCGGCGCGGAACCAGCGCCCTGTCCATCGAGGCCTCGCCGCCTCCGAATCATCTGTAGTGGCGGGCGTAGCCTGATCATCGACGATATCCTGGGCACGACCTACCCAATCACGACCGATTGCGCTCCATCCGAAAGCCGCTTTTTGCTGGTCAGCGGCCTCGCCAGTACCGGAGGATTGGTCGTTAACGATGTCTGCGGCTGGGATCTTCCAGGCGTAGAATTCACCCCATTTGGGGGGGCGGGGATCGTTGGTAAGGGATTGTTGCTGAGATTGGTCGGACATTTCGGATACTGTATTCTAGGGGTTAGACAGTCAGTAAACCTCGACGAATATGTGATTAATGAGGCTAACAGCTAACACCTACCAAGAAGTAGAGCTTCGAGTTTCTTTGTCGGTGTACTAAAAAGCTGTTGGTACTTGGTGATGAAGGCAGATCTTGACGAGATTTTATACGCCTCCCTTCCCCTCCATCTCTGACCCTTTCCAGTCACGCTGGAAACGATGCGGCACCTGGCTGGCATTGAGGCGCGATGGCTTATCGCTGATAAAAAACCTCCGTGGCGTACCAAGAGCCTCATGTTCACAAAGATACTCTATAACACAATTTAAAGTCAATGAGATTGCCTACGAGACGTCTGTTAAGTTTTACACTCTTAGTGTGGCAGTCGGTATGATGTGAGAAATGGATATCTGCCAACCTTCGATGTATGTATATATGTGCTGAATTCCGAGATAGAATTAAAGCAATCGCGCGATGCTGGTCTTTTTATGACCAACTGCATCGTGTACGATGTGTCGGAGCACTATAGTACACGGCTGTCGGGCAAGTTGTAGGAGCGACTTGAAACAACCCACTTTGGACTCTGGTTTTTTTCCGACTTGGCTGGGATCTGTTTGTGCAGTGAGTGATCAATGATAGATCCTAGAATGTATAGTGCTAGTTCATACTAGTACGGCCGAGCTTGAATGTAAAGATCGATAAGTAAATTTGGATTTCGAAGCCTGCAGGAATTGGCTAGGAAAGTCTCAATCTAAGGGTGAATCGATATTTGAACCGAGCAACGTGTTTGTTTCGTATCCTATCCACTCCCCCTTCCTCACCTCATTTATAGTTGATCAATAATATAAGAGACTTGACACTGGATCGGAAGGCGGAAAGCCTGATCCTGAATTTTTAAGGATGCATTGTTTGTTTGGTTTGGTTTGGCTCAGATGACGAGTGTGCCAAATTGTGCCGTAGGTATCCCATCGAATGCAATGTTCTCGGTGTCCCTGCCTTACTTCCCCTCTGTTCTACAATAAGTACATCCTCATACGCATTCAAAGATTTGTGCAAACGGCAGTGGGCACCGAGTCGTTCAATGGTGGACACTCGGGCTCAGGCTCTGTCTTCCGTCACGGTCGACCGCTACCAAGTAGTAAGTATGCGAATCTCGGTTGAGACCTTGAAGACGCACTACGACAGACCTACCTATCCAAATTAGTATGACGGTTTGATGAAAAGTACGCTATCACTTACATACATACACGCAGCTTAGAGCTACATGCTAAAAGCTGTAGAGTATCCCAATGAAGATTAAAAGCGATGATTCCGAATCGGGGTCCATTCCGCAGCGATATTGATATTTCATACGTATGGGCATCCTATCCTTAAGCCACAGCTTTAAGCTATATGCGGCCCGTATACCTATATTATATACCTATACAAATTTGACAAACTTGACGCGATTGGGAATGGTATGTACGGTACATACTTGCATTTCTTACGTTGCTCGAATTAGTAAGTATGAAATATGTACTTCCCGCCTGCGGCGCCTCGCGCCCGTCAACGGTGAACATTGACAGTCAGTTGTCTCGAGGGGATGATCGAGGTAATGTAATGTAATGTAAATGATGAATGATGACGGTGATTGGGAGGAGGTCCAAAGGATCGGAGATGAGATATCGCGTACGCCAGTGCACTTTGTATGGTGTAGTATGATGTACGGTGTATGGTGTACCCCGAAGGCTGAGGAGGGGTATTACTACGATATATAATTACCTTAGTAGAGTAGCCTCAGGTTGCACGGAGGGGCAGAGTAAGTATTATGCATGTAAAGTGTAAAGCTACATGGGGATCGGTACTATATCCAACTATTATGCAGCGTAGAATACTTAAGGGATATGAAAAACCTTTCCCCGCTTGTGCTAGGCTCGATGCGGATACGGATAAGTTACAGATTGAAACAATCCGAGTTCGAGTCCTTGATTCTGATTCAGGAACGGGAGCTCAGGGGTTTAACGTTCAATGTTCAACCCCGGCTGTCTTTTACGAATTCGGAATCGAGGCAAGGTTGTCGGCGGCTGCATTTATTCTACACATCGCAACCCCCCACGGCCGGCCCTCGAAGGTCACGGTGGTGGTGAAATTGAAAGAATAGGAATAGACCCTCAGTGCCGTTCCGAATCAGGGATTGACGAATGTGGGTCTGCGAACATGAGTATCGCCATTAATCTTTCTTTTAAAGTATGTCGGTGTATGTCCCATTTTGGTGTCAATATTGTCTTTTTTTTTTTTGTTTTTTTTTCATTCTTCGTTTTTGCTAGCCATGATCTACGAGTTGGGAATCGGTATACGACTGGGTGAATGGGTATACTCTGAGTTGAGGTTTGGACTATGGACAGGAGACAGGCCTTCCTTCCTTCCCGTGTGTACAATGTACATGTATAGTTAGTAGTGATTGTACTGTTACTGTCCAGGTCCGCAGTAAGTGGGTACTTGAGGATATGACTATGGACAGGAGACCTTCCCGTGTGTGCATGTATAGTTAGTGGTGATTGTATTGTTACTGTTAATGGTCCGCAGTCGGGTTGAAGGATGGATGATGTTGAGGCGGAAGGCGGGACAGCGGGAGGGTATAGGCGGGTCTGATTACAAAGCTAAAGGGTGGTTCGGGAGAGACTCGGAGGGGGGGTGTTATTTGTACTGAGGGGCTGTAACACCTGGATTAAGCGGCGGCGGCTTAAATTTAAACTCAGGCTCTGATGCTTTGGATCATGTTTTTTTTCGTGCAAAGTGGTCCTATTGTTTTACTTTTGTGAGCTTTTGCAGCGGAGAAAGTCGAGACGATCGTTTGGGTTTTGAATGAGCCTTGTACTTTGAATACAACGAGCGAGATTCTTCCAGGTTTTTGCCTTGATTATCAACGGTCTTTTCGGTGTGGTAATTTTGGACGTGAGATTCGTCCGGAGTGAGATGAAAACCCCTTGTTATGTTGTTGGCCTTGAAGTGACCGAGATTCACCCGAGCTTTGTTTCGTAGTCGGGCGAATTCGAGGACGGCCTAGACGAAAAAAGGCTAGGTACTCACCCGGGGAGTGTTTTGATTAGCTTCGAGGACGAGGGAGTGAACGTGGTCTGCCGGCGGCATCTGATCGGAGTTGTGCGTCATCGGTGATGACGGAGGGAAAGCAGAGGCCGACTAAGCGAAAGCTGTGCCACTGCCAAAGTCTGAGAAATGCTTTCCGTTTTGCACCTTACCTTTAACCTCGCCAACGCTGAGCGTGTCCAATCTATCCTAAATCAGGTCAACCATCATTTCTCTCGCTGCTGCGGGCCCTGTGTCTCTGTTCCCAT
Organism: Collybiopsis luxurians FD-317 M1; assembly: GCA_000827265.1. Taxonomy (NCBI): domain Eukaryota; kingdom Fungi; phylum Basidiomycota; class Agaricomycetes; order Agaricales; family Omphalotaceae; genus Collybiopsis; species Collybiopsis luxurians. The sequence goes on along the minus strand of KN834783.1, from coordinate 152,760 downwards.
CCCTTCCATCGTTGTGCTGTCCAGCCCAGTCCTGTGATTCGCTGGGACTTTTTGTTCTTTCTCTCTCTCTATCTCTCTCTCCTCTACGTTGACGTTTGACCGAAAGTCCGATTGCACCCTAAGCCCTCTGGAGAGAGCTAGGTCCCAAAAAGAAAGCAAACTAAATTACAACCGGTTTGGTAACGAATTTACGATATTATTATTGTGTTTTGATCATTTTGCTTACCGAGTGAGTGTGTGTGTCTGTCGTTTTTTTTCGCATCGCATCGCCCGCGGCGGCGGCCTACTTCTGTCTGTCTGTCATTGTCTACGTTCTTGTTCTTATACCCCCTCCCCCCTCTGTTCCAGGAAAGCCTCAAACAGAAATGTCGACCTCGTCACCTTCCATTTTGAGCTCTATAGCGAGCACGAGTTCGACGACGAACTCTTCTAGCTCCAGTGCAAGCGTGTCCACGTCCACGTCTACTCCTAGTGGCAACAACGGGTCTAATGGAAATAGTAACAATGGGGGTGGAGGTCAAAGTATAGCCAATTCTGCTTCATTGTATCGTACGTCCCCTCCCCTCCCACCTATCTGAACCTCCTTCTAACTTCACTCCCTTCATCCTCGCTATCTACACCCCTTCTCTCTCAGTCTACACCTTCCTCGCAACCCTCGTCCTCCTCCTCGGCGTCTCAGCCGCCATCGTCGTCCGCTCCCTCATCTTACGTCGCCGACACCGCCGCATGATCGAGGAGGCTATAAGGAATGGAACTTATATCCCGCCCAATGTGTTGGCAAATGCACGGGGAAAGGTGGATTTGGCGAAGAAGCCAAAGATGTGGGAGGCGAATGTGTATAGGGAGGCGTGGGATGTGCAGAGGTTTGATGGTGCGGGTGTGGGTGTGGGTGCGGGTGGGAAGGAGAAGGCTGCGATGGGTGCGATGGATGTTACGAGAGGAGGAGGAGCGGGAACGGAATGGGGATGGGGGGATATCTTTCCTGTAGCTGCGTCCATCTCTTCGACGTCCCCTTCGACGGCGGGATTAGGGTTGGATACGGCTGCTGGAGGAGGTGATTCCTCATCGGATGCGAATGATCCGACACCGAATGGACCTACGTTTGTGGGACGGTTGAGGGCTGCGTCGGGGGTGCCGGTGAGGGTTGCTGCGGGTGCTTGGAGGTTGATTTCGCCTGGTCGGTCGATCCGGAACGGATCGGGATCGGGGGCAGAGTCTCCTGGTTCAGGATCGGGAGTAGGTTCGGGCAACACAAATACCAACAATTCCAATCCGAATGCGAACGGTAACGGGAATGGTAACGGTAACAACCAACTACAACAACCGCATCAGATTCTACCTACCTCATCAAGTGATGCGCCTACGCATGTGGAGGTAGCGGTGTTGATTGCGATGCCTGGTGCGTTGGCTGCTGCTGCGCATAGGGCGAAGTTGGCGGCTGAGAATGCGAGTGCAGGTGGGGGAGGGGGGTTTGAGGAGGAGGAGTTGCCGCATGTGGAGGTGGGCATGGCGGAGGTGGTGGTGCCGCCGGCGGGGTCTGGGTCATCATCCTCATCTTCGTCGTCCGGGTCGATTTTGGGGATGGATGGGGGTGTGGGGAAGGAGAGGGAGAGGTCATAGCGTGGGGTTAGGTCGTAGATGACTTACACCCGTTATACAGGCTCTGTGTTTCCCTCATCTGGCTTTTTCCCTTGATGTTCTCACTTTTTTGTTCCTTGCTTTTTTGCCTCGTACCGTTCATCTCCTCGTCTGTCTGTTGTTTTTGTTTCTTGTGTACATTTCATCTTTACTTTCATCACTCCAGCTCGGGGTACGTTACTTAGAATTATTCCATTGTTCATTTTTAGGTACATGGTTTGTTAAAATAGTGTTTGTACACTACTCTAACGTGGTGTTGGTGGTGGTTGGGTTGGGTTGGGGTTTTTGTAGTCGCGTTGTTGTATGATTATGAGATGAGATACGATATACGATATACGATTCGAATATACAGTTTACGATGGGTGATGAAAATGAAAATGTATGCTTGAAATTTAGGTACTTTAAAGATACGCACTATCCTTGATAGTACGGGCATACGACACCAAGTATGCATGAGATCTAGAGCTGAATACTCAATACCCAATTCTCAAACGTTAAGTTACGCGCTTACTATACTATGTAGTTGAAGTACATACGTAACGGAATGTCGGACTCGGTGTTGCCTCGGGCTCGACTCGGAACTGTAGTGGAGCAGCCATGCCAGGTCGCATACATACAATAAGTGCTTAGTCTGACACGCACGGGGAACGAGTCTGGTTATGTATGTACGTCGTGATGCGCACGCGTCGGAATGTGTGAGGGATGGGGTAACTTAAGCGGAAGGAATGCGGATGTGGAAGGAATGGGGATAGGGAATAAGGATGGGTGGCGTAGAGTAGCCTATAGGCTGGACCGAGAGTACTTAGTGTAAGTAGGCATTGGGGGCTCCTGGGGACGTTTCGGCGTCTGGTGATACGATTGAGCGTACCGTAACAATACGGAGGGGTAAGCTGTCCTCTCGGAGCGCTCCGACTCGGAATCATATCCGAGTCGCGGTACACGTTTCTTAATGGATGGATGGACACACACTACGGTTTTGGAGAGGCATAAGTACATGAAATTATGAATGCTACACACACGTGGATTTGCAATGTGCATGTTATCCATGCCACTCAAGAGTGCGCATGGGCTATGCGTGTTATGTGTTGAGAGTACCCGGTAGGGTATGACCTGGTTGAGAGAAATTGTATGATTCGACATGATATGGGCAGGGGCAGAGGGGGAACTTTAGGAAACTGATATGATGTAATGTGATATGTGTCCATGGCGTACCACTGGCAGGATAATTTGTCTTGATCTCATACCACGATTCACAGCCCCATCGTACTCCTTAGTGGGAGTTCGCATGTCGACAGGATCTTTACCTTGTGGTTGCATCAGAGAAGAGATCATGGGTCTGATGTTTTTGTGTTCTCAAGGCATCCATTGATCTTTATCTTACAGATTCATCATGGTGACGCTCAGCTTTGGGAGGAGAAAGTATATTACAAGGTACGGTCGACTTCTGGGAGTATCCTGAATGCGGTACAAGCATCATCTTTCTCAAGGAATATCAATCAAGACTCTGCCGAATTTACCAGGCAAAGATGGCTTTTTTATAGCCTTGGTACTTTATAATATCCAGATCTTGGGAAAGAACCCCATCTTCGACTCGGACTGAGAGCAGATCCATTTTTCCAAACTCAGTAGAGTATTCGAGCAAATCCGACACTCAAAATGACAACGGCGGAACAATCAGAGTTATTCGAATCAGAGTTATTGAATATTGGTTACGCGATGATCCAGTTTACTCCGACTGTCATAATTTTGGCACTGGGCTGCGGTGCGTCATTATCATTTTGGATACGGATGTCTAAATAAAGACAAGTTTTGAAGGCGCGCTAGTCCTGATGACATTTGTTGCACTTTACTATCTGAGGTCAGTCTTAATTTTCATCTGCAACTTTTCTTATATTCTTTCTTAGCATGAAGCCTCCAACACCCAGTCGAAACATCTTAGTCATACTATGCATGACAATGCTACTGGTCGTTACAGCGAATTTTATGGCAGTTCTAATAGATACTCTGCTTTTCGTTTCCCATGGCACTGCAAAGAAGGCAGGTGCCATAGTATATTACCCGTCGGTGGCATCCAGTTTAGGTCCTGCTTTAACAGACATTGTAGTAAGTCATCAATCCCCAGGAAATGGTGGGAATGCACATATCTCATTCTTATACCCAATTCAAGGTTGCTATAGGGGATTGTGCTGTGGTCTGGAGAGCATGGGTGTTACTACCGGACAGCAGGCTTTGGAAATTTCTTATTACAGTTATCATGACTGCCAATGTGGGTGCGTAGAAGAAGTATAACAGCTTATCAATCTGTTAATTTCTTATTCCCCTAGTCCTACTTATTTCTGATGCAGTTGGCTATATATATGATTCCATGGGGGGTTTCCTTCAAGATTTTGTTGTAGGATCAAACTGGGCTTCCATTGTTGTCCCCTTCATCATTAACCTGTTTGGTACACTTTTCATTGTCTGGAAGTGGTGGTAAGTGTTCATCCAGATGCATTGGGCTACATGAAACATACAGTTAAATATCCAGGAATCATCAAAGAGCAATGAGAGCTGTGTCTTTTGGGAGCAACAGTCTTGTCAATAAGGTTCTTCTTCTCTTGATAGAATCTGGGGGGATTTCTTGTGCAGTGCAATTACTTTCCATTATTTTCCAAATAATTTTGGCTTTCTACATTAATTTTGGTTTGGCGGAGACTTCTAGTGTTGTAGCTGCATTCTTTTCAGTGGCTACAGTAAGTTTTTACATCAATTCTTCTCCTTCTATTCTCAAAGAAACAAAAGTCGGTACAGGCATCATATCCTGCGGCAGTCATTATTTTGGTCAGCACAAATAATTCGCCAGTTGTGGAAACAATCCATTATCTTGAGAGCACTCGAGATAGCCCCAATGCTCATTCCAATACTTCGATGAGCAGTTGAGAAGTAGACAAGTTCTTCGGCCCTTATTATCCAATGAAGTTAACCTCCAAATCTAGATAAATAACTGCTGGTGCCATGCTGAGTGCCGTTGAAATGTGCCCGTAGCTTTTTCAGTTAGACATTCAAAAATCCTCCGGAGCTCGTTTATTGCATGTATTTATCAATGTTTCCCAGTTAATCCACTGAGATGTTAGGTTGAGCAGTATTGGCTTCAGCGAGGGTCAAAGAACATGTTTGAGCGGTGAAAATTAGAATGTACCACAGAGTACTGAGGGGAGGGTGCTAGGTGGTTTGCCCTCTCAGAGCCCCCAGTCATGTCACAGTACATGTTTCTTATGGATGAACACAAGGCTCGAAGTTACAATACATTGTCTACAGATTTGGAGAGGCTTAAGTATATGAATGCTACGCACACGCGGATGTGCATGCTATCCAAGCCCCTCACTCATATGGATGGGCTATGCTTGTTACGTGTCACAGATGAGGGTAGAGTATGACTTGGTTGAGCTGAGGGGAGTGTATCATCATTCGATATCTATATGGGAGCAAGGGGAATTTGGAAAAGGTCTTTTTCTTCAAGTAGACAGACAGGGATAAGGAGGGTTTAAGTAGTACAATGTCCCAATCCTACATAGTAGTAAATACAGTTTCGGATAGGTATACTTATAGGGAAAGATATAATGTGCTATGTATACGTTGGGTGCATTCGGAGTGGGTGTATATGGTATAATGCAGAGTATGTAAAAAGGGAGCCACGGAGGGGGCAGCGGGAAGTTTGTGATATGACTCTAAGTATAGGTATCTCTATAATTCGAACCTCAGGGACATACAACTTGGGTGGCCTCCATGTAAGCAACAAGCTTTGAGGGCATTGGACATCTGGACCCTGCCATTCATACTGCTATGGGCTACATACATACATAAAGATGCAAATATGGATGTAGACAAGGATCTGGGGTGACTCGTTGGTTGGTTGAACATCAAACATCAAGTTCGATTCGAAATTTGAGAATTGGGTGTAAGGAAGGATGCACGACTTGAGTCCGAGTCCGAAGCAGACCCTGCTGCCAGGGACTTTTTTTTGCCTCAAGATCATGATTCTGATATTGGCCTAAAATAAACAGTCTGTAAACCTCGGTCAGCGGGCCAGCGGCCTGGGAACCAGCACCTGCCCAGCACTGTTTTTGGCTCCTTGGTTGAGTAATTTGAGAATTGGGTCTGGGGAAGGAGAAGGGGAAGGATGCAGACTTGAGCACAACTGTGAAGGAAGCCTGCGGAAAGGGAAAGGTGTGGAAGGGACCTGAGTTGGAGTTAGTCCGAGGAAGATTCTTTGTTGCATCAAGATCATGATTTTGATGTTGGCTTCAAATAAGAGTCAATCTGGCTAACTACAGCCCATCACTATTGTTAGGGGAGTTCTCTGCTTAGCAGCTGTTTCTTGCTATCAAAGAATGGAAACCGACAGGATTCAGGTGGTTGGAGATCAAGAAGTGATCCTTGCGTGTTCCTTTAAGCACTTCATTGTAGTTGCAGTAAGTATTGTGTTGGAGGAAATTCTTGGTCGTCTGTACTCATCTCATCTCAAGACTAGCACATCAGATGTAGCGAAAAGTTTTGCGAGTTTTCACTAAGTTTGGGCTCATAGAAGTGAATAGAGTGGTTCTGAAAGACCAGCAATATGGGAATCCTAGACTGATCGAATTTTTGTGTTCACAAGGTACCTACTAAAATAAAGTATTATGATCACCTCCTAGAGATGTTAGAGCTGTGGATTTGATTTTGAAACACCAATGGGCATTACCTCATTCACAAGGCTAAAATTAGTTCTATGATCTGAAGATTATAACAGTCAAATGTTTGATTTCGTGCTGGAGATAATAACCTGGAAGCTATAAAATGATCATTTGGCAGCGCAATATTTTTGCCTCAGTCTGAGAGAACATCCATTTTTCCAAGGCTCAGCAAAGTATTCGAGAAACTGGGCATTCAAAATGATACTTTTGGACCAAGAAGAGCTCTTCAACACTGGTGCTGAATCCATCCTCGATGTGATCAACCTTATAATCATTGCTGTAGGCTGGGGTGTGTACTTGTCGACCATTGATTTCAAATAATAAATGTGTAAATTTATGTGAAATTGTAGGTTTGTTAGTCATGATGACATTTGTTGCATTTTACTATCTGAGGTAAGTCTTATACTTGGTTCGGGAGTTTTCTTATGTCCGTCTTTAGAATGAAGCCTCAGACTCGCGCTCGAAACATCTTATTCATATTGTGCATGTTGATTCTATTGGTTTCTACCGTGATCAATATTTCAATTTCGTGGCAGGCTTTGTCTGATGCTTCATCCATTGCTGGTGGGAACTTGTATGCACTCCTCGATTTTGACCAGTTGGCTCAAGCTGGACAAAGTATAACAGTAAGTTGTCAGTGCAGTTTATAGAGGTAGAGAATGCAGACATTTTATTCTTATTTCCACTTCAGCTTGCAATAGGGGATGGTGCTGTGGTGTGGAGAGTATGGTCATTACTGCCTGACGGTAGGTTTTGGAAAATTCTTCTTACAATTCTCTCGATTGCCAATGTGGATATGTTAAAAAAATATATAAAAAGCTGCAAAACTTTTTAATAATATCTTCTCACTAGGCCTACTTCTTCCAGCCACCATTTTTTATCCTGGTGAGGTAGTGCCAGGAGTGGGCTCACCCCTCGCTGGGATTTCAAATGTTGCATCTTTTTTCATCAACCTTCTTGCTACACTTTTCATCGGGTTGAAATGGCGGTAAGTGATCATTCAGATACAATGAATTGCAAAAAGCATACAGTTTATTGTTCAGGGGCTACCAAAGAACCATGAAGGCTGTGTTTCCTGGGAGGAACAGGCCTGTCTATAAGATTCTTCTTCTCTTAACAGAGTCTGAAGGATTTTTTTGTGCAGCACAATTACTTAACATTATCTTCACCTCGAAAATTTTCCCTGAAACTCCGGGTTTCTCTCAGGCTCAACGTGTAGTCCTTGCATTTTTTATAGTTATCACGGTAAGTCTACTTGTCCACCCTTACTGTTGATTTTTAAAGCAACAAACTATACAGGAATGGTATCCTGCAGCGGTGATTATCTTGGTCAATACAAATAACTCGCCAATTGCAGAAACTATCCATTATAGCGAGCGCGCTCGATTAACAACTGCCAATGTATTGGCTGCTGCTGCGCATAGGGCGAAGCTGGCGGCTGAGGATGTGAGTGCGGGTGGGGGAGGGGGGTTTGAGGAGGAGGAGTTGCCGCATGTGGAGGTGGTTGTTCCGCCAGCGGGGTCTGGGTCGTCATCCTCATCTTCGTCGTCGGGGTCGATTTTGGGGATGGATGGGGGTGTGGGGAAGGAGAGGGAGGAGAGGTCATAGCGTGGGGTTGGGTCGTAGATGACTTCCACCCCCTATACAGGCGTTGTGTCTCCCTCATCTAGCGTTTTTCCTTGATCTTCTCACTTTTTTGTTCCTTGCTTTTTTTCCCCGTACCGTTCTTCTCGTCGTCTGTCTGTTGTTTTTGTTTCTTGTGTACATTTCATCTTTACTTTCATCACTGCCAGCTCGAGTGCGATACGAGCTTGGGGTAGCGTTACGGTTACTTAGAATTATTCATCTGGTACATACTTAGTTTGTTAAAATAGTGTTTGTACACTACTCTAACGTGGTGTTAGTGGTTGGTGGGTCGCGGTTGGGTTGGGTTGGGGTTTTTTTTACTCGCGTTGTTGTATGATTATGAGATGATATACGAGATACGAGATAGGATTTCGAATATACAGTTTACGATGGGTGATGAATTGCAGTTGTGTATGCTTGAAATTTTAGGTACTTTAAAGATACGCACTACCCAGAGATGAATACCTAATCCTCAAACGTTACGTGCTTACTATACTATGTAGGTTGAAGTACGTACGTAACGGAACGTCGGACTCGGTGTTGCCTCGGGCTCGACTCGGAACAGCTGTGGAGCAGTCATGCCAGGTCGCATACATATATTACTGTAAGTACTTAGTCTGACACGCACGGAGAACGAGTCTTGTTATGTATGTTGTCTACATCGTGATGCGCGCGCCTCGGAATATGAGGGATGGGGTAGGCGGAAAGAATGTGGAAAGCGCAAGGAATTGGGATAGGGAATAAGGATGGGGAATATGGATGGGTGGCGTATAGTATAGGGTGGCGTAGCGTATAGGCCCGAGAGTACTTGGTGTAGGCACTGATGGGTCCTGGAGATGTTTCGGCGTCTGGTGATACGATTGAGTGTACCGTAACAATACGGAGGGGTAAGCTGTCCTCTCGGAGTCATATCCGAGTCGCAGTACACGTTTCTCAATGGATGGATGGACACAGGGCTCAAAGTTACAATACATTGTACACTACGGTTTCGGAGAGGCATAAGTATATGAAATTATGAATGCTATGCACACGCGGATGTGCAATGGGCATGTTATCCATGCCAGTCAGGAGTGCGCATGTGCTATGCGTGTTATGTATTGAGGGTATTACCTGGTTGAGAGAAATTGTTTGACTCGACAGGATACGGGCCGGGGGAGAGGGGGAACCCAAGGAAACTGATATGATATGATATGTGTCCATGGTGTACCACTGGCAGGATAATTTGTCTTGATCTCATACCGCGATCCACAGCGCCATCATACTCCTTGCATGTCGACAGGATCTTTATCTTGTTATTGCATCAGAGAAGAAATCATGGAGCTGATGCTTTTGTGTTCTCAAGGTATCCACTGATCTTGAAAATTACACGTAGTTCTAGTTTTATCTTACAGATACATCATGTTGATACACAGCTTTGGGAGCAGGATGTATATTACATGGCATGGTCAGTTTCTGGGAGTATGCTGAATGCGGTACAAGCATCATCGTTCTTAGGTAATATCAATCAAGACTCCACCGAATTGACCAGGCAAAATGGCTTTTTTTTATGCTTTATAATGTCCAAGTCTTGTGCAAGCACCCTGTCTTTGCCTCGGACTGAGAGCAGATCCATTTGTCCAACCTCATTTGAGCAAACCGAAACTTAAAATGATAACGCTGGAACAACAGCTGATATCTGTTATTGGTTTGGATATTATCCTCTATAACCTGAATATCATAATTCTAGCAGTGGGTTGGGGTGCGTCATTATCATTTTGGACATGGATCTCGAAATAAAGACAAGTATTGTAGGCGTGCTAGTCCTAATGACATTTGTTGCATTTTACTGTCTAAGGTTAGTCTTAATTTTTGTCTGGAAGTTTTTTTATATCTTTTCTTAGCATGAAGCCTCCAACACCCGCTCGAAACATCTTATTCATCCTCTGCATGACAATGCTATTAGTCGTTACAGTGGATTTTATTGCAATTCTAATAAATACCCTGACTGTGGCTTCCAATGGAAAGAATGCAATTCTGGTTTCCATGGGATTACTCTCAGAAGTTGTGTACGATTTAAGTTCCGCTTCAGGAAATATTTCGGTAAGTCACCAACGCCAGGAAAATGGAGTGAATGTATGTATCTTATTCTTATACCCACTTCAGGTTGTTGTAGGGGATTGTGCTGTGGTCTGGAGAGCATGGGTGTTACTACCGGACAACAGGCTTTGGAAATTTCTTCTTACAGTTATCATGATTGTCGATGTGGGTGCGTGGAAGTAGTAAAAATCTTATCAATCTGTTGATTTCTTATTTCTCTAGGCCTACTTATTGCTGATTCAATTGGTCAAATATATGTATTTGACTCGCCGGAGCTGTACCGGTTGCTGGAACTTGGACATGAGTCTTTTGCTACAGGGTTGGATTGGGCTTCCCTTGTGGTCCCCTTCATCATTAACCTGTTTGTTACACTCTTCATTGCGAGGACATGGTGGTAAGTGTTCATCTAGAGACATTGGCCCGCATGTAGTATTCAGCTAAATATCCAGGAATCATCAAAGAGCAATGCGAGCTGTGTCTTTTGGAAGCAACAGTCCCGTCAATAAGATTCTTCTTCTCTTGATCGAGTCTGGAGGAATTTCTTGTGCAGCGCGATTACTTTCCATTATTTTCCAAATGATTTCGACTTTCGACACATCTACTTATGGTTATTTGAGTTTGATGGAGGCTTCTAATGTTGTAGCTGGATTTGTTTCCGTGGCTACAGTAAGTTTTTATATCAACTCTGCTCCTTCTATTCTCAAAGAAACAAAAGTCAATACAGGCATCATATCCTGCAGCAGTCGTCATTTTGGTCAGCACAAATAATTCACCAGTTGCGGAAACAATCCATTATCTCGAGAGCACTCGAGATAGCCCAAGTGCTCGACCCAATACTTTAACAAGCAGTTGGGAAGTAGACAAACTTTCTCACCCTCTATATCATATGAACCTTACATCCAAATATAGATAGATAATTGCTGGTGCCATGCTGAGTGCCGTTGCAATGTGCCTGTAGCTTTTTCAGTTGGACATTTGAAAATGTACCGTGATGAACCGGAGGGATTTGTCCTCTCGGAGCTCCACAAGGGTCGAAGTTACAATACATTGTACACTATAGTTTTGGAGAGGAATAAGTATATGAATGCTACTCACACGTGGATGTGCAATGTGCATGTTATCCATGCCCCTCATGCGCATGGGTAATGCATGCTACAAGTTAAGTGTAGAGTATGACTTGGTTGAGCTGAGGGGAGTGTATGGTCATTCAATAGGATACTCTATATAAGAGCAAGGGGAATTTGGAAAAGGTTTTTTTCTTCAAGTGCATGGATGGCAGGGATAAGGAGGGTTTAAGTAGTACAATATCACGGTCCTACGTAGCAAGTACAGTTCCAGATAGGTATAGGGAAAGGTAATGTACTATGTATACATGTATTGTGACATTGTTAGGACTTCACACGATTGGGCTTTTCTTCATATTGCGGTCCAAATCTGATTTCAAAGTATTCTACTTAGATGGGGTATCATACAGTACTTTGAATGATAATGACTGGGATTTCAGGAAGGGAGATCTGGGTAGCGTCGGAGTTGCCAGAAGGGGCATAGTTATGGGGAGCTCAGGTGATGTTGTCAAACAGAAGCACTGCAGCTGCAAGAAGCTGATTATTTTGGAGAAACAACTTTGTACAAACTACATCGTACCTATACCAAGATAGAGAAAGAAAGAGGACAATTTTACTTCCCCAGTAATATACTTGTGTGAAGAGATCTGAAGGACTTGGTTGATGGGGCACCGAAGGACTGACTATTTCTTAGAGAAATAACCAAGATAAATTCAGTGGCACACTTACCGCATGTTTTGAAGCAAGACTAATACTACTTTCAGGATCCGGTCAGTGGTGATGAGGAATTGTTCGAGCTTTACTTTCATCCTGAGTTTGTACTAGAATTTCGAATCCTGAAAGCAAAACTCAATCAGAGCGAGCACTGATTCAAACCTTAATGCACTCTCTGGGGTCACGTCGATTAGTGATCAATATGATACCACAATCTACTGCGGCAGAGAATGCGAGTGCGGGTGGGGGAGGGGGGTTTGAGGAGGAGGAGTTGCCGCATGTGGAGGTGGGCATGGCGGAGGTGGTTGTTCCGCCTTTGGGGTCGGGGTCGATTTTGGGGTTGGACGGGGGTGTGGGGAAGGAGAGGGAGAGGTCATAGCGTGGAGTTGGGTCGTAGATGATTTATACCCCCTATACAGGCGTTGTGGATTCCGTTTTCTGTTTCCCTCTTACCTATTTTCTTGATCTTTTTGCTGGTAATCTTCTCCTCGTCTATCTGTTGTTTTTTTTTTTTTTACTTTCTTGTGTACTTTTTCCGTCATCACTTGTGTTTTCATAAAAAGCTGTCTCTGTGCACTTTTTTTTTTTCCCGTTGTTTTCACTTTACTTTCATCACTCCAGCTCGGGGTTACGTTACTTAGAATTATTCCATTGTTCATTTTTAGGTACATGGTTTGTGAAAATAGTGTTTGTACACTACTCTAACGTGGTGTTGGTGGGCGGTAGGTGGGCGGTTGGTTGGGTTGGGTTGGGTTGGGGTTTTTGTTTTATGATTATGAGATGAGATGAGATGATATACGATATACGATTCGAATATATAGTTTACGATGGGTGATGAAAATGTATGCTTGAAATTTAGATAACTTCATACCACACTATGCACATCCCATCATACGGGCTCGAGGGCATACGACTCTAGATTTAGAGCTGAATACTCAATCCTCAAACGTTAACTTTACGTGCTTACTATACTACTATGGAGGTTGAAGTACGTACGTAACGGAACGTCGGACTCGGTGTTGCCTCGGGCTCGACTCGGAACAGCTGTGGAGCAGCTATGCTAGGCTGCATACATTAGTCTGACACGCACGGAGAACGAGTCTTGTTATGTATCTACATCGTGATGCGCACGCGTCGGAATGTGTGAGGGATGTGGTAACTTGAGCGGAAAGAATGCGGATGCGGATATGGATGGGTGGCGTAGAGCTATGAGTTGGACCGAGAGTATTTCAGGTTAGTGTAGGCGTTAGCGGGTCCTGGGGATGTTTGAGCTTCTGGTTATACGCGGATTCTGACTGGGCGACAGGACTTGCTTCGGAGAGTTTCACAGAGTACTTGTAATGATCTGAGTACATATCTTCGTATTGAAGCTCTTTAGTAAGAGATTTTCACGAATAATCATCTATTTCATTCGGCGTCGTCGAAGTCGAGGTGGGTTCCAATGACAAGGATGGAAGATATAGAGTGATACGTTGATAGTAGATAATGGATAATAGATACAGCTGTTCACGAAACTCTAGCATTGTTTTTAAAAAATGAGCCTTACTGATCGTGTTTACCTACAGACAAACCACTAATTCATTGCTCCATGAGATTGTACAGTTGTCCCGGCCAAGTCCCGGCATTTGTGGAGCTTAGTGGAGCAGTGAATGGTGCATTTGTTTGGACATAAATACCATCAGTAAGGCACGTTTTTCAAAAACAATGCTAGAGTTTCGTGAACAGCTGTAACTGGCCTGCCAAGGACATCGCGGAAGGAGCTTGTTGCCGATGTTCCGATGTTCGAACGTCCTTCCGGTGCTCGCTCAAGAGGCAGATTGCGGTATGAAGGCACCAAGCAGGCTGTTAGTAATTCTTGCTAGGCGGATTGATTCGTAGGTTTATAATCCACATTGATAAGGATACCATAAAGGAGACTTCAAGGAGTGGCACACCATACATCACACAGGTTCACCGTCGTTATCAATCCTCAACGCCTTATCCATGATCTCTTACCTTACCATTGCCTATATTCTTGTACTTTTTGCGTTGTGGAGGTATTATTATACCACTCAAGTCCTCAAACGCAAGGTTAGCTTTCTGCCTTTACAGTCGCCCCCACTAAACGTTTATTCGATAGCTGGCTGACATCCCGCGGTTTTCAAGCGATGGGCTCTTTTCGCTTCTCACGGCTCCTTTTAGTTCTGTTCTCAATGCATCTGGGATGGTACAGCAGGGATATAACAACGTACGAGGTTTCACAGCTGGATAATTCGATCACCTCTCGAATTCTACCAGTTTCGAGGCTCGTTGTTTAGGATTCCCGTTCTTACCGAATGGGTGATTCTCATCACAACCCCTACTCTCATCGAAGACATGCAAAAAGCCTCAGACGATGTTATCTCTTCCTTAGAAGGACTCAAAGATGTATGCACTTTTTCGCGCTGATGTTGTCTAAATGGTCGATGCCTGACAACATGTACTTTAGCTGGTACAAGCGGAGTATACGCTCGGCAAGTCATTCTATGAGGATCCATATGTAGAGAACGTTATAAAGGGACCTTTTACGAGGAATATCTCTGCAAAGTTTGCTGAAGTTATAGATGAGATTAGCGCGTCTTTTCAGGAACTTTTCCCCCAGGAAGATGGTGAGTCTTGTGTCTCTGATTTTTATCAGCTTCCGAACTATGTGCTATTAGAGTGGGAACTTATCAATCTGAATGACGCTCTCATGCCGTTGGTCGCCAGAACAAGCAATCGATTCCTTTCTGGTTTACCTCTCTGTCGCAACCCAGACTATCTTGTGCGAACACCATCCTTCAAAATCATATTATACTTATTCACCTCTCCCAACCACCAGGATCTCAATATCCGGTACACCATGCGAGTCATTTTAGCGGCTTCCTTTATTGGAAGATTCCCAACCTTCCTAAAGCCGTGAGTAGTCCCTAACTGGTCGCGAATTTTGGAGGCCAAACATATACATTTTGGTGTTTGCCCCTTTGTCGGCAGGTTGGTAGGAAAACTTGTCAGTCCTCTTTCTGCAGCAGTGCGACGAGCCAAGAGGCACCTCGTGCCTATCATTCAAGAACGACTCGCGAATGAAGAGCATTATGGTGAAGGCTGGGCAGAGAGACCGGTTCGTGCTGATTTACTTATTCCTGTGGATATCCTCATTGTTTACTGCAATTAGAACGATCTTTTAACGTGGCTCCTCAGCAAAGCTACTACTGACTCCCGTCGGACAATCGATGATCTTGTTTTGCGATTCTTATCAGCTAATCTTGCAGCGCTTTTTAGTACAGTGAGTTTCATAGTTGAGATTTTCGCTTTTCTGACAGGGACACTGCTTTACAGAATATGGTCAGTATCCAGCTCCTGATATTTCAACTGAATGTTATAATTGCATCATTTCCCGCAGATTGCAAGTTTCGCCGTAAGCAGCCTTGCGCTCCATTCAGAATATGTCGACGAACTCCGAGATGAAATTGAAGACGTTGTCTCTGAGCATGGTTGGACCAAAGCGGGAATGGATGAAATGCGAAAGCTGGATAGCTTTCTGAAGGAGTCGCAGAGGTGCTATTTGAGTTTTGCATGTGAGTTTACTTGTGTTCTACATCATTTAGGTGGAACTGCTCAACCTGAACATTATACAATCAACAGATGGCCTAGAGAGGAAGGTTCTCAAGGACTTTACATTCTCTAATGGGGTAACAGTGCCTGCCGGCGCAACGCTTGCGGTTCCTATGTGGGCTATTCATCACGACAATGTAAGCGCAGCATACCGTTTTGCATTGCATGTACCTCTTAGATGCTAAGAAAGATATCTACAGGATTATTTCCCTGATGCCGACAAGTTTGACGGATTCCGGTTCTCGAGGATGAGAGAGGATCCTGGTCAAAGTTTCAAGCATCAGATGGTAGCTCCGAGGACAGATTTCCTTCTTTTTGGGACAGGTCGACAAGCGTGGTAAGTGGCATTAAATATATCGTAAATTGATGAAAGAACGGCGGCTCCACCAATCACTGATCCGATATACTAATTGTGTACTTTTTATCTTTCTAGTCCTGGAAGGTTCTTCGCGGTTAATGAGGTCAAAGCAATAATAGCCCATCTCCTTCTTGCGTATGACTTCAAACTCGAAGTTGAGGGAGCAATGCCTCCGGTAAAATGGTTTGGGTCCCGTGGGATGCAAGATGACAAGACTAGGTTTTGGTTCCGACGAAGAAAATGTTCTACGTTGTAATTCATGGGCTTTTTGAACCTTGTAGAATTTCTACCACCAATATAACCATTGAGTGTAATTTGACGGAAACATGTGCAAATGTCATGACGGCGTTTTGAGTCCTGGTGTGGGGTTCGATTGGTTTGGACATGACCTTTTATAGAATTGGACACTACTTACCTCCGAGGCAGCTTGTGGTAGTCAGATACACACCTCAAAGTCTTAAGTCCTGAGCTGTACTTGAAAGGAGTGGGCCGACACGGTAATTTATAGCTGGATTGTGGGGACTCAAAAAAAAGCCCGCAAGAGATGAACCTCCTATGCATTGAACTACTCAGAAAATTCACAGTGTGTTTACTGTTAAGATTCAGTTTCTTAGCCTAACTAGTGCCAGTGCCACAGATGACGATGGCTCAATCAGCACCTACTCAAGGCATTGGGCAAGTCAGGGTTTGCTCGTGCTGACTTTCACATCGAAAAGGGGGAAGAGGGTTGGCTCGTTCATACGGAAGATGTAGTTTCACCAGTAACAGTAGCATAAAGTCGCACCCGTAAGTCCGTTAATTTTCAGAATTCCGGCCCTATGTCAGACGATCACCGAAGTTGACAACTATGCAAGGGTACGCTATGGGAATACTCATCCTACTCAAGGCGTTAAGCGAATGCTGTTACGATGTCAGTAGAATAGCGAGAAAGTAGAATTCGTCTTTGTTAAAGGGAGAGGATATCGAGCGTAAATACTGAATCGGCAGGGTCCCTAGCCTGGACATCGAGTTCAGTCGCTCCTACAGTAGCATACAAGATCGGACAGATAGCGTTTTAATCATGGAGATGCCACTCAATCTGACCAGATGCCGGCTTTCGTGAACGAATGAGATTTATCAAGATCGAGTTGGATGATGCAGTCGAATCAGTGATGGGGGTGGCGGGACTGCGGGGACTTAGCGGGAAAAGATGCAGGTGTATCATTGCAGTTGCACGTTGAATTAGATGGTGGGTGGCAGTCAGCTAGAAGCGTGAAATTGATCGCCAGAATAAGATAGGCGTATCGTCTTTTCAGAAATGTAATGTAAATGGGTATGAAATGGAGGGGAGTAGGTAGAAGAGTGAGTGGGTTTTGGGCTGGGCTTGGCCCGGCGCGCGGGTGGGCAACAAACGCGCACTAGGAAATGGGCAAGGCCTGGAGTGCCTCAGAATAAAGGCACTGGGAGGTAAAATAAATGGGTGGGTGGGGGGGTGCGAAAGAAATTGAGCTAGGTACGGCGATGAGGGTACAGAACAAAGTCTTAAGCGCCCGTCGGCGCCTGAACGTCCTCATCGCCTCGGCCTATCATATCCTCTGAGAAGCTCACACGCTCACTTCTCTCGGATTATACTAGGCTCATTGTTTCACTGCGGACAATACTGAACCAGCCTCATAGGTGCCGTCATTCGTTCAACCCACAGGTACTTTTGTCGCCCAGCAACTGACTTTAGGGTACAACCTATCTCTTGCTTAATTATTCTGAAATTGCGCCAGGGCTGCTGAGAGTTGCAGGTCTCATCGGCCGTGCATTCCATACCCCGCTCCGATGAAGTCCGATAGAGTCAATTAGAATAATAAGCGCGTACCCCTGCCGACTCGATTCCTTCCCAAACCACCATCTCAGTGCTAAAGACATCTAGGGATGGGCCAATTCTTCGACGAAATCCCTTCGCATCTCCTCTCATGGATTGAAAAACAGCAAATGTTCTGGACCGCCACGGCACCTCTCAGCGGCCAAGGACATGTCAATCTCTCGCCAAAGTGTACAAGGGGAATGTTTCACATCGTCAATCAGAGGAGAGTTTGGTATGAAGATATGAGTGGGAGCGGTACATCTACACTGTTTCTCGAAAATTTGGAAGGGCTTTGCTGAGCTCGAGGCAACAATTAGGTGTGGAGACTATTTCGCATCTGAAGGAACCTGGGAATGGACGTATCACGATTCTCTTCCACGCGTTTGAAGGTCCTCCGAGGATCGTTAGGCTCTTTGGGACAGGTCAGTAAGAGCGAGAGCGAATTTTCTTCTCGTTCTCCTCAATTTTTGTCACACGCGCTTCCGATTCCGCCTCTTTCGCCCCGACATTCCGTTCTTACGTATATTTTCCGCTAGGGACTGTATACGAATTTGGGACGCCAGAATACAACCAATATATCTCTCCAGAAACACGCGCACCTGGGTCGAGAGCCGTGATTATGATTGACGTGCATAAAGTCGGAACGGTAGGTACCTTCGTGCCGGTCCATCCTCCTTTAGAGGCGGTCAAACTCGCGCTATACATAGTCCTGCGGATATGCTATCCCATTCTACGAGTTCAAGTCCCACCGAAACCAGCTTTTGCAATGGGCTCAGAAGAGAGAGGCCACAGACGACGAATACCTCCAAATGTCATCCGCTAGTAGTTCAGATGACGAGCCTGAGCATGGGCAAGCCGGGATGTTGGCAAACAACGGCATGCGCAGTTATTGGAAACAAAAAAACGCTCATAGTATCGATGGTATTCCGGCGTTGAACACCCAGACATTCGAAGTCACTCACCAGGCCTTCAACACGGCAAAGAAGGTATATACTTCGGATCATAAAGCAATTGCTGCGTCTGTGAAGAAGGCTAATGGTGTGTGGAGCTTTGGAAGCGATGTGATGCTGGACCCAAAGTTTTTGACGGGACTGACGTTGGGAGTTGCTACGACCGCTGTGGTTACGAAGCTACTTGTACGTTAATGAATTTTCAGCATGTCATCATCGGGTTCGGCGTGTAGGCTATGGCTGTATCATATACGTTCACAATCGTGGAATGAATCACGTATCCTTCAAAGAGTCAGTGTAGCTCACGGACTGATTCGAACTAGCCACTCTAATGAAGTAGGTCGAGGATATTTTGAGCGAGCTTTAAAGATGTTCCCATCCTATTGTAACTATAACTAGGGAAGGGAATTGAGAGCCTGGGTCATTTGTCCAGGTGCTGTTGTAGTACATGGACAGATCATATCAAAACATGTAGCGAAGTGGGAGCAGAAATCCTTCCGGATAAGCCTAGTACTCTTCGGAATCTACAGGTTTCCACTTATTGCGCAAAAAGTCCCTCTTCCAGGACAAACTCTCCGATTGAGTGACAGCGAACGAAAGCCGTTCCAATTCTAGTAATAATTTGTCCCACTAACGCGTCAAGTAGACACGGCATTGGCTCATGATGTGCACTGGATAACCTTGAAAACAGAACTTCAGTTGGGCGCGGCCGTCCACCGCAAATCTACCCGCACTACCTATACCCAAACCGCACCGTACTAAGAGCCTTAGAAAAGGATTCTACTACGGTACGGTACCGCTGTGGAAATGGACTGTACACTATCATACTTTATACGGCAGTAAGCAACCTTAACCATGTATAGTATGGTTCGGACTCCTACATGGTATGCCGTATATCTACACCGTTGGCTGTATATTTATACATTCTTCCTTAGATAGAGTTGACCGTATCGCGGTATGTCATCTGACCGTAGTTGAAAATGCATGAACTTGAACATTTATTAACAATTTATGCCTCTCGAAAATGAAAAATAGGCGCATGCAAAATCCTTTAAAGAACGCTTCCGCGGAATCCTTTTTTGAGCTTGATCTTGCATTTTACATCGCAACCAACTTCTGATACATCTTCAAGGATTTTTGTGCATTTTTCACAACATAATGACATACCGCGTTGCGGGTTCAACTTCACGTTACGAGTGCATGGAAATACAAGACATGCAGTTATTAAATTGATCTAAATTTTGTAATTTATATTATTTTGGTCAACATACATTGCATTCCACTTAGATCCAATTGCTGAAAAGGGCACCAGGCGTTAGCGTGGGCCCGTTAGTTGTCTTATTCCCGAAGATAGAATCAAAGTCGTTAGATTACTTAGATCAATGAAAAACTTGCTCGAAGTTAAAAAGCAGGTCTTTCCACAAAGCAATCTCTACCCCAAGAAACCATGTCCAAGAAGGTATTGGTTATCGGTGCAACTGGTTCTCAAGGTATCCCAGTTATCGCGGCGCTACTTGCCCCTGATGAAGCTGGAAATCCTTCCCCGTACTCAGTGCGAGCATTTACTCGGAATCCATTGAGCAAGAAGGCACAGATCTTGGCTTCGCTGCCAGGTGTCGAAGTGTTCAAAGGTGAATTTTCGGAGTTATTACTTTGGACATAGCTCTGAGATTCATTCTAGGCAGCTTCGATGACATGAGCACCCTTGCTCCCGCAATGGAAGGATGCTACGGTATATTTGCAAACACGGATACAGCTGTAGTCGGAGAGCAGGGTGAAATTTATGCCGCTATCAAAATGTTCGAAAAAGCCCATTGCGTACCGCAAATGAGGCATTTCATTTGGAGCAGTCTAGACTATGGCTACAAGGTTCGATCTTACAGCTCTTCGTGTTCAATTCTTCCAGGTGCTGATACAAAGAAAGTTTGGAGGATACGATCCAAAATATAATGCTCCCCACATGAACGCAAAGGGTATCTTTACCGAGTTTCTGCGAGTTCAAGATTCGGATCCCAGTGGCAAAGCTTTTGCATGGACAGTCCTTACGACCGGTCCATACATTGAAAATCTCGCCGGAGTACGTTTCTTGTGTTCCATACCGCATTTTCCTTGTTCAATCCTCTCCAGCGAATGTTAGGGCCTCAACCTCAGCGTGAAAACGGCGCACTGGTCTTCGACACTCCTACCAAAGACGGTTTGATCCCCATGATTAGTCTCGATGACATTGCCTGGTGGACTCGTTACACCTTTGACCATCTCCCTGAGACATCTGGTCAGGAACTGAAAATTGCGACGGAAATGATGTCGATTAATCAAGTTGTTGAAATCTTTACGCGCGTGACAGGGATTCCTGCTGTCCGCAAACATATATCCGTGGAGGAATACTGGGCCAAGCGTTCTAGCTTTACTCCCATGCGCTACCTGGAGGCTACTTACTCTGCTGTATGTAATGTTTGGCGGGACACTATCTTGACCAGGGATATGGAATGGATTAGAAAGGTTCATCCAACTGGATTTACACTGGAAACTTGGATTAAGACCAAAGGTTATGATGGATCTCTTGTTCCCGATATGAGTCATCTTCCAAGCGAGGCCGAACGTAAACTTCTCTCAAAGTAGATATGTATATATGGATAGATATTACGCAACAAGGTCCTGCATTCGGAACAGCGATGTGGGAAGGAATTACATGGGAATACTGGAAAACATTTAGATGCCATATGCTGGTACACTAGAACACCGTCTTCGGTCTTGACTTGACGATTTCAGGCCTGAAATCTATATTGCAGCTCCTTCGAGTATCGCGAAGGTACTCATATAGTACAACTGTGTCATTGCGTCCAGTGACAGAAGCGTGACCGTGGCGCCTATACCTCTTCGCTCCCGCATGCTACTTGTGCTGAGACTGAATTGGCGGGAAGATGATCGAGATTGTGTTGTTTTCGGATTTCGCCACATTAACAGTCCTTGAGGCAATAATCCATGTTCCTTTGAACTAGAGGGATGCTAGTCAATCCATGACTCAGAAGCCTCCATAGCTTTTCAGAAAGATTCATCCCCCTTGAGGACATCTCTTTTTGAGCTATTGTGCTTTTCTTGAATCGTATTTGAAGTAAGGTTCAAGCTGTACTGTGTACTATACTTTATATATGTACAGTAAATATTGTATATATAATCTGTATTTGTATACCCTCGGTGTGAGGGCTCTGGCGGACCCTCTATATCGGGAGGCGGAAACACAAGCAAGGAGGAAGAAACGTGCCGATACAATAGCGTTGATTCGACGACCTATTGGTTTGTATTTAATATTCAAGACTAATCACTACGGCGGTTCTGATTTTTCTCGGCCGTGATTATTACCGTAAATAGATTTAGAATGAATTTTTGATTTCGACTGAAAAAATACTCAAAATTTGGAGCTTTTCTCGCCCGATATTGGAATCAAAAAAAAAAGACAATTAAACCTGCATTTCGCTTGAAAAAAAATTAAATATTCCTTTCTAATTTCGATTGATAAAAGGCATTGATTTCGGGCATAAAGGATTAGAATTTCCTTTGTACTTTAATTTAGATTTCGTCAGTCATTCAATATGATTCAGTGCGAGGTGCGAGGGCAAGTGTTCAAATCGTGTACTCAATATTTACTGATGTGCCCTACTCATAGTGCATTTCACCGGAAATGATCATTCTGCGTGTCATGCTGGGACGCGCCTGGGAAAGAGATACCCTCACAAATAGCAAAGGTCAGAAGCGAGATAACAATAATTGCCTGTCAAGCATGCGGTTCAGACAGCCTTCATCA
Source organism: Collybiopsis luxurians FD-317 M1 (assembly GCA_000827265.1). Classification (NCBI taxonomy): domain Eukaryota; kingdom Fungi; phylum Basidiomycota; class Agaricomycetes; order Agaricales; family Omphalotaceae; genus Collybiopsis; species Collybiopsis luxurians. The sequence continues at coordinate 130,374 of KN834783.1, read as the reverse complement.
ATAGTCAATTCAGACTTCCAATAACCGGACAGAGTATAGCTTAGCATTTGATAATGACAAGTAGCTCAGAGCTGCATAATAATATGCTAAGATTAAACTACCGGTTTATCGGTTTTTCAGCTTCCCTGTAAGTTACACTATAGTCTGCTACGTAACACGTTCGACTCCCTTTCAACAGTGATGATCATTCTCTAGCCTGAGAGTCATTTCTGAACCTTCACCATGTATACTTGAATGGCGTGAAAACCCGTCCCTTTGATAAAAACAGAATTAAATATTCATTTATTATTCCAATTTCCAGAGTTGCAGAATGTTAAGTGCAGCATGAATACAGATACATGATTTCATTGGGCATGGGAATGACTTTGGTCTATGTGATGACGGCCTCAGAAGGCCAAGCAAAGTACGGAAATGAGATAGAGATACAAAGCACAATTTGACAAAAGGGAGAGAGCCAGTCGGCAGCGACCATTGTAGAAGGCTCGCATGGGAATGGAAGAGAAGAGAGGAATTTCAAGCAAATGGTGAATGTACTCGGCAAGTCAGGAATAGTCGAATGAGTCTTTGTGAGGTAAGGTAAGGTTCATTATCTTCTTGGGATCAAGAACTGACACCCCGGGGTCTGAGTAAACAGATTAAGGTATCTTTTATACCGTCTTCCTCTCGTAATGCATCGGCTACTGTCGATCCATATACCAAGATACACAATACCATATACGAATGAGTTATTTTAAATACTGTGGAAGAATGGAAAAAGGAAGACTCTAAGCCGCATATTCTGCATATTGCGCATACCTCGCTCGAAACTTCAAGAGACTGAAGATAACAGAATAATCTCCTTGTAATCAGGGGGGCTTGGTGCTTCCAAGTTCCAATAACATGTTGTAGTAAGAAGATGACGTAGTACATTCAAAGTCGAAAATAAGCACCAGCTACATAGACCACTAGCACCTGTTACCGTCTTATGTAGAAACTCGGGCAGCCCAGGCGGGGGTGGCTGTGTTTTTTAGAGAAGAGGCACGGTCGTTGCTGTCGATGCCGACGAGGATGTTCTGTGCATATAGGACCCACAAAACTCTGATAGCACATTTGGAAGAGTGTCTAGGCTGGATTTGACTTCCAATTTCACGATGATGGTGGATGACAGGAAATATAGCAATGAATATGCTCCGTACACGATCATCACCTCATTTCTTCCGTTTATCGCTCTCTCTTCGTCTTCCTGAGTCAGATATTTATCTTTGGCAGTCTCTTACGGGTACTTTTCCGTTTCTAGATCCTCGTCTTAATTTGTGATACTTCGGTATACTTAGTTTTTTGAGACGATACTGTGATTATTGATAGTGTCTTCACTGCTGGTACTGGGGTGACTGATCAAAGATGGTGGAGGAGGCGGAGGAACAGTCAGCTATAGAGGAAGAGGTAAAAGTGGAAGAGATTTGAGTTGTAGGACGAAGTCGAAGTGGAAGAGTATTCGCCCGCGGACTACTCTAGTACTGCATGGGCCGTATCGGTTAAAATCGGGACTCCGGACCGGACCGCGCCACGTTGCACGCTCGACGAACACTTTATTCAAGTATCGCATTGCTCAAGTATCCCACTGCTTCGACAACATGAATGAACACCGAGATTCTGGCCTAGACTTCAACGGCCGACAGGATACTGGCTATTTCTCCTGCCAAACTTCCTCAAGTCTCAGCTTATTGATCCCAAAGCTCCGCCTGATTCGCGACATGAGCGTCGCTGTTCTGATGAATTAATGACGCTAAATACCTACTCTCGCTGATAGACAGAAGATACACTCTTTCCTCATTGTCTCAGCTCCGAATCCAGGGATCGAATTCGAAACCCATCGTCAGTCTTCGATATAACCTCGCTCTAGTGACTGCACGTTCTTAAACCGGACCAGTTATCCACAGGTTTCATCTAACCGAGCTTCAGTCAACAGTGTCTCTCAAAATGAGCCCCGCAAAATTGATCGCATTTTTCCAGTGAGTGGAAGATATAACCGCCAACAGTCTACACCTTCCTCGCAACCCTTGTCCTCCTCCTCGGCGTCTCAGCTGCTATCGTCGTCTGCTCGCTCCTCTTACGTCGGCGCCGCCGCCGCATGATCGAGGAGGTGATCCATAATGGAACCTATATCTCGCCGAATGTGTTGACGAATGCACGGGGAAAGGTGGATTTGGCGAAGAAGCCAAAGATGTGGGAGGCGAATGTGTATAGGGAGGCGTGGGATGTGCAGAGGTTTGATGGTGGTGTTGGTGCGGGTGCGGGTGGGAAGGAGAAGGGTGCGATGGGTGCGATGGGTGCGATGGATATTACGAGAGGAGGAGGGGCGGGAACGGAATGGGGATGGGGGGATATCTTTCCTGTAGCTGCGTCCATCTCTTCGACGTCCCCTTCGATTTCGGGATTAGGGTTGGATACGGCTGCAGGAGGAGGTGATGCGTCGTCGGATGCGAATGATCCGACACCGAATGGACCTACGCTTGTGGGACGGTTGAGGGCTGCGTCGGGTGTGCCGGTGAGGGTTGCTGCGAGTGCTTGGAGGTTGATTTCACCTGGCCGGTCGATCCATTCTGGGTCGGGATCGGGGGCAGAGTCTCCTGCTAATTCTGGTTCGGGATCGGGAGTAGGTTCAGGCAACACAAATACCAATAATTCCAATTCGAATGCGAATGGTAACGGGAATGGTAACGGTAACAATCAACTACAACAACCGCATCAGACTCTACCTACCTCATCAAGCGATGCGCCTACGCATGTAGAGGTAGCGGTGTTGATTGCGATGCCGGGTGCGTTGGCTGCTGCTGCGCATAGGGCGAAATTGGCGGCTGAGAATGCGAGTGCGGGAGGGGGAGGGGGGTATGAGGAGGAGTTGCCGCGTGTGGAGGTGGGTATGGCGGAGGTGGTTGTTCCACCTTTGGGGTCGGGGTCGTCCTCATCGGGGTCTTCGTTGGGGTCGGTTTTGGGGTTGGATGGGGGTGTGGGGAAGGAGAGGGAGGGGTCATAGCGTGGGGTTGGGTCGTAGATGACTTACACCCCCTATACAGGCTTTGTGTTTCCCTCATCTAGCTTTTTTCCTTGATCTTCTCACTTTTTTGTTCCTTGCTTTTTTGCCTCGTACCGTTCTTCTCCTCGTCTGTCTGTTGTTTTTGTTTCTTGTGTACATTTTATCTTTACTTTCATCACTCCAGCTCGAGTGCGATACGAGCTTGGGGTACCGTTACGGTTACTTAGAATTATTCATCTGTTACATAGTTTGTTAAAATAGTGTTTGTACACTACTCTAACGTGGTGTTGGTTGGTGGTGGGCGGTTTGTTGATGGGTTGGGTTGGGTTGGGGTTATTTGTAGTCGCGTTGTTGTATGATTATGAGATGAGATGATATACGATATACGATTCGAATATACAGTTTACGATGGGTGATGAAAATGTATGGTTAGAATTTAGGTACTTTAAAGATACGCACTACCCCTTGATAGTACGGGCTCGGGCTCTGCGGCATACGACTCCAAGTACTCTTGGGAGCTAGAGCTGAATACCCAATACCCAATCCTCAAACGTCCAGTTACGTGCTTACTACAGCTGGTTGAAGTACATACGTAACGGTAACGTCGGACTCGGTGTTGCCTCGGGCTCGACTCGAACTGTAGTGGAGCAGCCATGCCAGGTCGCATACATTCAATAAGTACTTTAGTCTGACACGCACGGAGAACGAGTCTTGTTATGTATGTATGTATGTACGTCGTGATGCACACGCGTCGGAATGTGTGAGGGATGGGGTAACTTAAGCCGATGCGGAATATCGATGGGTGGCATAGAGTAGCCTATAGGCTGGACCGAGAGTACTTCAAGCTAGTGTAGGCAATGGGCGGTCCTGGGGATGTTTGGGCGTACGTTAGTCTGACACGCACGGAGAATGAGTCTTGTTATGTATGTACATCGTGATGCGCATGCGTCGGAATGTGAGGGATGGGGTAACTTAAGCGGATGCAGAATATCGATGGGTGGCATAGAGTAGCCTATAGGCCAAGAGTACTTAGTGTAAGTAGGCAATGGGGGTCCTGGGGACATTTCAGCGTCTGGTGATACGATTGAGTGTACCGTAACAATATGGAGGGGTGAGTTGTCCTCTCGGAGCTCTGTGCCATGTCGCGGTACACATTTCTTATGGATGGACACAGGGCTCAAAGTTATAATACATTGTACATTACGGTTTTGGAGAGGCATAAGTATATGAAATTATGAATGCTACGCATACGCGGATGTGCAATGTGCATGTTATCCATGCCACTCAGGAGTGCGTATGGGCTATGCGTGTTATGTATTGAGGAGATCACCTGGTTAAGAGAAATTGTTTGGCTCGACACAATATGGGCCGGGGGAGAGGGGGAACTTTAGCAAACTGATATGATATGATATGTGTATGAGGATAATTTGTCCTGATCTCATACCACGATTCACAGCCCCATCGTACTCCTTAGTGGGAGTTCGCATGTCGACAGGATCTTTACCTTGTGGTTGCATCAGAGAAGAGATCATAGGTCTGATGTTTTTGTGTTCTCAAGGCATCCATTGATCTTTGTCTTACAGATACATCATGGTGACACTCAGCTTTGGGAGGAGAAAGTATATTACAAGGTACGGTCGACTTCTGGGAGTATCCTGAATGCGGTACAAGCATCATCTTCCTCAGGGAATATCAATCAAGAATCCACCGAATTGACCAGGCAAAGATGGCTTTTTTATAGCCTTGGTGCTTTATAATGTCCAGGTCTTGGGAATGCACCCCATCTTCGACTTGGACTGAGAGCAGATCCATTTTTCCAAACTCAGTAGAGTATTCGAGCAAACACAACACTCAAAATGATGACGGTGGAACAATCAGAGGTATTGGAAGAGTTATTGGGTATTGGTTATGCGATGATCCAGTTTACTCCGACTGTCATAATTTTGGCACTGGGCTGCGGTGCGTCGTTATCATTTTGGACACGGATGTCTAAATAAAGACAAGTTTTGCAGGCGCGCTAGTCCTGATGACATTTGTTGCACTTTACTATCTGAGGTCAGTCTTAATTTTCATCTGCAACTTTTCTTATATTCTTTCTTAGCATGAAGCCTCCAACACCCAGTCGAAACATCTTAGTCATACTATGCATGACAATGCTACTGGTCGTTACAACGAATTTTATGGCAGCTCTAATAGATACTCTGCTTTTCCTTTCCCATGGCACTGGAAAGAAGGCGGGTGCCATAGTATATTACCCGTTGGTGGCATCCAGTTTAGGTCCTGCTTTAACAGACATTGTAGTAAGTTATCAATGCCCGGGAAATGGTGGGAATGCAAATATCTCATTCTTATACCCAATTCAAGGTTGCTATAGGGGATTGTGCTGTGGTCTGGAGAGCATGGGTGTTACTACCGGACAACAGGCTTTGGAAATTTCTTATTACAGTTATCATGACTGCCAATGTGGGTGCGTAGAAGAAGTATAACAGCTTATCGATCTGTTAATTTTATTCCCCTAGTCCTACTTATTTCTGATTCAGTTGGCTATATATATGATTCCATGGGGGGTTTCCTTCAAGATTTTGTTGTAGGGTCAAACTGGGCTTCCATTGTGGTCCCCTTCATCATTAACCTGTTTGGTACACTTTTCATTGTCTGGAAGTGGTGGTGAGTGTTCATCCAGATGCATTGGGCTACATGAAACATACAGTTAAATATCCAGGAATCATCAAAGAGCAATGAGAGCTGTGTCCTTTGGGAGCAACAGTCCTGTCAATAAGGTTCTTCTTCTCTTGATAGAATCTGGGGGGATTTCTTGTGCAGTGCAATTACTTTCCATTATTTTCCAAATAATTTTGACTTTCTACATTAATTTTGGTTTGGCGGAGACTTCTAGTGTTGTAGCTGCATTCTTTTCAGTGGCTACAGTAAGTTTTTACATCAATTCTTCTCCTTCTATTCTCAAAGAAACAAAAGTCGGTACAGGCATCATATCCTGCGGCAGTCATTATTTTGGTCAGCACAAATAATTCGCCAGTTGTGGAAACAATCCATTATCTCGAGAGCATTCGAGATAACCCCAATGCTCATTCCAATACTTCGATGAGCAGCTGAGAAGTAGACAAGTTCTTCGGCCCTTCTCATCGAATGAAGTTAACCTCCAAATCTAGATAAATAACTGCTGGTGCCATGCTGAGTGCCATTGAAATGTACCCGTAGCTTTTTCAGTTAGACATTCAAAAATTGTCCGGAGCTTGTTTATTGCATGTATTTATCAACGTTTCCCAGTTAATCCATTGAGATGTTAGGTAGAGCAGTGTTGGCTTCAGCGAGGGTCAAAGAACATGTTTGAGCGGTGAAAATTAGAATGTACCACAGAGTACTGAGGGGAGGGTGCTAGGTGGTTTGCCCTTTCGGAGCCCCCAGTCATGTCACAGTACATGTTTCTTATGGATGAACACAAGGCTCGAAGTTGCAATACATTGTCTACAGATTTGGAGAGGCTTAAGTATATGAATGCTACGCACACGTGGATGTGCAAGCTATCCAAGCCCCTCACTCATATGCATGGGCTATGCTTGTCACGTGTCATAGATGAAGGTAGAGTATGACTTGGTTGAACTGAGGGGAGTGTATCGTCATTCAATATCTATATGGGAGCAAGGGGAATTTGGAAAAGGTCTTTTTCTTCAAGTAGACAGACAGGGATAAGGAGGGTTTAAGTAGTACAATGTCCCAATCCTACATAGTAGTAAGTACAGTTTTGGATAGGTATACTTATAGGGAAAGACATAATGTGCTATGTATACGTTGGGTGGATTCGGAGTGGGTGTATATGGTATAATGCAGAGTATGTAAAAAGGGAGCCACTGAGGGGGCAGCGGGAAGTTTGTGATGTGACCCTAAGTATAGGTATCTCTATAATTCGAACCTCAGGGACATACAACTTGGGTGGCCTCCATGTAAGCAACAAGCTTTGAGGGCATTGGACATCTGGACCCTGCCATTCATACTGCTATGGGCTACATACATACATAATGATGCAAATATGGATGTAGACAAGGATCTGAGGTGACTCATCGGCTGGTTGAACACCAAACATCAAGTTCGATTTGAAATTTGAGAATTGGGTGTAAGGAAGGATGCACAACTTGAGTCCAAGTCCGAGGCAGACCCTGCTAGCAGGGACTTTTTTTTGCCTCAAGATCATGATTCTGATATTGGCCTAAAATAAACAGTCTGTAAACCTGGGTCAGCGGGCCAGTGGCCTGGGAACCAGCACCTGCCCAGCACTGTTTTTGGCTCCTTGGTTGAGTAATTTAAGAATTGGGTCTGGGGAAGGAGAAGGGGAAGGATGCAGCCTTGCGCACAACTGTGAAGGAAGCCTGTGGAAAAGGAAAGGTGTGGAAGGGACCTGAGTCGGAGTTAGTCCGAGGAAGATTCTTTGTCACATCAAGATCATGATTTTGATGTTGGCTTCAAATAAGAATCAATCTGGCTAACTACAGCCCATCACTATTGTTAGGGGAGTTCTCTGCTTAACAGCTGTTTCTTGCTATCAAAGAACGGAAACCGACAGGATTCAGGTGGTTGGAGATCAAGAAGTGATCCTTGTGTGTTCCTTTAAGCACTTCATTGTAGTTGCAGTAAGTATTGTGTTGGAGGAAATTCTTGGTTGTCTTTACTCATCTCATCTCAAGACTAGCACATCAGATGTAGCAAAAAGTTTCGCAAGTTTTCACTAAGTTTGGGCTCATAGAAGTGAATAGAGTGGTTCTGAAAGACCAGCAATATGGGAATCCTAGACTGATTGAATTTTTGTGTTCACAAGGTACCCACTAAAATAAAGGATTATGATCACCTCCTAGAGATGTTAGAGCTGTGAATTTGATTTTGAAACACCAATGGGCATTACCTCATTCACAAGGCAAAAAATAGTTCTATGATCTGAAGATTATAACAGTCAAATGTTTGATTTCATGCTGGAGATAATAACCTGGAAGCTATAAAATGATCATTTGGCAGCGCAATATTTTTGCCTCAGTCTGAGAGAACATTCATTTTTCCAAGGCTCAGCAAAGTATTCAAGAAACTGGGCATTCAAAAGGATACTTTTGGACCAAGAAGAGCTCTTCAACACTGGTGCTGAATCCATCCTCAATGTGATCAACCTTATAATCATTGCTGTAGGCTGGGATGTGTACTTGTTGACCATTGATTTCAAATAATAAATGTGTAAATTTATGTGAAATTGTAGGTTTGTTAGTCATGATGACATTTGTTGCATTTTACTATCTGAGGTAAGTCTTAAACTTGGTTCGGGAGCTTTCTTATGTCCATCTTTAGCATGAAGCCTCAGACTCGCGCTCGAAACATCTTATTCATATTGTGCATGTTGATTCTATTGGTTTCTACCGTGATCAATATTTCAATTTTGTGGCAGGCTTTGTCCGATGCTTCATCCATTGCTGGTGGGAACTTGTATGCACTCATCGATTTTGACCAGTTGGCTCAAGCTGGACAAAGTATAACAGTAAGTTGTCAGTGCAGTTTATAGAGGTAGAGAATGCAGACATTTTATTCTTATTTCCACTTCAGCTTGCAATAGGGGATGGTGCTGTGGTGTGGAGAGTATGGTCATTACTGCCTGACAGTAGGTTTTGGAAAATTCTTCTTACAATTCTCTCAATTGCCAATATGGGTATGTTAAAAAATATATATAAAAAGCTGCAAAACTTTTTAATAGTATCTTCTCACTAGGCCTACTTCTTCCAGCCACCATTTTTTATTCTGGTGAGGTAGTGCCAGGAGTGGTCTCACCCCTCACTGGGATTTCAAATGTTGCATCTTTTTTCATCAACCTTCTTGCTACACTTTTCATTGGGTTGAAATGGCGGTAAGTGTTATGCCCTACGCTATTTTTTCCACTCTTTCCAACCAGTACACTCACCACATGACTCAATAATAGTCTTACCAATCAATTCGGCTCTCCAAATCCGACACGCATTTTGCGAGGCGAACTAACCAGTTGCTCATTCCAAACTTCTATTCACAAGACCACATGTCTCCCCGCAGAGTATAAAAGCCTTGTACCTACATCTCCCATGATAATGCTGTTATTACCTGAACTATCTTGATCTGTGTTGTTTCTGTTCTCTTGTTCACTAGTCTATAATATTATTCTGCTTAACACTGAGTCGAGCAAACCCCATTGACACCGAGTCACTGGCATATCCACTTCTCACTTGTCGAACTGATTGTCAAGACTATTTGACTGCCGTAGCCTTTTGAATATTCTGTCTCGTAGGGTAAACGGACACTGAGTCACGAACCTCCCGAGTCAACCCTCGTTAATACCGTCTTAACGAGTTCTTTGATATACTATTTCTAGTTGCACCAAGCTACTAGATTTATTATTCAAC
>KN834783.1:64929-110045 GCA_000827265.1 Collybiopsis luxurians FD-317 M1 | reverse complement strand
GGCTGAAACAAGTTTTAATGAAAAGTACATTTTGCCGAGACTCGGCAAGTTAGCTGTCAAGCGCGGGAAAAAAAGTTACTTTGTCGCGACAAGTTAACTTAAGTAACTTAAGTAACTTAAAGTTACTTTTGTAAGGCAAAGTAAGCGGACTTTGAAATATCAAAGTTACTTTGTTAACACCCCTTATGAACAGGCAGAGCAAGGATGAAGCATCATCATGCCACTGCATGAGAGCATCTAGGGCTTTGCTCTCCTAATCCAAGGCTTCCTCCAGATGCTTGTTTTCTGTGCCAGACACAAACCCAAGGAGCAAGTTGATTTCTAATCTTTCCACTCTTGCTTGAGATATCAGTTCCTCTTTTGTTAGGATGATGTCGGACACAAGAGCAAGATCGCCCTCGAGTAGATCCAGGTTTTCCAGCCAAGTTTTTGAGATTACAAGAATGAAATCAAGTCGATTCGCTTGTCTCCTCATCTGCATGTTCAGATCTTGAGCCTGTTTCTCAGAGCGTGGGACACTGTCTGTATTGGACATAAGATCTAATCAGTGCATAGAAGTAGGTAATGAATCGAACATAAAGTTTGGTTCCGCCAGCGAGACCGTACATAAATACGCAGAATCTCTACACCGACATATCCATTACAGGTCATAAATAACTCTGAGTTTACTACTCGCGATCAGAATCATTGGGTAACGTGGGATTGAGAACTAGATTTATAAAACCAACATACAGAATCGCAGACCCCATCGCAACGAAAACTCCCCCAATCCAAGCATCTCTCATGGTCGAGAGATCATCCGGACCGAACTGAATAACAATATAAGCATTGACAGCCCCGAGGCCGAGTGCACTACTGTTGCAATAACATCGGTCAAAGAACGCACTGAACTGAAAAATGCACGCTGTCAGAATCCATACAGTGTTCGCCACAGCTAGCATCTTTCCAAGACGACGCAGGAGAATGGATAGCCTTGCAGTGAATACAGCACGAGCTTGTTGAGACGGAAAGTTTAGTGTCGAGTAGTGGGACAAGATGCTCGAGAGAAGAAGTAGGGCCCAGACAATGGTAGAGAGGGAGGCGTAGAGGAGGTAGCTACCCACGCGACAACCAAGCCCCCTCGTAGGGGTCTCCCAAACCACGAACATAGCTGCGCCAGCTGTGCCCCACTGAAGAAGCAGAGCCATAAAAGAGGCTACGATGATCCTTCCCCACACCCCAGAGCCCCATCGTGTCGGTTGTCTGTTACTACCTGAATCGCAATATTTGTCGACCTCATCGGATGTACCGCAGCGATTCTGCTCATGAATAGCGGCGTATCGACTTTCAACTACCCACTGCATATTGCAAGCCACAGATTGATGTTTATGAGAACGTCTGGTCGCCTCCCGAAAGTACGCAGATATCTCTTCCACAGCTGCAGTCCAAGAGAACAGCCTGGAGTAATTATAGATAGGGGACGTGCATCGTTCGTCATTGTATAGAGCATCGTCATCCTCTTTCACAGATAATGCACGATGTTCACCAACCAAACTGGCCAGCTGGGAACCACCGTCAGGTCGAGCTACATGTGCAAGCTTGTTAGCGCGATTAAGGGCATCCTTCACGCGGGCGCTATCACATTTTGGGGATATTTGCAACCATGCAATATCGACCGGTACAAGCCACAACCAGACGGATCCGACAGCTTGACCGCTGACTGTTCCGCTTCACGTTGAGTGTTGAGTGTAAAGATGACCCAACGAAGAAACTTACCTTCTACGTCTTCCAGGGCGTTGGAGAGAGATTGAAGGACAGTAAAAATGTAAGCGATTATAACCCAGGCAATTGATGTCACAGCAGATATCGACCAGGTATGAGTATAATCGAGATTCGCAAGCAGCTCGCGCCACCAGTCGTCATTCTGGTGGAGGATAACCAGTGAGGCCAGCAGTGACTCGGAAGTGTCGAGTACTATTGGAACCTGTTGTAAGCCGTTCAAGGCGCGCACCGCTTCAGGAGTATTGGGGTAACTGGAGCCTGAAAACCGACGAGCAATCCAACGTCCATTGAGTACTGTCAGCGCCGCAGAATATGCAGCAAGAGTGGGAGATCCAATAGCAAGAACTATGGAAAGGAAGTTCTCGAGCTTATCGTTGGCTCCAAAAGGTAGCTGAGAAAGCAATGCAAGCCACGGAAGAAGCCAGGCACTGAATTCACCTGAAAAATCAGACCAACTGAAAGGTTGGGCTCCACCTCCGCAAGCGGTGAGACATATTTCATACGGAATCGCCGTCGCATCCTGGATATTGGATACTGCGCGACCAGAATTGTCGACACCTGCATTAGGTCCATACGTCCCATTCCGAACATCGTTTAAACATTGAGCAAAATTCTTGGTAGCAGATACGAAGCCAACTTGGTAAAGCGTGAGGGAAAGCAACAGAGCGGAGAATAGCTGGCAACTGACTGCGACAGAAGGAAAGCGGTCAACAAGAATAGAAGCAAACCAACCAAATGAAAGCGCACAGTTCATCTTGGAGAAGCGGAAGGTCTCAAAACTAAATAGTAGGAAACTCTTAGACAAAATTCCGGCAGACCCGATAAAGTATGGATGGGGATACAAAGCTTTCAGATGCAAGAGCCGCTCTTTAAATCTGGGGACGTAAAGGCTGCACAGCTATATGTCCTGCTTGGGATGAGCTCGACGGACCTATTTCTTCTTATCTACCCGCTGTTGGTCAAATGAAAGCACTGCGGTATCTCCGATGTGCTTCAGAATCTGTGTCCAGGTACTAGTTTTCAGGGGCTCACTGTTTAAAGGAGTATAGTACTGCTGTTGAGATAAGAACGATGTTGCAGAATTTGGAGAATACCTATCGTCCAGACCAGTTCTTACCGTGCAAACAATATGAAACTTAGCTTCTTCCCTGAGCTTTATGTCAGGACAGCGGGATTCCCAAACATGTTCCCATGCCCTCGGAACCGCTCTGTAAGCACAATGCTACAATAACGGGGGTAAAAAAATGTGATAAGAACACACCAGCTACAACGATGTAGAAAAGACACAAAAAATCATCTTTTTCTTTTTTCCATGGCTTACATGAAATCTGAGAAGCTTGCAATAGCTTCAAGCAGACAAAATGGCAGCAAAAAGTAGCCACATTTACTACTCTTGCTGCAACTACTGCAGTCGCTGTACATCTAGTTGTACGCTCAACTCAAAGACCCTCAAAGAATAGTTCATTCTATGCAAATTTCTGGTTCAAAGAACTCCTTCAAGGTGGAAGCTCGGACATGTCAGAATCATATCTGGTCCATAGTGAAGACTCTAGGACACAATAAGTGATTTTACTATGAAGTTGACGCGACGCGGGGCGGTGACAGTTTGGCACCTGCCAGTACTTACATCATAAAATGCCAAGTTTTGATTGCCCGACTTGCCCGATTTGTTCGCTTGTCCACAAGTTGCTAGGGCCAAATAACCGCACTTTAGCAGGTTAGCAACCGGCTTGCGGCAGAAACTAGTTAGCTTGAAGCTTGAAGCTTGACCCTGCTTTTTCAAGCAAGTCGAGCAAGTAAAACTTGGTGAATTACGATGTATGTGTTTCTTAATTATGCATTCTTTCATGTCACATTCAAATTTGACAGGGATATTGCCATCGTATTGTAGTTCCAGAATGGGGCGTAAAGCTGTAAGGTCTCCCGCGGTGACCAAGCACACGAAAAAGTAACGAATTTCTGCTCGGCTTTCTGCCGAGCAGATTGATAAGATATCAGATAAGATTTTGATATGCTTAATTTGTGTACCGAGACTTGAGAATTTATTTTACTTGAAAAATATGTAGAATTCTGCCTACTCAAAGCTATATTGAACTGAGTAGGAATGTTAATTGAAAGACAATTTTTCAGTTGTGCTGAAATCATGCATGACGCAGAAGGTATCATTTTTCCTCTCAGTTCAATTTTTTCCTTGCATTTGGAAAAGGAGGAAACATCACTTGAATATTGCTAATTGCGTGTAGTAAAAAATATAGCCCAAACTGAACATTTCAATGATGTTTTTGATACTTATGAAAATGCAGCAAAAATTGGAGATTTCTATATATATATGAAAGCCCACAAGCATGTCAAAGGACGAACGCGGTTGTGTCAGAGAATGTAGTCATGAATTAAAAATGATTGCCAGGTTCGATACGAGCATGCATGAATACCATATGTACAGCTATTGGCGCGATTGTGATTTGATAGATATGAGCAGCAAGCTATGCTGGTGGTTGCCAGTGAAATTCTGGAGGAATTAAAGAATGAGGAGAGAGCAGAGCCACTTGAGTTTAAATTCAAAGACACACATAGAAGCCTAATCTTCCACCATTTGATCCACAGCATCCTGAATTGCTGACAACAGCTGAAACACCTGTCAGTGCTGTGAAAACATATAGGAAAAGATATAACTCACCTCATTCAAAGCTATGATCAATTGCTCCTTCACATCCTCGACTCTCTCCAATATAAGTTCCAAATTGTGAACCACTTGAGCCGCATTGTAGTCTCCAAGCATCCATTCATCAAATTCAACTATGTTTTGGAGCTATACAATGCATTCTCTGAGTCAGATACTTGAGCATTACAAACTGAGCGAACCTGTATGATTCTGTTCTTGAGCTGGGAAAGTGCTTGGTAAATATTGGAAAGAGCTGGATCCATTGAATTGAGGGTGTGAGGGTGTATAGAAGATATGACAAGATGTGGTAGTGGTAAAAGGGCAAGGAGCAAAGAGTTTTTCTTGATGTTGGTAAGCATGTGCACCTATTAAGTGCCATCCTTCCTTCCTTTCACCACCACCAATGATGACTCAGGAGGATCATGTATCCTCTTTGTCTCCCCCTTCCCTCACCAACCACCATGCTGCCACCAACCACCATGCTGCCACCAACCACGGCAACTCTTTTCAGAGTTGTCACACTCATCTTTCAACCCAATAGAGGAGGATTGTTCATCCTGCTCCTCTCCCTACCCTTCCCTCCTCCTCTCTCTTCTGCCTACCAAATTGTTGCATCTCCTCCTTCCACCACTTTGCTCTGCCAAACATGACAATGACCAATGACAAAAGAGTCATTGTATCTCATCCTTCCACCACCTTGCTCTGCCAAACATGGCAACAACCAATAATGAAAGAGCCATTGTATCTTGTCCTTCCACCACCTTGCTCTGCCAAACATTATAACAACCAATGATGAAAGAGTCATTGTATCTCATCCTTCCACCACCTTGCTCCACTAAACACAACAGCTCTTTTCAGAGTTGACATGTTCATTCTCCTGGTCCCACGGAAGAAGATTACATCCTCCTCCTCTCCCACCTTCCTCCACCAACAATGACTCTGTTCAGAGTTGTCATGTTCATCCTTCTGTCCTGTGGAGGAGTATTCTATCCTCCTCCCCTACCACCAACAGCAATGACTCTTTTCATCATTATTCTCAGCTAAGAGGAGGATATTTCATCCTCCTCCCACCTTCTTCCACTGACACCAAACAACTCATAAGAGTCATTCATTTGTGTAGTTCAAACCACTGAGAGGAGGATTAACATCCTCCTCTCTTCCCCTTCCTCCACCAACACTGATGACTCTGAAAGGAGTCATTGTTCACCGCTACAGAGGAGAATATTTCATCCTCCTTCCACCTCCTTCTGCCAAAACCAAATGACTCCTAAGAGTCATTCATTCATGTAGTTTGAACCACTGAGAGGAGGATTAACATCCTCCTCTCTTCCCCTTCCTTCACCAATTGCAACTACAGAGGAGGATATTTCATATCCTCCTCCCTCCTCCTTCTGCTGACATCAGACAATGAGTTGTACATCTGTGTGGCTCAAACCACTGAGAGGACTAACATCCTCCTCTCTTCCCCTTCTTCTACCAATACCAATGACTCTGAAAGGAGTTGTCATTTACAACTTCAGAGGAGGATATTTCATATCTTCCTCCCTCCTCCTTCTGCTGACACTGGACAATGAGTCATTCATCTGTGTGGCTCAAACCACTGAGAGGAGGACTAATAACCTCCTCTCTTTCCCTTCCTCCATCAATACTGATGACTCTGAAAGGAGTTGTCATTTGCAGCTACAGAGGAAAATACTTCATCTTCCTCCCACCTCCTTCCGCTAACACCAAACAACTCCTAAGAGTCATTTGTTCATGTAGTTTGAGCCACTGAGAGGAGGATTAACATCCTTCTCTCTTCTCCTTCCTCCACCAATTGCAACTACAGAGGAGGATATTTTATATCCTCCTCTCTCCTCCTTCTGCCAACACCAGACTATGAGTCATTCATCTGTGTGGCTCAATGAATGACTCCTATGCTATTTGTGTGGTTTGAACCACTGTCCTCCTCTCTTCCCTTCCACCTACTCCAATGACTCTTTTCAGGGTCATTGTTCATTTGCCTTGTTCATTAGCATCCTCCTCTTTCCTCCTCCCCACCTCCTTCTGCTGTCACCCAGCAACTCCAATGTTGTTTGTGTGGCTCAAACCACTGAGAGGATGTTAATAATGTCCTCTTGGTGATTTGAACCAGATGTATTTCATACTGGACAAAAACCTTGGAAGTTGAGTTCAGATAAAAATCTCATGCAAAACTGCACTTACCTATCCACAGCTGAATGGCAATAGCCTGGATCTAGTTTAACATTGTTGCAGATGCATTGACCCTCAGCTCAAATTTGAGATGGTTTAAAAATGATGTATTTATACACTCAATCTCTAGATAAATTAACCAGGACTGTTCTATTATACAAGTGGTCAAAGCAAGCAGCATGAGAAATGATATCATTTAAACTAATTACATCCTCATTCTCCCTCAATGTTGAAGCATAAGAAGTAGCTAATAAATGCATGTATTGTAAAAAAAGGATCATATAATGATTTCAGTAAACACTCAAATGGTCATACATGAATCTGAACAGTGAAACCACTTCAGGTCCTGATATTTTGGATCTCTTTAATTTGACCACTGACTGGTCTTTCAGTTGGCAAAGGGTGATAGATGATGGTGTCATTACCTGCATGGGTTCTGCCAGGGGAAAAGTTCATGCCATCCCATTTGGCATATGCACACTGCAAACCTTTCATTGGCTGCAGTTCATTTTCTTCACTGGCCACATTTGTCAGTACAAAGCATTTGTTGAAAAGAATCTTTAGCTGTTGGACAGCCTCTGGGCAGTCTGACCTATGAAGCCGTTGACAGATATTGGCTGTATGAGTTACAGTCTTGATAATTGTTGCCTCCATTACACCTAGATAAGATGACAATGTAGTAAGTTCTGGAAACAATAATGTACTTGTGAAGTACATACCACCAATGTGATCATTTGTATTCACTTTTTGCAAAGCACCAATTAAATGCTCAAATGGGAAACACCACCAAGACATGATGGGTCCAAATAAAAGTAAAAAGTCATAGATGTATCCAGCTGTATGGATATTAGGATGAATCTGACCTTGTGAGTATGTGAAAAGATAGTTGGTAAACCCTCCACCCAGTTAGAGAGATGTTTCCGATAAGCAGAAATGCAGGAAGGTGTCATTGAGTGTTGACATGCTAGGGTTGTTGCCTGAAAGAGATCCATGGTATGATCAAGTGCCTTCATTAACAAACCTGATTCTGATCCATCATCAGCTGGAGCAGAACCATCAGCATTGCCCCACAGTGTAATGAGTGCAATTGGAAGAAAGACAGTGCTAAGGGTTTACCATTTGTCAGCTTTGATAAACCCTGCCTTAGCATCACTGTAATTTTTGGGAGCAGTATTGAGCCACAATGGGGTGATTGTCTGCTGAATTACCTCCTGAATGTGTATAAGGGTTTGAGGAGTTCCAGTTGGAATGATGAAGGAGGAAGAGCTCCAAGGTTGTTGAAGCCTCTGAAAATTGAAGGTTAATTGAAAGGCAAGGTATTGGAGGAATATGCTCATCCAATCAAGTAGGAGAGCAATAAAATTGTTTTTTTGTAAGTGAGTTTTTCTCCTGGAAATTGAATTCCTTCAGGAGTATTCTTCTTGGACTTGCATCAGGCCTGTTGGACATACAACAATGATATAGAGGGGTTTATGTTGTGTATAATTCCAGTGTGTATGCTATGAACTGCAAAGAACAAAAGACAGCTTTACTATCCAGACACATCCACAGGTCATCCAAAGACAGTGAATCATCACCTTCAATGGCCCAACAAAGGGCATCTTGAACTCTGGCAATCTTAGGAATATGTTTTGATTCCAGCTGTAGGTGGACAGGGGTAGATTCATAGTTGTAAGGAATCCAGGGCCAGTTGATAGCATATTTGATACCTTCAGCACTGGTTTGATATGCCAAGGCATCAAGACAAAGAATGTGGTGGCAATGGTAATGGACGATCCCTTTCAAGACAGAATGCATAGTGTGACATCCTTGTTGGATCCCAATAATCTAAGAGCCATATTGAAGACCACTGAACACCATATTTTTTGAAAATGGTTTCCCACTGCTCAAGGGTGTGAGCATCTCAGTACACTGGTGACCAGCAACAAAGCTCATCCCTATCTCTGGGGATCTGCTGAAGATGGTTGGTGTGGAACACCCCAGTCTTTCCACACAGTTGACAGACAGTGCAGATAAAGCTGGAAGATATGCCTTGAAAACCAGCTATCTTGTGAGCAGCTGGTAAATCATTGACAGAGAGCAGAATGCATGCTTCAACTACTGCTCTGGACTCTGAGGCAGCTGTGTGAGTGACTTTGAGACCTGGTTGCCAAGTCTGAACAAACTGTTCAATGACTGGTCGAACAAAATAGTCTATGTCATCAGCTGAATGTTCATTGGGACCAGGGATAATAACAGCAAAAGCATATATTCTGGTAGATAACAAATAAGGGATAGAGCACTAGGCTGGCATGGGAGATGATGCCAAGGGACTGGGTGGCTCTGCACTGAGTGACACCATTGGGGTTGAAGAAGTCCATATGTATTGAGAATGCAAGATGAATTTTGGCCCCTCATTCCACAAATAGTCTACCATCTGGACCTTGAAAGTCCTTGGTAAAGTTTGCCTCAAACACATTCTGTTCACCTGTGTGGATGGCATGCAGGGCCACATTGGTAACATCAGTTAATTGCTAGAGGTAAGTCTTGTTGGAAAGACAATGTGCTAGGTAGTCTGGTAGGGACCCAACAAAATATGGCTTGATGGGCTGGACTGTACCATTGCATCAGCAGGTCAGAAGTTCACTCCCACATGTGGATAACCTGTCCTTGCTGACAATTTAGTTTGTGCAATGACTAGGGTAATTAAATAGATTCAGCCCAGGCAAAGGATGAGTTCTATGAGTGCAGTTACAGGATATACAAGTGGTGTAGAGTTTGAAACAACCATCTACTCCAAATTTCTTGAGAGCAGCAGACAATGAGCTCAGCATGTCACTGATGACTTTGTTTTGTGTTGGAGAAAATGAGTCCAAATGCTCACTAGTGGAGGTACATATGGTTGACATACCAAGCATGACACACATTGTTGCAACACTGATAAGAAAGTTGCACTGTAGAGTTGACAAACCTGGTTAACTGAATGCTAGGGTAGAATATTCTGCGTCAAAGTTGAGACAACAACCTTTATCCTCAAGAAGGTACAAGCACATTCTCAGGAACACTGTATACTTCAACAAATTGAATATCTTCAAGACAATGGAGCAGCAGGAACTAAATATATCATCCTGCTTATTGGCTTGTTCTCCATGTGCAGTGTCTTCATTGTCCTTCCCTTGCTTCAGCATATATCTGAGGTCTTTACTCATCCAGAAGCACCAGCCATTGTTTTACACCTGAGCATCAAGCTCACCTCTGGCTTGCAATTTCTGCATGACAATCATATTGCCCATCTGGACCTGAAACCTGATAATATTGCATTGACCAATGAGTGGGCATTACAGATCATTGACTTCAGGGCATCTGTTTTCATCTTTAGTGAGGACCATCTAATAGGGAAATGTGGCATGGAAGGATTCATGGCACCAGAGATTCAAAAGAATCTCCCATTCAGTCCAATCTGAGCTGACAGGTTTTCCTGCAGTCATGTCTTGCTCCAATTTGCCAGGATCAATTGACATGAGGGAATGGTGTTGTTCACAAAGCTACTCACCAGTGAGGATCCACTGAAATCTCCAGCTCTGATGAATTGGCCGGATTTAATGTAATTCATATTTTCAGTTTTAGATTTTACAGTTTTTAGGATATGTATGTTTTAAATATCAATCAATTCACTGCAACTTGGATTCTGTATATTGTATTCTGTATTGAGCAAATTGGATTCAAAAAATGATGTACATAAAAGTCCATTTCTACAGACACATTAAGGTTTCTATAGTCAGCATGTCATGTACATGTAAGTTCATATTTAAAGGCAAGTGATTAACACAATTTGACAATTGCAACTTCTTCTAGTTTTGTCTTTGATGTTTTCACTAAATAAATCTCAGTAAATCAGGTGTAAAATCTTGGGCTATGGTCATTTACATTTTCTGTTTGTCTCAACGAAGAGGCTACATTTGAAGCCTGACCCACAGGCTGGGCCACAGAGGTCAAATATTGCTCAGGGAAGCATGGAGGGTATTCTTGCCAGGCTGGAAACTGAGCCTCAGTCCTGATATCTAATAGACAATGTAAACAATGATAAGTGCGAATACCTGGTCAATGGACAGATTGCATCTTAATTATGGAAATGCCATTCAATCTGACAAGTTGGATAAACTTGTCTGGATACTGAAGAATAAGATTTACTATGGTGCAGTTGGATGATGCAGTGGAGGAGTCAGTGGCAGGAGTGGCAAGACTACAGGAACTTGGAAGCAGGAGAAGATGTAGGTGGATTCATTGCACATTGAATCATGTTTGTCAGCTAGAGGCAGCGGCAGCGCTAGGGTAGGGTAGGTATGGTTTTGGGATGTAAATAACATGTATACTAACATTGGCATTCTCAACAGCTATATTAACATCATATTAACATGTTATTAACCTTCTACCAAGTAAACCTATTTCTACAGCAGTGAAATGCATTAAATTGTCTCCCAGTCAATCACCTCTGTCTTTTCTGGTCAGGTTCTGCAGGATCAACATGCTGTGCTTCACAATCAATGACTGCTGCAAACAGAAGATCACCTTGCCTTTTTGGATTACTTATTTTAAAATTCCAGTGCTGAGATTTACATCAACATCAAGCGCAATTTTATTGTTCAGCTCCAATTCATAGGAAAACAAATAAGGAACATCAGGAAAATGACCTAAAGCCCAGGCAAATATTGGAAGCCTGAGAGAGCCTGAGGACTCCCAGGAAATAGGCCAAATCCTAGGCACCTTCAGGTACTTTAGGTAGCTTGGGCTACCTAGGCTTCCTAGGTTTGGGGTCAAATCCTAGGCTCTCTAAGAGATATCTGAGATATCCCTAGGAGTCCCTGAGGGCTTCCTGAGGGCACCCTGGGGATCCCTGGGGATCTCTGGGATACAGGTATCTTAAATAATACATATAATACAAAATTGTATTTCAAATATATAGCTATGTAATAGTATTGTACAAATCAACAATAAAAACATTTATTTGGCTGCAGATTCATACAGGATTGAGCTCTTAAAATAAATCACATGATGTGCTCACCGTGAGCTGTCTACAATCAAAAGACTTTTCCCATGATCAAAATATGTTCACCCTTATTATAACTAATAGTATCCACACTATATATGTATTTATAGGTTCTATAGCATACTGATATACTGTACTTGAGTATGTTAGGTTATTACAAAGCTTAAACTACTATACAGTACTATATAATAGTGTACAATTATGAATAATAACTGATAATAATCTGTAGATATAGTAGTTGAATACAAAAAGTTGAGTTAAATACAATATGAAATAGAGTAGAATAATATATAGAATGAGGTATAGTAAAAATAGAAAGAGATGAGAATATACAATATTATTTTGCATTCACATTTAAGAGCCCTCAGGATGCCCCAGGGATCTCCAGGGAAGCCTCAGGGATCCTCAGGGACCCTCAGGCAACCTGAGAGTGCTCAGAAATTGGGGGGTGTCCCTTGGTATCCTGGGTAGCCTAGACAACCTAGGACCCCTGAGAAGCCTTGAGAAGCCTTAGGCCATCAGATAACAACCCATATGAACCTGGGCTATAGGACCTTTTTCCTGATGAATCAGAGTATTGTCAAGCTCATCTGACTTAAGAGCTTGATGAAGATCAGCATCTTGATTATCTGACAATGGGACCAGTTCCTTTCTTTGTTCAAGCAGGGTGGGAAACATCAGTCATGTCTTGGAATACAACTTTCATTGTGGTCTGATCTTTGGCAGGCTTCTGTGCAAAAGTAGTCCTGAGCCAGTGGAGTTTTTGCTCAATTTCTGGTGGGAGTGGACTGTCCATCACAGATTTTGAGGTGAAAATTTTGTTGGCAGCTTTCGGTAACATCTGAGGATTCTAACACTGATTAACATCATACTTTAGGATAGGATAGGATAGGATATTCAATTATGCTGGGGAGGTCCAATTCCTGACAGGTCTATGCTGTGGCGCCAGATTATACTGGTCGATTTGTTGCACTGGTTAGATTTTTGACACTATTCGACAGTCCCTAGATTAAATCTGACGTCGTTCATTTTACTCCGCATAAAGCGTCTTCTGTGGTAGGTGGAATTAAGCATCAGGCCGGTGCGTCATGCTTTTCCGGTGCATATGTGCATATGCATATGCTTACATGCATCAATGTACCCATATTAAAGCCCATTAAATAATGTTTTCATGTACATTTTACCACGTATCTGGTGTGTAATGAATTACTGTCAAGCACTTTACATTTTCTTAGTATATATTTTGTATATAATTTATTGCAAATTCAAGCACAAAACCCTGTTTTAAGTGATTTTGATATTTATGTGTGACACATTTTTCCGCAAATACATTCTAGTGCATATCAATGCGTATCAATGCATATACGCATCAGCATCTGATCATGGATCAAATGCGTCAACTTTTCTGTCAGTGCATCAACTGCGTTCGGTGTGTCCAGTATGTAATCGATGCGTCAGTAGGCTAATAATCAACAGGGAAGGCTGAGCACTTTGCGCTCTGCACTAACCTGAGCATCCCAGCCTACTTATGCGTGACGCAGCGACGATGTATACCAGTGCGTAGATTATTTGCAGTGTTGTTGTATCAGGCTAGTAATTTTGCATCTCAGAGCGCTGAGATATGCAGCTGACCATCTCTTTTAGACTATTCCCTTTTTTTTTCCTCTGGTGAGACATCGGAGCTCAGCTTGCTCTTCTTTTTGTCTCGCCAGGTAGGAGTTACTTCTCAATGGTTTATGTAGTTTTTTGGTTAATTTCTTTTCTTTTTGTCTCGTTAGTGATTTGTATCTTTCACAGCACCCTCCCTTTCCCTCCCGTGGCTTTTTAGTTCTCTTTTCTTTGTCAAAATGTGTATCACTCACTCTCTTTCGCATTTTTTAGTCCCGTTTCTTCCCTTTATTGTTGTCTTTGTATTTGTACTACAATATGGCCTTTCTATTTTACTGTTGTATTTCGGAGTGTTGTCTCCTCTCAATGTATTTGGGGGCCCTATCGGGTTACCCTTCTTTGACCATAGCAAAGGTCTTCCCCAGTGCTGATTGGAAGTAAAATATCCATCGAATTCCAGGTACTGGGCTCAAAATATTGCTTTAGAGTTAGGATTTGAGATGTCAGAAACTTGGATAGAAAGGGACGTACTGTACTTATTATTGAATATCCATTAGTCGGTCGCCTCTGGGTACTCAGTCATTAACTATAATATCTGCATCTATGATATAATCCTTCAAGTGAAGGCCAGCAGTACAGGTACATTTATATTTTGTAAACATACACATCTTAATTTCATGCTGACGCATGCCGGCATGACGCATACGCATTATTTTGATGGGACGCATACGCACGTACGCATCATCAAAATGCGTGACGCACCACCTTGACGCATAATTCTACAGTCCGCTTTCGCATCGAGAACGCCCCTCAGGGACATTTCCACCCATTCCCAGATTAGTAACAGACATCCGTGATCTGCTGTAATTGGTGGAGTGCGGTCTACATCCTTCTGTATGTCTGCGGCATAGTTGAAGCAGAAAAGATAGTCGAGACGTAAACGTATCAATATACGGGCTAGGGGGTTATGAAATTAATGCAGCATAAATTACAGATACATGATTTCATTGGGTACTATTGTTTAGGTGATGCCCGCCTCAGAAAGCCAAACAAAGTGCGGAAAAAGAGATAGAGATAGGAAGCACAATTGGACGAAGGGAAGAACCAGTCAGCAGCGACCATTGGAGAATTCTCGCAGGGGAACGGAAGGGGAGAGAGAAATTTCAAGCAAATGGTGAATGTACTCAGCAAGTCTGGCCGACCCGAATGAGTCTCTGTGAGGAGTCGCATGGGTGAATATGCGCCGTATATGATACTCGTAATCACATCATTTTTTCCGTTTATCCCTCTCTGCTCGCCTTCCTGTGTCAAATCCTTATCTTTGGGCAGTCTCCCATTATACCGGGGATTCTTTTCTGTTTCTGCGTTCTCGCCTTTGGTCTCCAAACTTGTGATACTTCGGTATAGCTTTTTGACTTGATAGGGAAAAAATTGGTACAAGTGTCTTCGCTGTTGGTATTGGGGTGACTTTGATAAAAAGATGTACGAAGAGGCGGAGGAAATGTCGGTAGTAGAGGAAGAGGTAAAAGTGGAAGAATTTTGAGTAGCAGCGTAGGACGAAGTGG
Source organism: Collybiopsis luxurians FD-317 M1 (assembly GCA_000827265.1). Taxonomy (NCBI): domain Eukaryota; kingdom Fungi; phylum Basidiomycota; class Agaricomycetes; order Agaricales; family Omphalotaceae; genus Collybiopsis; species Collybiopsis luxurians. Next base: position 95,230 of record KN834783.1, on the reverse strand, counting down.
AAGAGGCTAAAATGGGACGTAAGGCGCGGGCCGTATCGGGTTAGAGTCCTTTAGGGCGGCATTGGAGCCGGGATTCCGAACCGGACCCCACGTATTCCGCTCTGTTTCTTCGACAGCATGAACGAACACCGAGATTCTAGCCTAAACGTCGACAGCCGACAGGAAATTGTCCATTTTTTCTGCCAAACCTCCTTAGGTCTCAAAACCTATTGATCCCAAAGCTCCGCCTGATTCGCGACACGATGAATTCAAAATTCATCGAGCAGTCTTCATTCTTTCTGTCGTTCGAATACTAGCTCACTTGTGAGCCCAATACTTAGTGCCTGATACGTAATCATACGACTGTGCTAGCTATTAATCGGAATCATGAAATCGGAGGCGGCTCTGAACCTCTTCCGGACGTCGCTGTTCTGATGAATTAATGACGCCAAATACCTACTCTCGCTGATAGACAGAATATACACTCAAACTTCATCGGCTCACTTCCAATTTCGGGGATCGAGACCCATCGTCAGCCTTCCATATAACCTCGCTCTAGTGGTTTCACGCCCTTAAATCGGACCAGTGATCCACAGGTTTCATCCAGCCGAGCTTCAGTCTGCAGTATTTTTCATAATGAGCCCCGCAAAATCCATCGAATTTCTGCCAGTGAGTGGAAGATACACATCATACTCTCCTATTCCATTGAAGGCCTTCCCGACTCTTAGACTTCCTTTCGTCAACGGCCTCCCGTAAAGCAAGTCGGTGAAGAAGATGGACGGAATGCCTATTTATGGTATATCACTGAGGATGAATATCTTCGTCTCAACAAATTGTTCCGCCGAGACTTTCAAGAAACAGGCATGGGCGGTACGATTGTGATTGGAGAACCTGTTCCATGTCGTGGATGCGGAAAATACTCTGAATTTATTGATTGGTAAGGCTGATTCAGGTTCAAATTGATTATCTTGACTCGGTCTGCTGTATTCAGGGCTTGGACCGCGCTACACCGGGAAGTACACTCGAGAGAATTCATGTTCAAAGCATTGGCCGAGTCTCGGCAGGGGATGGAAGTTAAACATGATGTCTATTGCTCAGAATGTGGTGTGCTCACGACAAGCCGCTCGAAAGATAACAGTGAAGGAGGTGCCGCTGACATTTACCAAGCCGGGGTGGGTCTAGCAATTTCGATCAAGTGTTTTGCTTGATTATGGAATCTTGCATCTCATCAGGCTCTCGATCGTTCAACGTATACATCATCTCATGGCGCTCAAGGTGAAAAACAGAAGCCCGAACGACGTCAGAAGCTTCCCGGGTCGAAGGTGAACAAAGTCTTCCACTCCATAACCTCAACTGACTATCTTCAACGCACAGCCGGTGACATGGGGTCAATGGTGGCTGAATAATGACGGAAAATGCCTGGTCGCCAAATATGGTGACAAAGTCGGTGGTGAAACTCTCGTCAATTAGAGTATATATTGAACTGTAATATATATCTGTAGTAAATTGGATCAGAAAACCTATTGAGAACTGAGGTCGTCAGCGTATGCCGATAACCCTTTAGCTCCACCAACACCTGCGTAATTTGGAGCGCGGCAAAACCTCATTCGAGAGGTGTATCATTCATCATTGTTGCAGACGGTACGTAGACGGAGGTACGTAAACGGCAGTACAGAACCAACTAGAAGATCATTTTGTAAGAAATCCATCTTCCATTACTTCCTTCCAAAGAATCGAAATACGTACGCGCCCAAGGCAAAGGGAAGAAGTCATCGATTCATGGCATACCACCAACGTTCTCTGCATGTGACACTCCTACTCAATGGAACCTCGCCATTCCATCATTCCAAGAGCTCCAGGAAAGTTCGCATTCTTTGGGGACACGGATGCGTACGATCTGATAGTCGTAATCTGCTCTTGCCACTTTTCACCTAGTTCGAACTCGGTTATGAACTACTTATGGCCCGACTACATACAACGGTGATTTTACCCAACGTATAACTATTTATTGTCTAATTCAACAGATTGAGGCCTGAAATAAAGCAGTTGAAGGGGCGCTGAGTTTTTGAAGACCACCCATCTACTCGCCTCCGTTATCGCACTCCAATGATGGCACATGTGTACATGAGTACTACACCAGTTGTTAATTGAGAATCCGACCCACGGTAAGACCACCGAGATTAACCAAGAATTCACACTAATCTCCTTATGGATTCGCTCTTCGGACACTCCCAGCAACAGTCATCCTCATATTATATGATGGACAGAACAGCATCAATGTCGAAGGTGAAATGCTCGATCGGGACGCTGCTGACCAATCGGTTCGTCCTCGCTGGCTCTCTGATCTGATGTAAGACTTCCGTTCTCAGGACATAATCAAGGACCAAACCATTCAAACTGTAGCGACTGGACATTCTGCAACAGATCTAGTCCACAAGAGTGTCGCTGTTGAACATTCATATGACTGGGACTTTCGCCAATTCTGAAAGGCACGTGCTCAGGATCTTGTCAAGACGTTAGTAACGGCCAAGTCAGGGTGGCAAGTTTCGGTTCCTGAGATTGAAGACGACTGACCTGAAGCGGACTCTCGAGATGGCCGCAGGAAGTGCCAGATTGGCGAAGGCTTAAACACCACGAATTGCAGAGATCTCGGAAGGATGGACAATTCCGTTTATATGCAGATGTACAAGTATTGTATAGTACGAATCCAGCCGTACAGAAGCTAGGTTTGTGATAGTTAGGGAAAGATCCACTTTCTCTCGGAACTAGTTTCTGCTTTGGTCTTTTGGTTTTCGGATTAGACAGATTTTGGAGAACATCTGATATGAGTTCAGATTACACACAAGTTAGTAAAAGCAGAGTGAAAACTTGGAAGTGAAACGAAATTTTGATGGAAATGTGAGCAAAGCGTACACATTTTAGAACGAAACGGAACTGCTCTTCGCTCCCATCGATGAAAAAGCGACTCTGCTCCATCGCTTTCGCAGATTAATGCTGGAAAAGCTATAGAGTAAGTCGTAACCTGTATCCGGGTCTCTCGATAACTTTCTGGGTGAACTTGATTTTTGTGTCTTTTTGGGGCACAGCTCTTCAGCAAAGCTACCACACGGGCATACATTTTGTGGGGATGGGAAGAAAGCCAGAGATTCCCCCGGTGCTGACCCATTGTCTCTGGGACTGCTGCAGAAGGAGGACACGAGCTCGCAACTGACGCACAGCATCGCTGCTGTAGATCTCCCCGCCCTGACAACAGCCAAGCTATCTACAATAGAAATAGTACCTCAATGAGTGGGCAAAGCTGGGTCATCACTGACAAGCCCTTCAGAATGCTAATAGAGCATATAGTATAGAATTACGAGTCCGTTGAAGCACATTGAGTTGATCGTAAATGTAATTAAAGACAATTCCGGCGCGGCGGAATCCCTGTGGGTAGTCATATAGTGTGTGGGAAAATAATAGCGAGTGAAAGCTCGCTATACGGACGATCGCCAGCAATGAATCAGATAAAGGAATAATCCAAAATATCAGTGATAGGGAGCTATGACATGGCTGGTTGGGTAGACTGAGTTTCAAGTGAAATGCTCTACAGGTAGAGGCTGGATTGAGCGAGAAGCTATGGATGACAATCAGGATTGGGGGGCCAGGGTGGCTTGGTGGCTGCACATCTCACAGGGCGGCGAATGTAGCAAGGACGAAAAGGAGAAAAAGAAGAAGAAATTTCTACACAGCTTTATAATGTAATTATAATGTTCGTGCCAATTTCAGAATGAGAAACAGGCCAGGAAATAAGAAATTGGAAGTAAAAGGAAGGAAGAGTCAAGAGTCAAAGTTCTAGAATCACGAGCCGGAAGAGTGGCAGTCCATAACTAACCTTCTAGTATTGTTTGCTAGTGGGATTGGGGACTAGCTGGCTTAGGCACAAAGTAGTTGCACATTATTCACGACTGCGGTAACATATGTAGTATTATTCAGTAATCAGTAACCAACAAGGCGGTGAGGGGCTTAGGCACAAAGTAGCTGCACGTCGTTCACGACGGCGGTAAAACAAAATAGCACAATAGAAGAACTGGAATTCAAATAGCTTTGGTATGTCGACGGTTTTGGATGATGGTAGTGGGAAATGAAGGGATGAATAAAGCAATCACCGGCAGACAAGCCGGAACAGTGACGGCAGGTACCAAGCAGGTATTCGGTAAAATTTCCACCAATCCCAAATTAGTACGTCTAAGTGCGTATCTGACCCGCAGATTGAGACAAGACTACTAGTACCAACGTAAGCACCGTAAGTAAAGTTGATGAACGGTCTAGCCTCCAAGAAATAGGAACCGGCTGCCTGAGTATTGAAAAGCAAACCTAGGGACGAACATAAGATAATTAACACTTGACCTGGAGCTCGGTGAACTGTACGTACAGTAGAGGTAAGTGGATGATATCTATCTATGATTCCAAAAACAGCGACATGTAGTTTTATTCATCATTTTCTGTAGCACAAAATAACTCCCGCCACCACTGTTTCGCTTCTAGCGTGGTTCTAATGCTTCCATTGGGAAATGCACATACCAGGCAAGCTGCCACTGGGTCGTCACTGTGAATTCACAGCGCCCACTGGGAATTCTGCACCAAAGTCAGTTGTCTTAGACCTTCCATGGTTAGCTTTTGGGTTGTTGGTAATTGACACCTTGCTGAATTTTGGATGCTTAGAGGACTACTTCAAGGTTAGCGATGGTCAGTTGACGATAGATAAAAGAACAGCTTCTACGAGGTGCGTCTACCTTGAGAAGTATCTCCAGAGTTCACGGTGAGTGCTTACTCTCGGAAATAAACATGAGCGGCAGCGATCACTAATATATCTTCATTACGAAGAGTTACCCATGGATACGAATACCCAGACTGAACAACAATTTATGGCTGAACTCCTGGGCAGTTCCAGTTGGTTTGGGGATTCATCGCCCGAGATAGCTGCGGGTGAAGATTCCTTCCTGTGGATCTCCGGTAATTCCTGGCTTGCGCGAGCCCAGGATATAATCAATGCCGCTGGTTCCAGTCAGATTGAAAAACCTCGGGAGGTGGCTGCCGTTGAAGAACCCACTATCTGGATTTCCAGCTCGCCTTCGTTCGCACCTGCTCGAGATATTATGAAAGAAGCTGGTTCTGAAGATCAACCTCACCAAAGCGTTGCTGTTGAAGATTCCTTCCTGTGGATTCCGAGTGGTTCCTGGTTTGCGCGCGCTCAAGATATTATCAATGCAGCTGGTTCCAGTCGGTTTGAGGAACAATCTCGCGAGAGGGTTGCTGTTGAAGATCCTACTCCTTGGATTCCGAGCGATGGGCGTGCTTCCAACGCAGCTAGTTCTGATCACTCTGAAAACCAATTCCACGAACGGGCCGTTGGTGAAAATTACCTCCTGTGGATTCATAGTTATTCCTGGCTTGCTCGTGCTCGAGATATTATCAACGAAGCTGGTTCTAGTCGGTTTATTGAGGACCTACCTCACGAGAGGGCTGCTATTGAAGATTTTACTGACCGGGTTCCACGTGTGCATTGGGAGGAACGCGTTGAAAATATTAGCAACGCAGTTAGCTCTAATCGGTCTGAAGACCAATCCCGCGACTCCTCGGAGCGGGCCGCCGTTGAGGATCTCTTCCTGTGGATTCCAGATTATTCCTGGTCCGCGCGCGCTCAAGATATTATTCACGCAGCTGGATCTGATCACTCTGGGCTTCAATTCACTGAGGAGGAGGTGCCCTACTGTGGATTTCGAGTTAGTCCTAATTGGCACGGGCTCAAGATGTTATCAGCGGTCAGGCGGCTGGGATCAAGGTGAGTTCATGTTTCTATCCGTCGAGATTGGAGATTATTCACTCGAAACAGAGCCTGAAAATAGCAAAAAGTCGTTTCATATCCATGGGCATAACAATATGTCGGAACTCCCTGAAAGTCCCTATGGGCACAAATTCGATTATACAGCTTCTCATACACTTGACATACAGTCCATTCTTTTGGCATACCAATCCGAGTCGATGTAATCAGCGACATTGGGAAACTACGATACTATAAAAACGCAACTCCATGCACTTCATATGCACTTCCGAGTCTACAGTATACGCCGTGGAGTTTACCAGAGTTTATTCTAAGGGTACTTATAGCTAGGGAACACGATTGCTGGTGGGTACTGAGGTGCTGGGAATTGAACCTGTCACCTGAATCAAAGCAGTGGGAGTCCGAGGGAACCACAGCACAGCAGCTGATCACTAAGAATTTTTGAAGAGCCCTATTAACACAACAGGAGCTCTTCCTTCCCTTTCTCCTCCTTCCTCTTTCTCATTCACCTATTTTGTTGGCATGACTCATTTCGATGAGCCTTCAGTCCAGTCGTTATTGAGGTTTTTGTCCGGAATTGTCTTACAAATAGGTGCGTCGACTTCTCACTGATTCGGACATCGTTCTCTCTTGTTGACCCTTGGTCTCTTCCATTCTAAATTTATCTCAGTGACGAGCATGGGATGAAACATGCGGTGGACTGAAAAAAAAAATCGGTGCATTATTCCGTTTATTTGTGGCTTTTTTTGATGTTAACAGGTTACTCTGAAAATTGGATAGTTTTGTTTGTGCTTGATTCATCAAGTGCATTGTTTGCTCTTGCGGTTGACAGGACCTTGCTAGGTGCCAGAATCCTTTTTCCGGCGGAGGAATGGCTCAGGAATAGACTACCTACCCCGCCTCTTGTCGACGAAGATGATATAGAGGACGAGGAAGAGTTCAAAGAATAATTATAATCATATTCAACCATGGCAAACGCGCAGTCTGTGTCTCTCAAACCATCAGAGAGACCGCGACTTCCTGCTATCGCAACAGTCTGGATCAGCGTGAGTATGGTCTTTGTCTCGTAGAACCAAAATATGGATCCACCTAGTTTCCATCAGCCTAGTTGTTGATCGTATCTTCAGCTTGACGGGAGAAAAGGCCAACGTGAACCCACGCACGGCCATCTTCAACAGCCCTCCTATTGTGAATGCGCCTTTCAACTCTGACCAACAGACCCACCCCCTAGACCACCTAAGGTCTATTCAACCCTTCATCACTAACAGTGATTCTACTCGAATGCGGCGCTCCAAAGGCTAGCCGGAAAATGCAGTACTTTGAAGAGCCGATCAACTTCTCGCCGCTATGTGGAAGTTGGGTGGTGGAAGCGTGAAGTCATACTTTAGGCGCCGACTCGGACATCCGAAGCCGTTTACAGAATAGTCATCGTTCTGTCTTGTTGGCCCTCAGTCTCTTCCTTTTTGAAACTACCTCAGTTTAAGCTACGAGCATGAGATGAAACATGCGGCAGACGAGAAAAATTTTGTTGCTTTCTTTGCTTAACACGTTATTCTAGGTTTTCAACATGTGGGATCCACTTCCTTTCCTCGCAGTCTGGACCGTCTTGCTTGTCGTGTACTGCTGAGGGATCCATTAATGTCTCCATTTCATCGATATTCTGTATAGTAGGTAGGAGACCCAAATACGTATCATGCTATACCTGCCTTTATTGCGATCTACTTGTTGGATATTCTCCTATGGAAATGAAACCAGCTGAAAGACAGAAGTGACACCAAACCGGAAATGGACAACCAATCCACAATCTCACCGTACCGCCTTTCTGTACTAAATTATGAAGTGATCGAGCGATGGCAAGCCTTTTCATAGAAATGCCAGAGTAGTCGGTTCCACTTCCCTTTCGTCTCGGTAACCCTTGCATATCTTATGTGACAGATGACATTTTCCTTGTTTTGGCACTTCAACAGATATGTGCACCTGTGTAAGATATAGCCGAATACCTGCCTCGTTTATAGCTCCGACTCGGTTACGAACCAGAAATGACGAACTAGACTGTGACCGCCACTGCATGTCTGTTCATATCCGTCAGTTGGCAAGTCTTCCAGAATCGAGTAACAGACCTTCCATGGTACTAACTTTTCGGTTTCCAGTTTTCGGCTGCTGGCTTTCGGTTGCTAGTAATTAACGGGCAGAACTTGAAGATAGTCAGTCCAATTTATTACATGACATGGTTATTGTGGATAATGGGTTATGAGAATGATAATAGACTTGTTAGTGTTGGCTCTTCTTATTGTAGATTGTGGGTTAAGAGTGGGTACGAAATGATAAAAGAGCTTGTATTTGCTGGCTCTCATTCGAGCCTTTATACCTAAGTACAGGACTACTAGAATGTTCTACGAAATACTAAGAGTTACTGGGTGATTAGTAATCAACCTCGCGTACCACTATGGGTACATTGCGGATCTTCCAGATGTATGACATCATTGATCCACAACACTCCCCCTCAAGCTCGATACATCCCAAGAAGCCTAATGAGATGTTCGTGCTTATTCCAGTCAAGACCCTTTGTTAGAATATCTGCCACATTATTTTCAGTTGCGCAGTAGTTAACTGTGACCTTGTTAGAGGCAATATTCTCGCGTATGAAGTGGTGTCGGATGTCGATATGTTTAGAGCGGGAATGGAAACTGGAGTTTTGTGCAAATGCAATAGTTCCTTGGTTGTCTACAAATATATCGATGGGATGGTGGAATGGAAGTCTGAGTTCTGAAAATAAGGTTCGAAGCCAGAGAGCTTCGCGAGTGGTTGCAGAAAGGGCTAGATATTCTGCCTCCATACTCAAGAGTGCAACAGTGGGTTGCTTCTTTGAGTTCCAAGTAACAGCTCCCCCTGCATGCATAGATGGATATCTGGATACTGATTTTCTATCATCCACGCTATTTCCCCAATCAGCATCACTGAAAAGATGAAGATTAGACTCATCAGAAAATGAGTATCTGATGCCAAGGTTAAGTGTACCCTTGAGATAACAAAGAACTCATTTGGCAGCTGTAAGATGAGTGGGGCCAGGATTAATGCTGAATTGGGAAAGGGCTTGGACTGCAAAGGAGATGTCAGGGCAAGTTGTAATGGCAGTGTACATCAAAGATCCTACAATGTTTTGATATACGGCTTTGATTTCTGGATACGACTCATTCTCAGGAAGGCGGGAAAGTTTGGTGTGAGTGTCCATAGGCATGTGAACAGGTTTACAGTCCGTCATTCCAAAGCGGTTGAGTATCCGAGTAAGGTACTGGGTTTGTGTGATGGTGATTGAGTCCTGGGTCTGATGAATTTCCATACCCAAAAGTTGGCAAAGTGGGCCAAGTTGATTGATGGAAAATTCAGACTCGAGTTGAGACTCTGTCTCAGCCATGAGCTGATCACTGGAGGCAAAGATAGACATATCATCGATGTGTACTGCAATAATGATGGTGCCTTCTGTGGATCTTTGTATGTAGACACATTGGTCTGACAGGAGGCATGTAAAACCTAATTTCTTGAAGCTGGAATCAAGAGTAAGATTCCATACTTGTCCTGCTTGCTTTAGACCATAAAGGGAATGTTCGAGTTTACAAACTCGTGTAGTTCCATCTTCATAGCACTCAGGTTGCATCATGTATATTTCTTCCTCGAGTTTCCCATTGAGATATGCACCGATAACATTAACAATGTGGGCTTTGAGCTTATATCAGGCGGCAAGGGAAATGAGGAGTTGAACAGTCTCCATTCGGACAACCGGCGCAAAGGTTTCATCAAAGTCTATTCCCGGCACTTGGGAAAAACCTTTGGCTACAAGTCAGGCTTTGTACCGAATGATATTTCCATCTGCATTGCGTTTGACACAGTATACCCATTTATTTGTGATTGGAACACAATCAGGTGGGCATTCAGTAAGCCGGTAGGTGTTAAGCTTTTTGAGTTGATCGATTTTGGCATTCATAGCTTCTTTCCATTTCGGCCAATCAGGGCAGGATTGAGCTTCAGCAACTGTCAGTGGTTCATTAGCTGAAGTGTCTTGGATAGATAGGAATGCAAAAGTGGCGGTGTCAGGATTGGGTTCTGGATCAGGATCAGAAGATGGAACATGGGTTTTCCATGCATCTGGCTGTTTAGATGAGCGCAAGTCCGGGTTATTTAAGAGTCAATAGTTAATGGGAATTGATTTGGCAGCCTGTGGAATGGATGAACGAGGAGGTGAAATGGGTTTGGCAGGTTTGGAAGTGGGTTGTATAGATTGTGACTGAGTGGTTGATTCAATTTGTGAGTTCAGGTCTATACTATCTGACAGTGGCAACTCAACTGGTGAGGATGATTTCAGTTCATTTTGGTCAACCTGCTTCTGCTCCCCCTTGAGTGTCAACATTGGGATTACTTCTGTTGATGATGTATCTTCATCATCAAAATTGAATGTAACATTTTGGGAGGTTTGTATTTTGCGTGATTCGGGATTGTAGTACCGCCATGCATGCAACTCATCTGAGAGTCCAGTGAATTGGAAAGGTTGCGATTTAGAGGTAAGTTTCTGATTCTGGCCATCTTGGCGCAGAACCCAGCAAGGTGAGCCAAATTCTCGGAGTGCACTGATGTCTGGTTTCTTTTTCCAGAATGCTTCATCAGGTGTGATGTCTTTATCTAATGCTTGTGTCGGTGAGCAATTCTTCAGATATATGGCATAAGCAACTGCTTCAGGCCAAAGGAATAGGGGTAAGTCATACTCAGCAAGCATAGCATGAGCATGTTCAATGATGGTACGATTGAGTCACTCAGCAACACTGTTCTGCTGTGGGGAGTGTGCTGCAGTGTATTCTGAATGAATTCCTTTTGACAAAAGGAATTTTTTGACTGCAGTGGAAATGTATTCACCACTGTTGTCAAAATGGAAAGCTTTGCAGTGTTTGCTGGTTTGGGTAAGGATATATTCAACATAAGATTTGATCTTTTCTTCTACTTCAGATTTATGTTTCATGAAGTAGATTACTGTCCGTCGAGTAGCTCCATCAGTGAACAAAACAAAATATCATTCACAATTAATCCCATAGGTGCGTGCCGGTCCCCATACATTGGTGAATGTCATTTCACCAATTTCCGTATATTTCTGTTCTGCCTCTTTGGGAAAAGATTGTACATGTTGTTTGGCACATGTGCAAGCATCACAATCGAAGGTGAGTGGACTAGTGGCATTAACTATCATACCACTAACCATTCCCTTATCATGGAGGAGCTTTACAGACTTGGGATTGATGTGCCCAAGTGTACAGTGCCAATCTTTCCAGGATTGCACAGTAGGGACAGATGGGAATGCAAGTGTTTCAGAGTTATTAGGGACAGATGGGGAAGGACATTGGGATGGTGAGAAGCGAGGTGAGCTATGGGTGATCTTGACAACATAAAGATTTCCAGCTCGCCTTCCATGTATGATTTCACGCTGGGAAGGGCCAGGAGCGAATACTGACAGTGAATCAGCAGTAAATTTCACTGTAAAGCCTGCCCAAGTCATGCACCCAACACTGATGAGGTTGAAGGGTGCATTTGGAACATGCAGGGCATTCTGGAGAGTGAGGTTGAAGGCATGTTTTCCTACATGGGTTGCCACAGTTGTTGTACCTTGTCCAATGGCAGGGGATTCTCCAAAACCTTTGACTGAGTGGCCAGGTGTTTCAAGATAAGTGGAAAAGTGTGATTTGTTCTGTATGATGTGTTTGGTACATGCTGAGTCTATCAACCAAGTATCTGGAGGTAAGTTACTGTCTACTGAAGTTTGACTCATAAATGCATAGTCAGTCTCAGTAGTCTGTTCCTCCTGGACAATGTGAGCATGATGGGATTTATTGGGGCATGAACATGTCCACATGGCATGTTCATAGTTCTCCTTTTTCTGTTGTGCCATGTAAGTCTTGCCAGCAGCAGTGTCACGGCAGTCATTTATGAAATGGCCAGGGCAACTGCAGCCATGGCATGCTGCTGTTGATGATGATTTGTTGCCCTTGCTCTTGAATCTGTTGGCAGCAAGTGCAACATCATCAGAGCTTGGCTTGGCAAGTTTACAGCGGGATTGTTCAAGGATGCAGGCAATGAGAGCTGTGGAGTTGGAAAGGGAAGAAGTGTTGACTCCTTGAATGAAGGAGTCCCAGGAGTCTGGAAGGGAAGTGAGAAGTGTGATAGAAAACTCATCATCAGAGAGTTTGGAGTTCAATGTGGCGAGTTCCTTTCGGTAACAAGTCATAGTGTGTATATGCTCATTGATGTCTTCCCCCTCTTGGCATTGGGTATGGAATAGCTTTTGATGTACCTGTATGATGCTGATTGCTCCTTTGGGTTGATACATATCTGATAGAGTGCTCCAAGCTGATTCAGCTGAGCTTGCATCGGATATGTAAACCAGGGGTTCATCCCCTACTCGAAGTTGGATGGCAGATAGTGCCTGTCGGTCCTTCTTCTCCCAGGTGGCTTTGGCTGTGGGATCATTTGGTTTGGAGATGGTGCCGAGGGCATATTCTTCGAGGCCCATATCAGTGAGAATGTCAAGCATTTTAATTTTCCAGGTGGAGTAATTCTCCACACCAGAAAGATGCTGAATTCTGTATGCGCTAGTGGTGGAGTCTAACATATCAGATGTAGACTTGTTGTGATGCTGCTGTTACGAGTGTGGAAGGATGAGAGCGATGAGAGAGCTGAGTATATGCGAGAGTTTCAGTTACAGCCAGGGCCCATAACCTATTGTAGATTGTGGGTTAAGAGTGGGTACGAAATGATAAAAGAGCTTGTATTTGCCGGCTCTCATTTGTGCCTCTATACCTAAGTACAGGACTACTAGAATGTTCTACAAAATACTAAGAGTTACTGGGTGATTAGTAATCAACCTTGCATACCACTATTGGTACATTGCGGATCTTCCAGATGTATGACATCATTGATCCACAACACTTCTCGGAGCCTTATATACCTAAGTACATAGTATCTACTGTAAGTATCTGACTAATGTCCATAGATGAGTAAGAAAGAGTACAGAATAATATGGAAACTCAGAGAATATTCTATAATGTTCTACAAGCTTCTTAGCTTGCACTTGCAATCAAGCTGAAATCTACAACAATGGTCTATGATCTGAACAATTGCGACAGATTTTGCATGCTCCCCGGAATGTTTGGTTTCATTACAAGTAGTGGAGAGGAAGATAAGCCCCAGTTATAAAATGCCTTGAAAGTTGTTCCAGCTACTTCAAGAGATCCCCGCTGCAGAGCTCCCGATGAGTGCTAACTTGCAAAATGCAAGTGTAGGTTACTAACACTTGTTTGCCATGCAGTATCATTTATACACTAAACATGAACAACCAATCCGATCAACACCTTGCTACTGCCCACGAATCCTCTTACTGGAGTAACAGTGTACGGTGGTTTGCGAGCGCTCAAGATATAGTCAACGCAGCTAATTCTGATGGTTCCGAAGACCAATTTTGCAAAAAGGAGGCTGTTGAAGGCAGCTATGGATGAGGAAAATTCTATTGGGATAAGCGTGTTGAAGATATAATCAATGACCAGGCCGCTGGAAACTAGGTGGGTTGTAGGTGGGTCCATGATGTTGGTTCTGTGAAACAAAGGCCGTACTCACGCTGATCTAGACCGTCGCGATAGCGGGAAGTCGCGGTCTCTGTGATGGTTTGAGTGTCAAAGATTGTCATTGGGAAGGGGTCTGTGTTATGGCCACGCATAACAAGTTTCTACATCTGTTTTTTACTCATTCAAGGTACTTCTTTCACGTATACTATGGGCATTCAACTGCTCGGACTCGGAGGTTAAGCATTTGCCATGGTTGTATGTTGTATGTGATTGTATTTTTTCATTAAATTCTTCGAGCCCGTGAGGCGTACTTGAGGTAATGTAAGGTTTTTGAACTAGCAGAAGGAACCGACCGTAGAATTCAGGAGAGCAATTCGGGAGAGAGATGACCGTACCTAAGCTTAGACTCAAGACCAACACTAGTAGTGAGAACCGACTGCACGCATTATCCTGTAGAATTCGGGAGAGCAATTCGGGAGAAGAATAGTCGTTGAGACAGTATATACTCACAAAAAACTTATTGGGATATTTTACTATTGACAGAGAGAGAATATTTTTGGTGCGCACGAGCAAAATTGAGAAAGTTGCGCGCGCAATGAAGGCTAAAAAGAAGTCGGCGCGCCTGAGAAAAATATCGGGTGCGCTATTTATTTTTTCACCATTTTGACCCTTATACATACTCATAGTGTATATTTACTAATCTAGTTGCACTAGAAGTCCAATTTTGTGTGGGCTAACAGGAAATTTGTGCGCTTGCGCAGGGTTTCTTTTTCACCATTCAGGGGAGGATAATTTACGGCAATAATTACGACCAAGAAAAATTAGACCAGTCATAGTGTCGGAGCGCTAGAGTAAGTAGATTTTCGGCTCCACTTCTATTACTATGTAATGCGTGCCTATATTATGCAGTTGATGAAATTTCTCTTGTTTTGGCACTTTCAACCCGTATAGGATATAGCAGAAAGCCTGTCTCGTATGCTATGACTCAAACTCGAATATGAACTAGAAATCAAGAGTTAGACTGTGATTGCGACTGCATATCTGTCATTCACACCGCCATTACGAAAAAATCTGTACGACAGATTTGTAGATGGATAGATTAGCATTATTAGGAAACCAGAAAATTTTGGTCCTTCCTAATAAGGCTAATCTATCCATTTCAGACTAAAAATCTGTCATACAGAGTTTTTCGCAATATCGGTGTGATTTGGATAAGCCGTGTGCAAGCCTTCTACAATCGAGTAATCGGTACTAGACCTTCCATATTATCAACTATTCGGTTGCTGGTAATTAAGAGACAGAAGATGGTATGTTTAGTTTATTACACGGCAGAAGGCATGATCTGAACGACGGAATCGGACTTTGCAAGTTTCCCGGAATCCTTCCTTTAATTACTTATATGAATACTTGATGAGAAAAGATAAGCCACAGTTATAAAAAGGACTTGAAAATCACTCCAGCTACTTCAGGAGGTCCCACAGAGCTTTCAGTGAGTGCCAACTCAAAAAATGCAAGTGTAGGTGGACTACTGACCTTTGTTCGCTAGGCAGTATCATTCATACATTAAACATGAACAACCAATTCGAACAGCACCTTGCGGCTGCCGACGATTCTGACTTGTGGATTCCGAGCGTACCGTGGATTGGGCGTGCTCAAGATATAATCGACGTAGCTAATTCTGATCGGTCTGAAGACCAATATCGTAAGGGAGCTGCTGTTGCAGGCGGCTTTTTCTGGGTTTATCCTATCTCATGGACTGTAAGTACTCAAGATATAATCAAAGGCCAGGCTGCTGGAAACTAGGTGGGTCCGTGTTCTGGTTCTTCAAGACAAATTTAAAACCCATGCTCACGCTGATCCAGACCGTTGCGATAGCGGGAAGTCGCGGTGTCTGTGACGGTTTGAGTGCCACAGATTGTAATGATGAAGGGTCCGTGTTGTGACCATGTATAACAAGTTTTTACTACGTCTGTTTTGTGCTCTTTCATCAATAAGCACAAAAAAAACTATCCAACTTTTGACCCGCGAAGATTTCGCCTTTGACAAACACTCATCATATGGTGGCCCCGACTGCATGTCTGTTCATATCCCATAAGCTCTCAGTGCGCAAGCCTTCTAGAACTGAGTAACCGGTATTAACTTTTCGGTTGCTGGTAAGCGGAAGATAGTAGGTTTAATTTATTACGCGGCCTGGTCCACGATTTGATGCATTTTTCTTGGAATGCTTGGCTTAATTTCAAGTAGTGAATGAAGAAGATAAGCCCCAGTTATAAAATGCCTCGAAAATCGTTCCAGCCACTTCAAGAGGTCCCCACTGCAGAGCTCTTGGTGAGTGCTAACTTGCAAAATGCAAGTGTGGGTTACTGACACTTGCTCGCCGTGCAGTATCATTCATACACTTAACATGAATAACCAATCCGATCAACACCTTGCTGCTGCCCACGAAGCCTGGAGTAATGGTGCACGGTGGTTTGCAAGTGCTCAAGATATAGTCAACACAGCTAATTCTGATGGTTCCGAAGACCAATCTTGCAAAAAGGAGGCTGTTGAAGGCAGCTTTGGATGGGCAATATTCTATTGGGATAAGCGTGTTGAAGATATAATCAATGACCAGGCCGCTGGAAACTAGGTGGGTTGTAGGTGGGTCCATGATGTTGGTTCTGCGAAACAAAGACCATACTTACGCTGATCCAGACTGTCGCAATAGCGGGAAGTCGCGATCTCTGTGATGGTTTGATTGTCACAGCTTGCCATTGCGAAGGGGTCTGTGTTATGGCCACGCATAACAAGTTTCTACGTCCGTTTTTTGCTCATTGAAAGTATTTCATGTATAGTATGGGCATTCAACTGCCCAGAGGTTAAACGTTTGCCATGGTTGAATATGATTGTAATTCTTCTTTGAATTCTTCGAGCCCGTGAAGCGTACTTGAGGTAATGTAAGATTCGGGAGAGCAATTCGGGAGAGATGGCTGTACTCAAACTTAGACTCAAAATCGATACTAGTAGTAGGAACCGATTGCACGCATTTCTCTGCAGAAATCGGGAGAGGAATAGTCGTACATAGACTCAGTCGCTAAGAGCATGCCGTTTACTTCGGCTGTCTATTATGTAACTCGGCTCCAGATCGGTGCTTACTGTCTCGCGAGTGAGTCGCCTTCCGGCTTCGATCCAGCGACGAGAAGTTGCTCGGTTCTTCAAAGTCCTGTGTTATCCGGATAGTTATTCGAGCAAGTTTTCAGTTTGAGTTTGGAGCCCTTAGAGCGCGGCATTCGAGTGGAATCAAGTATCGCTAGCTGTCACGAGCTTCAATCATTTTTGGGCCGACAGTCGCCCGTCATCAAGGATATGTTCTATCAGATATAGTACGTAGTCGGCGGAGAACGATTCAGATAAGCGAGCGGGATTATATACCTCGATGAATACCAACAAATAATCTGGGATAGCATCATCTGATAGGTACTCATCTTTACGCCATTCGGTCATAGCTCCGAGACTCTTCAGCTTCTTGTTTCTGTCCCATTATCTCTTTCTCTCCCTCTTTGACCAACCATGAAAGTCTACGACGATGGGATACCCGAATATCTGATAGGCTGGATCCAGAAGCAACATGTATTCTGGGTCGCAAGTGCTCCTCTAAGTGCGGAAGGACGTGTCAACGTATCTGCGAAAGGGCTGGAAGGGACGTTCCATATCGTGGATTCGAAGAAGGTTTGGTATGAGGATATGGCTGGTAGTGGTGAGTTTCTTTTTTCTTTTCTCTCTTCCTTTGTGCGTGTTATTATTATCATTATCCATGCATCGAGTTATGCATCTTTGTCGGGTTCGCTGAAATTGACGTCTGTGTATACGAAAACCGCAGGTTCAGAGACTATGTCTCATGTACGAGAAAATGGACGGATTACGATTCTTTTCAGCGCTTTTGAGGGTCCTCCGAGGATGGCGAGACTGCATGGAAAAGGTACAGAAGTTGGGATCAGAGCGGCGGCGCCTAATGACTGATAAGGTTTCACTTCTAGGAACCGTGTACGAGTATGGTACACCAGGATATAACGAGCTGTTATCACCAAGCGACCGGCATCCAGGTTCAAGGTCGATAATAGTCGTCGATGTCGAACGAGTGTCAACGGTAAGTGGTCGCATTCCCACCACAAAGCTGGCATGAAGTGACTGACGTACTGCGTATGTACGGCTGCAGTCCTGCGGATACACCGTCCCGTATTATGAATTCAGAGGTCACCGCTACGCAACTTACTACAAGATTGCTGAAAAACTGGAAGGATGCGATCTTGCCTCTCAGGATGAAATCGACGGGTCTATGTCGGAAAAAGGTCTGCGAACGTATCTCATGAACGTGAATGCGAAAAGTATAGATGGTCTTCCGGCTGTAACTGTTGCACATGAAGCTCCCCGCAGTACCTTCAGCGCTATTATAGGGAAAGCTCGGAAGAAAGACGGAGCTTGGAAGGCCAAGGCTGATACTCCTTCGCCTTCGGAGTCGGGGAAAGCTAAGGTTTCGGCAGTGCTGCAGATTGCAGATTTGAGGTTTTTGCTAGGTATTTTCATGGGCTTGCTTCTTGCTAATTTGTATTCTCGAGTGGGAGCTTCGTTAGTGTTTTTAAAGGCAAAGTAAATGGGTAAAATGTAGGATTAGTAGTAGACGTCTGTACTGCACCGGGATCACCGTGCTTACTCATCACTGATTACCCCTCTCGGATGACCGGAAGTGCTCCATTCCGCCCCAAAAATTAAAATAAACCCCTTCTCTCCCTCTCTCCATCACCATCGTCATGTCCTCCCCACCGTCTCCGTCATCCGCATGTCCGTCCCCAATCACCCCCACAATGCCTAAAACACCTGGCACTCCCCATTTTCATCATGACGCCTACGCTCATCCCTTTGCCAATTCAAAAAAACGTCTGGAAATCATTCGGAATGACGGGATTGACATTGAAGAGGAAGCTAGGTTGTATGATGAGATGTGTTTTGAGGGAAGGATGCCGTTGCAGAGGTCCAGACCGTCGGTGGAGTATGAAAGGCCAGCTTCGATATTTTCTAGTTCGGAAAGTACGAGTATTTGGCTTGGGGATAATGTCGGAGAGAGTTTGGCGTTTGCGAGGGATGTGAATATTAGTGGGTGGACGAGCGTTGGGGATAAGGATAAGCTTGGAGGTGGGGCGTATGTTGGTAAGTGATTTTTTTTCTTTGACCCTGAGGTAAACGTGCTGAGTATATAATTATTATAGTGTACGACTGCGTCGTCAAGACAAAAGAAGTATGTTTATTATGGTCGATGTATATGTCCCCCGAAACTTATCAGAGTTCCTCTTAGGGCACAACCATACATGCGCACAAACGTTACAACGCCTTTATTCAGTTGGACGATGCCCTCAGACGATCCCTACCCGTAAGTCTTCCGTTCATCTCGAATCCAAACCACCTCGACTGAGCTCGGTTCCAGCGTCATCAACAAAGATACGTCCCACCCCTACCGCCGAAAGCCCCATTTGCCCGTTATCGACCTGCATTCTTAGACCAACGTCGGAGACAGCTGGAATACTGGCTATCAGCAGTCCTATTGCATCCAGACGTTGGCGCTTCCAAACCTGTCAGGCAATGGATCATGAGCTGAGTCTCTTGCCCGCGTAGTTCGTAGGGTCCCCTCCACGCACCCTTTTACTCGTACATCCCACGTTCGAGGCTCGAATCGACGAATCATTGATTAATCAGACCAGGTTCTAGATGGACAGATAGATGGAGGCGAGGTGGCCTAAAATAGACCTCGATCCAGGCACCTTTGGTATAGTTTGCTTGAACGACGACATTGACGTTGAGATTGGGGAAAAAATCACGGACAGATATCGTTATTCATGTTACATATTTTTTTACTTGCTATCGACGTTTCGCGATACAGTACTGACGTTCGTTTTTTTAAATACGAATTCTTTTTACTTGCTTGCTTGGCTCGAGGCCCAATCTCCATATATACGAGTACTCTATATATACTCTACACATACATCAGTTTAGTGATCATCATGTTCCTGAGCCTATGCTTATAGGAAACGACTAAAATCCGAAGATGCTTCACTAGCTTGCATATGGTCGGACTGATCATGAACATATAGCTCGCCAGCAAACCTGTACACAACCTGTACATATTGTTTTCATTCCATGCGGACGGTACAACATAACCTTTCTTCATTCCCCCTTCTGTTAGCTGTCGTTGTTCCTTCTCTCCATACCACTCCCATCTGAATCTCGAAAGGTAATTGAACCCCCCCAATGACCACAGCTCCGAAAGACAGCGCAGTTGTTAGCACGAGCCAACTATGCAAGTCTTTTCCTTTACCTGTCCTATAAGCACTTAATCTCACACAATGATACACGCTTCTCCTTCCAGTCCAAGCCGCCGACGCAGACGTCCTCATCCAATCCTCCGACAACGTCCAATTTCACCTACACAAACGACACCTGGAATTCGCCACCGGGGGATTTCCCCCAGCTGACACTCCTACCGATGGGCAAGTCGTACATCTATCCGAACCCTCCGATGTTTTGGAGATTCTGTTCCAATTTGTGTATCCCCGTCGGCTCCCTACGTTTGATCGGGGGCCCGGGATGGATGACTATGAGGTGGTGTTGAAGGTGGCAGAGGCGGCGGAGAAGTATGAGGTGTATTGTGCTATCGCTGTGTGTCAGTTGAAATCGAGGTATGTAGGTACTTACCTTGTTCTTTGTGTTGATTTTCGTTGGGAGGACTGATGGTTGTTCAATGTTCACTCGTGGTCATTTCAATTTTCAGAGATTTCGTCGATGAGCATCCGGAAGAAATCTTGAAATTTGCATCTGCGCACCGAGTAGTGTCTTTGGCCGAACTGGTACTTCCTAAATTGTTGGGTGAACAAATGGAACAAATGTCCGAGCTTTTGGCGTCTAATCCACGTATGTTTATGCAATGGGTACGTTGACATTCGTTCAGTTTGTTTCTCCAAAACAGCAATCTCAAACTGACTCGGAATCGTTCACCCAAACCCTCACTATCTCCTTCCAGTGTCTTTGGAGACAGCAATACATCGACCTCGCTCGAAACGCGTCCCTAACTCCTCCCACCCACGCTTGCAAAGTCTACGAAGTTCTCGTAAGAATGGTCATCGTGACGTGGATGGGAGATCCAAGCGTTTTACTAAATCCTTCCAGCGTAGAGTCGGCCCTTCCAGAGCTTGAAGAAGCGGGTTTGGGGGAGGTTAAGGATTGTTGTGTGAAGGCTGTTGTCAGCTGGGTAAAGGACGTTGCAGAGAAGGCCGCGGAGATACCAAAGTTTAACTTGGAGCGTGTGGGTTTGAATTAGCCTTACTATGGTTGTTAGGGATAGTTCTATTTTCATCAAAACGCGAATAATTTCATGATTTCTTTGAATATTATTTTTCTGAGTACACAGCTGAATTCCTATGGGCTGAAAACCCCTATAGTGAATTTCTGGGATTTTTAGCAATTTTACTGAGCTCAACGGGCAGCGGCCGAGGAGATTAGGGATAGTTCCACATATCAGTCACAGTGTTGTCACGGAAAAGCCGCAAGTCGGCACTGCAGCCAGGTACGGCTTAGACGGCAATTGTTCGCGCTCGTTAGTTCGCGCACGTCTCAGTAAAATTTGAGGGGCAAGAAAAGGACTGGTTACTTCAACAAGTACAGACATAGAGCCTGTAGTAAGAACTTGGGTGGTGACAGTGCTTGTATTCCATGCCGAGCCGACGGCATGTCCTCCCACTAACTCAATGTCACGCTCGACACATCTTTCACTTCGTTTTGTTTCTCATTCGTTCAGTTCTCCATGGATTGTTATGAAATTTTGGATTTAGACTCTTTAAAATGTAAAATCAGGCTCTAGTCACTTTAATCCGTTTTTTCTATTTATTATTATAGTGTTCCTGGTGGTTTGATGAAAGTAAACAGTTTCGGGAATCTATTATCCCCTCGACAGCTCTGTATCCCCTTCAAAATCTCCCAATGTAAGTAGACAGAAATCACCATTACTATCCAAACATGCTATAAAAAAAATATCATGGCCATCCAAGTAGCGGAAGCCCTTTATTTTGGCAATTTTTTAGAATTAGAACTATCCCTGTCCCCGAACTATCCCTAACCATAGTAGTTATGCTCTGCAGATTGTCAGCATAATGTGATTTTTTGTACAGATTTATTTGTACCGACTTAAGATGTAAATATTTAAAGGTAATAGACGCAACTTCCTGTACTTTAGTTGGCGTTACACTCGAGTTTCTGACGTTGTCCACTCAATCAGTGGCCTGATGGTCTAGGAGTATGATTCGTTGTTGGGGCTTCTTTCGACGAGATCCCGGGTTTACAGTAATTCCCGGTTAGGCCCCTACAACACAGTCTCTGGTGGTTGACGTTTTTTACGACCTACGCCGTTTAGCGTTTAGCATTTCACCGTTTTTTCATTACCCCTGATCTTCTTGACGTACTTCTCCTGGCGTCGATCATCCGGCCAACTGGCGTTGGCTGTCTATTGGTCGATCGTACTGGAGATTAAGAATAACTTAGAAAGCAATTTCTATACCAGCAAAAATTTTTAGGGCGAAATCCTACGTATGCGTTATACCCACTCCAGACCTTCGCCAACTTCTGCCAGTTCAAACCCCCGGTACTGAGCTGCTTCTACCATTGATTACAGGAGACCAGTTACCTCACAACTTCAGGGGACCACTAGATGAATGACTGCAACCACGACAACAAGGAACATTCCCATTATATCGGGCCTTTTCTTATAAAGTATCTAGAGTACGCCAGGCCTCCGAAACACATCCTGGCTTCCAAAATGGCTTGTAGCCTTTCTTCTTCCCCATCCGCAATAACACTTGGCGAACGGAAAAGGCTAGTTCGATCTGCTCGCAAGTTGAGCGATGTCCTCGGTGCTACTCCCCGTATCGAGGCGGGTGCTCCGAATGACTTCGAAGTCGGTGAGTAAGGAACCTGCTTTCGAAGAGGAACACGGTTCATTTGCCACTCTTCAGCGACTACAAGCCGCCCGCGTTTGCGAGGTGACTCGACCCCACGGAGGGCTCCTGTATTGAGTCTTTTCCTGCCAGACTCTTCACGGCGCACCATCGATCATTCAGATCTTCCATCCCCGATTCCATCTCCATCTCCAACCGCCGATACACACCCTAAACCTGGACTTAGACGTATCCGCAGCTGGGCGAAACTTACCCGAGTACTTGGGAGCAACGTTCCATCCGAATCATATCCACGGTCATCATTACCTCCGTGTCCTCGTCCTACAGAGCATCCTCCGTCCAGCTGGCATGGCCTCGCGACTCCGGAGAGTACGAACACACACGCATCTCCTGTCACGACTGACGAAAATCCTGATGGTTCTTCTACCCCTCGGAAACAAGCTAAGCTTCGACGGAAACACGACGAATCGAATAAACGTCCATCAACTGAACCTTCACCAAGGGAATCCGGTAATTCTTCTTCCGCCTCCTCATTCAAGATACGTCGATCTACCACTGTATCTTCGTGCAGTCGAAAGGAGCAGGATCAAAGAGAAGGCAGCAGCGGTCGTCGAGAAGAGAGGAACTGGGAGGGGGAATGGAACAGGCAGAGCATCGTTGAAGTGATTGATGCATTGAGACAGCTAAAATCCAGTTGATTGGCTGATTGTTAAAATTTCCAAAGGAAACGTTGAACGATTAGTCTTAGTCGGTACCATGGAATACCCTGATAGACAAATTGAAAATTTTGAATGATGACTTGTCATAAACATTAAATACCCAGCAAGGCACTAGGAAATATGGAACTTCATGCATAGTGGGCCAATTGTCTTTCTTGGATCAGGCACAAAATTGTCGAGAGATAAACTCGGCATTCCATTTCATTCCATGCACTTGTATTAAAGTCAAGTAACATCAGTGAATTTTGGGAAAGTTGAAGCATGAATGATATCTACTTCCTCGCAAAGATACAAATTTGTGAACATGGAACTTAAGCTTGAATGCTGTATAACAACCACTAGACTGCTTTGTCCACAGCCAGCACATCATTAGCTAGAACTCAGACAACTTGTCTTTTGTAACTTGTTGCTTTGGTTGCCTACAGCCTGCCTTATGGTTCAAAATGTTGGGACAGTCTGTGGATATATAGTAAAACTAGTATTTAAAATTGGAGCTGCACGGCGTCGTCGGCGGCGAGCAACCGGCACTCGGCAATACCATAATCAAACACAAAATTCTTTCGCTGGAGTTACAGGGGGTAACAAACGGCTCAGACAAATAAGCCTTGAGACTTCTGAAAAACAACGACCCCAATTGTGGATAACAAAAAACAATCACATCATTTTAGCAAAAAAAAAAGAAACATCAAATAGAAACAAGAACACAGCAATAACCTGTCACAGGGGTTTAACGAAGATAGATTACAAACGAGATATGTATACAGCTGAATATTATTGCCTATCTCGACAATATTTTCTTCGGTCCATTGGCTCAAGTTTGCCCGGCTGACCAACCCTATTTCCACGTACCATGCAATATCCAGCTCAATGACATGACAGAGGTACATGTCCACAAGGCACGCGGGTACGTTGCTTCCTACAGCTGCTTCATACGCCATTCTGTGACCAATACTTTTAATGACATGCAAGCACCGGGGCAATACGTGTCGGGAAAATGCTTCGACAGGGTTGTCAGTTGATGAGAGAAGTTCAAGTACTTCGTTGATGATTGCATCGTCATGTTTTGATACTAAATGCTCTCCATTGTATGGAGCAGGAAGATTGTACCTTCCACGCACTAAATCGGCAACTGTTTCTGGAACAAAATTAATAACCAATTCGGGTGAATATATCAGGAAGAGATAAGCACTTATTGATAACTCTAGTACAGGAACCTAAGAAAGTGAGTTTTCTCAACCAACTTGAATCAAAAATACCTAAGAGATCTCCTTCCGCTATGCTTATACCGCGATATTCACTCTATGATAAGTTTTGCGTCACTATGTCTCAGCTTTTTTCAGATTAATTAGAGCACTTACATGTTGGTTACAGAGTTGGTTGTAAGCAAATAGTCCCTGGGCACAACAATGATCAGAGATGGCCAAATGCGCTGACTGAGCATGTTGTGCCATCACTGCTTTAGTGCAAGCAGCTATCCCACGCCGAATTTGGTGATCAATACTGGCATCTGCAAATATGGATATAGCCCAAATTGCAAATGCCTTCATTACAAATGCCTGAGCTAATGCTGTAAAAACCGGCTTCTGATGGGTAGAGATAGAAAGTAGGGGAGAGCGACAACTGCCTGACTTTGACTTTGATTCAACGGATCTTCTCTGGCCATACTTAATTCCGATAAAGGCTGAAATTTGAAGAGCTGGTATTGTAATAGATCCCAAACACAAGGAACCAACTGCCACGCGCCAAATCATATCCATAAAGTGGGAATGCGTGCCTTTTGTAGCCCAGTGGTGTCACGGATTCTGAGCAAAGAGGATGAAGGCAACTTCACATGATGGAAAGTGGTGAGTGCATGGTTTACAGAATAAGAACCTCCTCGAGGAGGCAGTAGCCTTCGATAGGCATTTGAAGTGAAAGTTAGCCAATTAATGTACCAATTAACAAGCTATTATACTGACTTTGCAGTGACACCGAGATACATGGTCTGGCCATCATTGAGGGGAACTAGAAACATTGCGGGACCCAGATCCTCTTCATCCACAAAAAGTCTTGCAAACACAATTGCGGTGCAAGGAACACCTAGAACGGGAACAGTAGGAGGCATAAACCTCGATTATCAACTGTATTGAATGAGCAGTTAAATTAGCTTAGGATCTAGAAATTCATACTTTGCAGCTCCAGGATGTGGTGATGAAGATCAAACTTTCCATTGGGCAACCGAGTTGCTTTTGTTTCGAGATTGAATGCATCCAGTCTATGATCGAGTTCAGTTAAACAAAATTGACCACTATATTCATTTAATATGGAAGCTGCTGAATTTTGTGAACAATACTCTAACATAAGTTTGAAACTGAGCAGATCCTCTATGAGCTGATGAATGTCCGGGTGCCCAGCTGGATTAATCCTGGTCAAAGTTCCTATGACCAAGTTATACTGAATAGTTAGAAGGGTGGTAGCAGCACCACCGATGCATGTTATTGGATCTTGGTGCAAGTCCCAGAATTTTTGTAACGTAGTATGAATGTCATGAGCCGACAGTCCTAAAATATAAGATTCTATTATATATCATGGCATATGAATTGAAATATGCTCATACCATAAACGGACGCAATCACATTTGCCCGTTTATATAAATGCTGGGTGGAAGCCTGCTGTCAGGAGCCATTCCTGTTTCAAGAAATTACTGGTAAATAATTAAATAATTATTAGAAATATTTCAGGGAGTAAAAATCTCTAGAGAGTTCTCTGATAAGATAAGGTAGGAGAATTAAGATTATTCTGCTTACTTATTGAGCTCAGGTCATATTACAATGATTCAGAATGACTCTAAATGAATTAACTTGACTCAAAATGAGTCATGAATACTATAAAAGGCTAATGAAGCTTTTGAAAATTTTAAGTGGAGTCAACTAGAGTCAATTGGAGTCATTATGAGTCAAATTGCTTAAATAGGAAGTAATATAATTTTGTAATATAAATACTTGGGGATTTTTAGCCTTAATCAGTTTTAGTCCCCCCCACTCTTTACCTACTACCAAATATAAAGTTTACCTTACACTTACTTTCTAAGAGCTTCATGCAAGCTGTATCAGTGAATCCAGTTGTACTAGTTGGTTAGATTTAAGTCCTAAAGTCAAAGTCCAAGCCCAAGTTATACTGTTTAAGCTAGCTAGACCCACCGAGAGGCTAGTAGTTTGAGCTACCGTTTTACACCATCAAGTTTAATACAGTCTAAGCAAGCTAGTCCCAGAGCGGTCAGTTGTTTCAGGCTTACATTTACCAGTTACCAAAAGTTATACATTAAAGAAAGTCCACCAAGTCAAGTTACTGTCACCGAATACCAGTACTGACCAGTCTACAGTTTACCAGTACCGAATTACACCCACCGATTACTTTATAGGCCAAACAAACTCACAGTCCTAGTTAGTGCCTTGTGTCTTTACGAAACTACATCTAATGCACCTGCCTAACTGAACCCAGGTAGTTTTTATTAAACACACCGATACCTGTCACTGCGTACTTCAGGCTTGATAATCGGGGGCAAAGAGTGGACTCCGGAGAAGTTGCGAGGTCATATTTATTCGGGGGAACGGATTAGTCTCATGGTATTTATACTAAGCAAAACTCTCATGTGCTCAATCGGCCTGCGTTTGAGATGAAAAATACTTTAATAGAGTCTAGTACTAGTGATCCATCTGAAAATCCTTGAAATGATGATTGCTCAAGCTAATTCAGATTCAATAAAGCTTTGTTGAAAGTGTGGCGCAAAACCGTTAAATGTGGCGCAAAACCGTTAAATGATGAATAAGAGAAGCAAGATTCACATTTTGAGACGTAGCGATTCTCTTCGGCTTCTTGACGCTTATTGCACTGTTCGATGTCAAATTTGATTTCGTTTTCATCGCGAAGGAAATAAACACATGAACCCATCATTCTTGGGCTCCATATCAACGTTGACACTGACACGCTCACTTCTTCCCATCACAGCATCCTGTCCCTTTTGAAGCAGCTCGGGTAACAGCAAGAAGCCAACATCGAACAGTTAATATTTTGTGAAATGGATTTTTGTCTTATTAACTTGACACGTAGTGGGCCAACACTAATGCATGGAAGTAGAGCTTTCCCGGATCATCAAATGTAATGAATACTAGCTAAAACTGTAAGGCTCTATGAATTGCAAAAATTAGATCAATTCAAAATTGCCTGTCTTGGATAAACATTGATGCATAAATTTGGTATTCCATTTCATTCCATGCAATTGTAATTATTTGCGACAGACTCTGAGTCTTTAGTTGTAAGTCCCATTCATTCTATTCTCAGCATTTTGTCAAACTTCACAGGCGTGAAGATTTGGAATGGGGCCTCGAGCCCCCTGGCCTTGGACGTCTCAGGAATCCCACTGCAACCCAATACTGTACCCATTGCTTCATCATAATACCATCTGTCGGCTTGAGTGGGGTAGGCGGCTTGACTGAGGTTCGATTTTGATTCATTTGGGTAGGCGGATTGGTTGAGGCTCGATTTTGATTTTGATCTATCCCAGCTTATGAAGAATTCTCCATGCAGCTCAACAGTGGAACAAAACTGTAAACAGTTGAGATATGTCGTGTTGCATGGATCAGCAAAAAGCATCTTGCACTCATGTTCTAGCTGCACAGTAATCTCCTGCTTGCCATATGCATTGAGCAATGTGGTGAGAGAGCGCGATTGCGCGGATTGGAAATGTAGGGATAATCCAGATATGGGAGTGCCGTAGCGTATTGCTCAGA
Organism: Collybiopsis luxurians FD-317 M1; assembly: GCA_000827265.1. Classification (NCBI taxonomy): domain Eukaryota; kingdom Fungi; phylum Basidiomycota; class Agaricomycetes; order Agaricales; family Omphalotaceae; genus Collybiopsis; species Collybiopsis luxurians. The sequence goes on along the minus strand of KN834783.1, from coordinate 67,369 downwards.
ACCTGGAGAAAATACTCCCAAAATGGAGTAATTGGCCAGTGATACACTATCGATGTCAATAATAGTACTGACTTCGAGGTCACAGAAAATTGATACTGGAAACCATTCCCTTACGCCCCATACTCCATTGGGTGCGCCGCCGCATGATTATCCCAGACGTATGATGGTGGCTTCAATTCCGCTCTGCACTAGCATCTGTTGCCGCGTGGGGTTAATCACAAAGAAAATGCTTCCTAAAAAATAGACATACTCCTTCCGCAACATACTTGCTTTCCCCATGACCAATTGTGTTCTGTCCCAGCTAAAGCATGCCGATATTGTCGACGTGAATAGGAGTGGTATATCGGCGCAACCTTCACTCCCACGAACTAGGTCTATCAGAGCTCGGATCCCTGATGTTGGACTCAGATTTAGAGAGAGGGTGCCATACATTGAGATTCCAAGTAGAATGAATGACCATGGTTAACTCCTGCTGAAGATAGCAAGAGTGACACTTAGATTCAGTCACCAAAGACTTCAAGGAGATGCGGATAGGCGACCGACCCCCACCACTGCCCCCGCATCAAACCGAGGCACGGAAGAGAATTTCGACAAGTCCAATTTAGGAAAAGATAACAGACAGGTATCCAATTCTTTATCTTTGAAACGAGCCTCATGTTGCGAGTCACTTGGTCCATCATTGACTGATTTTGAAAATGGGCTGTTGAGCATGTAGACTCGTCTCAATCATCGAGAGCAAAGAAGAGAGAAGTTGAGCCCCAAGATTTCCGGTCGAGCCGGTAAGAAGGATTGTCACAGTTCCTTAGGGGAGAATGCCTCTTGAGTAGCCTATCCGAACTGCGACTAGAGGTCCCGAAGGATGTAGTGTAAACTTCATAAATTAGCCCGATCACATCTTATCAGAGTGGAGCCCATTCAATTGGCACTGTATATGCGCCAGGGGCAATTTCGGATAACCTCAGATTTCGACACATAGTTAATCAGAAGATAGTAGTATTTCTTTGGTAAACTTTTTGCAATCTTCGAATCAGTAATTGAGGGCCTAAGCTAAAGAATAGGATAGGATAGTATTGGGCTAGCATAAACCGGCGTTGGACCATGCCGTGTAATAAATTTTCCTTCCCTCCCTTCTTCCTTCCTTCCCCGATTCTGGCCGTATCCAATTGTCTGTCTCCCCTCCATTGTTCCTTGCACTGCCTGCGATGTCAATGTAGACCCAGGTATTGGATCGATACCGCTTTACTCGCAGCATAAAGTGTGTCGAGGTTCAAAAGGACCTCGTTCCGAAAATGCTGAGGGGGCTACGGAGATGCGGTGCGGAGACCTATACTCCAGTATTCCCATTAAAGGCTCCAGAGATAACCAGGAGACGGAAGAAAGCGAAGAAGCATCTTCGGTTGAATACCTGTCAAATCCTACATAAGGTGACCAGGAGATGATCATGCTAATTTATAGAGCTCGATACGATTTCACTCGGTCGTACTCTGTCCATCACGCAAGAATTCAACACAGGAATACGATCTCTTCCCCCTTCCCCCTTTTAAGAATATAGCCTCGTACCTTACTGTCATCCCTCGGTGTCCACCAAATTTGCACATCTGCTGATGGGCATACTGGCAAGAACAGCTATGAATTACTCCACTCCCTTCAAAGTCGAACTAACTCTCAGGCAAATTCTAGAATTTGGATGATCGTCTTCAAACTACCTTCAAGGTCTGTTAACCTCACCCCTGAATGCTATGCTTTGTCTTAGTGGCCGACGGTATAAATTTTGTTGGCAGATCCTTCATGTTCAGGACGTTCACGCCCTTGTACTACAGTGCTTACAATGTCCGCTGTCTCTACCGTCCCCTTTCCTCTTCTGACCTCGAATGATATCCCTCTCGATATCATTGAGTTAATTATTTGTCATGCATGGGACCTTCCACTAACGACTGCGGAACGCTGCTACATGATGAAATCCTTTCTCCTTGTTAACTTCATATGAACATGCTTCTTTCTCCGTGCATCCTCTTTTCACATACATTTACCTAGCGCCGGATATGCCGACCGATATCAAGAGATTCCAAACGGAAGGTCCTTCATTTATTCCGCTATCGCCGGCCTGGACGCCCTATCCGTTCGATCCTCCTGTCGAAGCATAACAGTCCATTGTGTTGACCCGCGAAAGGTCCACCAGGCTCCCGAGACTCGCCATTTGGGTCTCATTCACTACGGCGGTTCTGATTTTTCTCGGCCATTATTATTACCGTAAATAGATTTGGAATGAATTTTTGATTTCGACCGAAAAAATACTCGAAATTTGGAGCTTTTTTCGCCCGATATTGGAATCGAAAAAAGAAGACAATTAAATCTGCATTTCGCTCGAAAAATATTAAATATTCCTTTCTAATTTCAATTGATAAAAGGCATTGATTTCGGGCATAAAAGGATTAGAATT
>KN834783.1:45186-64636 GCA_000827265.1 Collybiopsis luxurians FD-317 M1 | reverse complement strand
TTTTGCGATCGAAAAAAGATTCCTTTTTCGGCCGTGAAAGGAATTGAATGACTGACGAAATCTAAATTGAACTACAAAGGAAATTCTAATCCTTTTATGCCCGAAATCAATGCCTTTTATCAATTGAAATTAGAAAGGAATATTTAATATTTTTCGAGCGAAATGCAGATTTAATTGTCTTCTTTTTTTCGATTCCAATATCGGGCGAAAAAAGCTCCAAATTTCGAGTATTTTTTCGGTCGAAATCAAAAATTCATTCCAAATCTATTTACGGTAATAATAACGGCCGAGAAAAATCAGAACCACCGTAGTGATTTATCCCCTGGGTGGATCCGCTTATCACATCCTCAACTGGTTGCAGCGAGGAATCTTTCCCAGCTTCAGTGGCCGAATTCAAATTCAGATAGCTCGTGAAGTCCCGATAGGGCTTTGGGACATTATGGAGATGCCGCTCCCGACATTACTGAGAGGGACGCAGAAACGGGCACTTAAACCTCAATATCCGGAATTTTGGGATGGTCTTAATGCGGTACCCCCCTCTTCGTTATATGAGCTTCTGATTATCTTCGCGGCCACGTCCCTAGGAACATACTACATATAACGATGAGGGTTGAGTAGAGGCCATATCACAGTTATTGGGGATTTCTATCATGTTTCGAATTGTAAATTTGTGTATATTCGTACTTTAGTTGATGTCAACAAATTGAACCGCTTCACGGCGCACTGTTTGAAAACTTAGAAAGGCTTTGTCTTCGCCGGGAGTTGAACTCAGGAACTGTTGCCTATTTACATATCAGATACTGAGCTGAATAATATCGCCCGGCATCAAGCCTAATGCCAGCGGAAGCAATTCGCACCCCTAGTCCGTGTCGTGACTCGTTTCGTCGCCTGCACATTGCGTTGAGTCGATGAGTAATCATTTGTCCTCCGGGCCCCTATTCCTCTCTCCTGCATCAAGCTACGCTGATATGACCTGTCACCATAACTCTCCGCAAATGAACTTTGGACTATAGCCTGGAGACTTGCTCGACTTCTGCGGGTTGCAACTTGTCCAGTATGATTATTCTGGCGACTTGACGCAAAGTGGGCCAACGCTAACGCGAAGTGGGACTCGTGCCCTTTTCAGTAATTGGAACAAATTAAATGGCTTATGGCTTATGTCTGTGGAGAAATCGAAATTTTTCAAACGTTTTCAAGTTGTAAGAAGGGAAGAATTGAATAGAAAGAGAGAGATCTACCTTGAGTCCACTACAGCTTCTAGGCGAGCATTTTCGGCCTGCTGATGGCTCGAACGCGTGTTCTCGGCTATCTGATGTTACCGAAATCAACACCATTTACGGAAGGGTTAAGGCTATTCAAGTGGCCCATGGGTTATGCCCAATGAGGCGAGTGCCTCATTAGACATAACCCTCAGCCAATGACTTTCAAGATGACGCAACTGGAATTTACTAATGCTCAGCGCTAAAGAACTGTGAGCTGTGTTGGTGACACATCAGCGCGTCAGCACCCTCACTTCTTGGCTCTCTACTCACTACTGGCCTCCGCATTGGCTGCAGCACTTTGAAAAGAGGCAATAGCTCTGCAGCTCTATCTCAGCAGTAGGAGGCAGGAATGGGATATATTTCTGTTGGTTTTTGTGATGAACAGGCAGTATTCAGTCTTTCCAGTACGTATTCTTTTCTTTTTCATAACATAGTTTGAGCTGATATCTAGCACAGCTCTTTCTTGCTCCGATTCACACAACCTTTCTCCCCTATTCCTGCAAAAGTGCTGGTGCTCAGGACCTGAAGCTGAATCAAGCTAGTCCTGGATGGTTTCGCTGTTTGGTCAATTGCCAGGAGCGAACACTGCAGGACTTGCTTTGATTGCTGGTTCAATTTCTCGAGTATCATCAACTGTTTGCTCAATATTCAGTGTTGATCTCATATTATATACACGGAGTACATGTAGCTACCGTCGTCGAATGCGCACATTTCCAATTCTCGGGTGATTACACACACCTTTGTAACAGTTTTCACGGTTCCCCTTCCCAGTACAAATTGCAGCTCTTGGACATTCATGTGCATAACAAACAGCACATTCCTTCCTTCGCTTCCTTGAACCACTGTCTGAATCACTGGCCTGTTGTCTTTTGGAATGAGGCTTGTTCATTCCTCCAGTTGCACTTGTCAAGGAAACAGTGAATGAGAGCGTCATTTGTAGATGCGCAGTTGCTGGTACAGATGGAGGACTTGTGACTGAGTTTGCAGGTGGGGCCTCATCGGGTACAGATATTGGGCTGTTAGCTGGGGAGATGGATTGTGTATTGGCGGACAAAGGACTGTCTGTTATATGATCAAATTGGGCATCAGCATAGCAATGGCCCTCAGCGTCATGCTCAATGAGAGCCATTGCATTGAATGAGGTCAAGTCCAGGCCTCGGATGCCTGTCAGGAAAAAATTGATCAGTTTCAGCCAATGTATACAGAGAAGACTTACCGCCAGTGGTTGGGTCAGGTTGGGAACTAAGGTCTTCAAGAGGTACTGCTGGCAAAATGTCCGCTAGCTGTTCAGGGTCTCGAATATGTTCCAGGTGCTCCTGGACCATGACAGCATTTGCACCATCTAACATTGTTGCCTGAGAAGCCTGCCATTCCAGTACCTTTTTATGGTGTCGAAGAAGCTGTTCTGGAAGCTTGTAGTAAAGTCTGAGATTGGGGTCTGTTACTGTTGGGTCCTGTGCATCGGTGAGGGCATTCCAGAGTCGGGCAAATTCAATATAATTGATTCCTTTCCAAGCATGACTACCTGAAAATTTTGAGCGTCCATTTTGGATTTTCTCCAAGTTCAAGCCAATTAAGCGTTTGAACTCTGTAAATTCAACATGCGTGTGCACAGGAACTACTGGGAAAACAGTTTGTTGTGTCAGCTGGAGATATCGGTAGGGGCTGGTGACTTTCGTAGAGAGCCGAGTCAGAAGATGAGCAGGAGTATCACGGTGGTGAGGTAACCCTTCAATTCGGCAGGCAGGGAGTGTACGAATGCCATAATCAGAAGCAAGGGTAGAAGGGATAGGGATAATTCCAAATGATTCTGAAGTTGCGATCCGGGTTGCAAGAATATGAGGAAGGCAAAATGATGGGAGTATATTGAGAAAAATGGCAATTTCTGTAATCTCGTCTAACAACCAGATGTCAAAGTGACTTTTCCATCGCTGGCCAGTACGATTGAAGTGACCAACCTACAGAAAAGTCAGTAAATCCATAATCCATATGAGTTTACAGTGCACACACTTGTTGATTACAACGGAGTATCCAGTTGCAGAGGAGAGCAACTGCCAGCTCAGGTGATGCTTTTAGAGAACCAAAAATACAGCAAATGAGCATATGGACGCCGCCTTCAATAGAGTTCATCCCCCGGATGGTACGATATAATGGTAAATCATCGCAGTCCCAGCCAATGATGTAGTAGAGAGCAATACTAGGGGGGTCTGACAGGAAACCTTGATGGACCGTTTCTAAGAGAGAATTGGAAACAGTAACAGAGTCTTTGGAAAAGAATCGTCCTCGGCCCTTCTTGCAGTCTGTGCTACAAACAATATTCTTAAAGCTGTCAAAGAGCCGCTTGAGATCAGCTTCAAGCTTATCAGGTGGAGGAATATAGCAACAAATGTGGCGATTAAGCCAAGGTTTCCTTGCACGAACAACAAAGTCCCAGGAGATACCTTTCTGATCCAACACTGCCTTGACTGTCCAATAATCCTGAGCATCTCGTACAAAGATTGTTTCACTGAATTGATGGGCAAACTCTTTGAACGCAGAGTGTTTCTTTGGGAGCATTCGGAGAAGTCGATCCATAAAGTGAAAGGTGTCATCAAATACTCGGGATGCGAGGGTGCCTGATCCTCCTTCTGCCTGAGTTAACATATCTTGAGCCTCCCATAGTGAATTAATGATGAGTTCTTCAGGCTCAAGCTCTGGTGCTTCATCGTCTAGATCCTCATCGAACTAACTTGGATGAGTAAATGGTTAACCTGAAAAGCTGACACTTATGTCAATCTCATCAGGATACAAACTGGGAGGATCCTCTTTTCCATCGTCTTCTACTGACTCAACATTGTTAACATCACTATCTTCATCTCCTGATACCGGCAATGAGTGCTCAAGAAGGCCCTGAGATGGTCCAATCGATAGAATAGAATCTGAATCGGTAAGAAAGGAGGGTGGTGGAGCCGGAATTCCAAGGATCGAACTAGACTGTGGATCTAATGGAAGCAGAGGAACAGCTGATCGAGTGCGCAGGGTACGGGTCTGAACTACAGCTTTACAGCCATGTTCAAAGATCCACTGTACAGTCTGATTGAGCTTCCAGATAATGGCCCCTGGCACAAGTACCTTGGTGATCTGGACGAGGGAGTAAGCAGGAGTGATTTTGAGCTGAGTCTGAGACCCATTTTTGTCCATAATTATGTCAACCATTCCATTGTGACTGAGAATGATACCTTCGGCAACTTCCTTGCATGCAATGACAAGTGTTACGAGCTGGCCTGATTGAGTCTCAGAAGGCTGAAGGTGCAATCCAACTGAGTTATACTGAGACAAAGATAGGTATATCTGCCAGATGCTATCAATCTCGACTGCAGAGGTATTACTCCAGTGTAATTCTGGTGGCTCTGATAATGGATTTTGGGAAGACTCAGGTAAACGCTGGTGCAATACTGTCTGAATGAGAATGGGAAGAGAGACAAAAGCGTCTTGAACAGCACCCTTCACCTTGGCAAGTTTGCCGAGATCAAGAAAAGGGCCGTTAGATGTCAGGTCGGGTATCTTGAACACAGTTGCAATGGACAAGAGGGATTGATGGATACTGTAGCCTATCTTGATGATATGTGATGAGGTGAGAATGGCACGTAAGCTTGCAGGCATATTGGAAAGTCCAAGGACCTGCATGGACGGCTTGAATAAATACTACATGTAGAAGTAATTAAATCTTACCTCGAGCACAAGAATCTTTTCAGATGTTCGTAACTGAATACTACGAAGTGATTGAGCAGATGGACCACAACAAATAGATAGTGCGACCACTAAATTCTCAGAAGGTGATAGTGCTTCAACAGCCTCGAGGATATTATCACAAGCATTGTTGATATTCATGAAGCTATTATAGAACTCTATTGAACCAGAGAGTTGAAAGATAGGGATAGAGTCCTGAGAATGACATTCATGATTGGCTTGACGGGCAATATGCTGAACATTCTCTTTGAGAGATGCTGTAATGTGCTCATGAAAATCCCGCTCAGCTGATTTTGAACCAGTCAATACCAGACGATGATTCTTCATGTACAAAAACAGACATACCAGATGGATTATCGCAGTAATAAAGAGAGGTTGGCTGGTGAGCATGTTCTTTCAGGCCAGTACTGACTTGCTGAAACATCTCCGGAAGGATTGAAAACCCTTTGGTAAGTCCCATGGCCTGAGCACGAATTTCTTCCCACTCATTGACCACAGTAAAAAGCGCAGAGAATATGGGTTCTGACTTCAATCTTGCCATGGCTTTCATAATCTAGAGAATTGCAAGTTGACTTTATGAGTATTATGATACAGAGTAAAGGACTCACACGAAAGGTATGATCACCGGCAAGTTTAAATCCAGACAGTGAGGCTTGAATACGATCCATATAGATCTTGACAGCTGCATGGTAATCTGTCCAAATACACTTCAAATATTGAATAGATGGGGAGGTACCAGCATACTTCATTGGATTGTCAAAGGCCGGGAATGCAGGTACTTGCTGCGAACCTGAGAGACCATAACTAGCAGCTGCAGATAGGTACATCAGCTCTCTTCGACTATGCTGTAGTGTCTGTAGCTCGCAGAGCATTTTTGAAAATGGCTCAGGCCCAAACCGACCTGCAAAGCAGGATTTCATCTGATCAATAACAAGCTTATCAACTGCCCCTTGAGCTGTAAGGTACGCTAAAGATGGTGCTTAATTAGGAAATTCCTTTACTGTGAGAGATAGTCGACATACCAGGAAAGGCTTCCTGAACCCATCGAGGAAGTTGTCCAAGAATATGTGGATCACTTCCCTGATAGCTTGTTCCACAGCCAGGATCATTTTTGCGACGCAAATCACAGATGTAACGGTTGGTAAAAAGAAAGTAATCATTTCCTGTTGAGGTCCGGACACGACGCGCAATAGGATTGTCGTTATATCCTGACATTAAATCGGTCAATACCTGAACAAATTCAATTTTTACCCCTTACCATTCATCGTAAGATTTCCACCACATTGACACTTGTAATGATCTGGACGGCCAGGCAGGTATTCCGGAAGCCAAACAAAAATTGATTTGAGGCAGAGAGGATCAGGAGAGAATGATGTAGTGATGGAATTATGAAGAGCAAAAACCGGATGCAAAGGATGAACAAAGAACTGTCCTTCTTTGTAGCACTTGGGTGTGCCATATCGGACTATTTGTGTCTGGATGCTATTCCAGAAGTCGAGCAAATATTGATGATTGATAGAGCGAACAGGGACTTCTGCATCTTTTTCTTCTGCCTCTGCAAATTTTGTATTTTTCTCCATTGAGTCGTCGCCATTATCTGAAATGCTTTCATCAATCTTCCGACCCTGCTCAATCCTGATATCGGCATATTCATCATTGTCCATGACTTCATTAAGTTCATTGATGAGACGTTGAAATGCCTCATTAGAGAAAGTATCTTCATGCAAAGGCATATCTGAGCTGCTAGAGGGCCCAGGTATGGAGTCTGATAAGTATGGTATATAGATTATCAAGTTGGCATTGAAGTAATTTACTCGTAACTCACCTTGATCAGACTGTGAAAGTTGACCCACACCCTGCATTGTGTGTTGTGCAAAAAATGCAGGGACATGAGGCTGATTTCCTTCTACTGGGGCTTCCAACTGCTCGCTCCTTGAGATAGAAGACCGAATTTCATGTGTTGGAACTGGTGTTGATGCATTCGCGAGATATTTCTTTTTTCTACCAGCACCTTTCCGCCGTCCACCATGAGTACCATGTGTCTGTGAAGCAGAGGAAGTATGTTCTGATTGCTCTGGAACGCTATTAGAAGACATATGATAGAGAATTAATGGAGCATAAATAAGGACAAGAGGTGGTTGAAGACGAAAGAGCAACTGCGGATAGGGGTTGACATACAAAGCTAATCTTTGAACAAAAAATGTGGCGTCGGCTGGCTCAAGAAATATTGCTGTATGGCCAATACCGTTCTGCATAAAATTACTTGTATTTCCAGAGGCAGAAAACTACTTATACTACAGCCTGCTGTGAACGCGATGAGAACTTAGCGGTCAGCTGGCATTGCCGATACCGCTCCGGCACAAATCACCTAATTAGTCAGGCGGCATGGGTTATGTCGGGTTATGCCACTTTGGGACATAACCCTCCACTGACATAAGACATGAACCCATTAAATGCCTTGCAGATCAATGTAATTAATGAAAACTAACCAAATTGTATAAATTGCAAAAATTAGGTCAATTCAAAATTGCCTGCCTTGGATCAGGCCAGAGCAGAAACTCGGCATTCCACTCCATTCCATGCCACTCGTGATTAGGTCTTCTGACAAGTTAGCTGAATCGTGACGCAATTACAATGATGGAAGTGCGCAGTATTTACTTATTTCCCTATTCAATTTGAGTAATGAAGAATGAGAATAACATAAAGTTGCCTGTTAAGGATCAGGCACGGAATTCACCACCTCTAAAACTCGGCATTTCATTTCATTCCATGCACTCGTAATTATGTTAGAACGTCTACAGCGACAAGCTCGATTCTTCTTCCTTCTTTTCGATTCCTATTATTGATTCCTACTGGGGATTTTGCCGGTAGAAGGGCTTATCTTGTATGCTTTGCTTTCGCCCAATCACATGAGCATTGGGCTGACAGTCGTTCATATTCGATATTTGATAGCTTTCAACCGGCAAATCTAACAGGATGCTCGACTCAACGACGTTCTTGGCGATCTCTCCATCAACATATCTTTCACTTCAAAGCATGGCGTACCTTCTGGCTTTTCAATTCTCTCCCAGCGCAAACAGTAAAATGTATATAAGTCAAGTTGCCACAGGTACCGTACTTCCTGTATCACCCCCATCGGAATCGGATTCACGGAGCGCTTATGCATTCCATGTTGCTACATACCAATCTTCATCGCTTTTCCTGTGTCCTTGGCGCAGTTTGTAAGCCGACTAACTCCCTCTCATTACCGAGGTTTGCCCATTTGTTCGTTCCTTGGATTTCGAAGACAATCTCAGAGGTCGGTCTGGTCAACAATGATGGCTTTCAGCGAGATGCTATTTTCCTGATAACCGCGATCAACCCGAAGGATGTTCCCAGTGACCATTTTTGGTTGGAGGAGAGTCGCAGAATATACTTACCAGTATTCTGGTCGGAAAGCACTTTGGTATCAGAAGTCTTCCTGCTCTACTTAAAGTAAATAATATATACCATTGCTACCGGGATGCGGCTTTGATTCTCGGTGAACCAACAGAATCCTTCAAGCGAGTACCGTCGACCCATCCGTGTCTCGTCCTGAAAATGGATGACTCAAATACCCTTTAGGTCCCCTCGGTCTTTTGTTTGTAGTTGAATCGATTTCGGCAGGTATGGCTATGTGGCAGTGAGTGCTCAACCCCTGACTCACTCAGAACAGTTTTATATTCAATGTTCATTGGGTTTGAATGCTCGAGTTCAGGACATTGATTGAAAGCTGTCAAGCCCTCATGCGACTCCGTGAAGTTGAACTAGATTTGACCAGCTTATAGTGCATTTCCCGATAGGCACAAGGTACTTTGTCTAGAGCATCCAGATATTGTTTCTTTCATTAGGTCAAGTAGACCTTGCACGTGGACAGGTAACGGACAGGTATAAATATCGACTAGAGTGAGATGCCTTGACAGCTCGCCTCTTTTTCATTTTCGACATGTTCTACCTACTAGCAAAGCGTTTTCTCACTTTGAGTGCACTTTCAATTTTGCCGACGGGCCTGGCACAATCTGCCCCGTCGGTAAGTTTGAGTACTCCCTGGTCCTACTGCGCCAGTCTTATACTCTTTACAGTCAATCTCCCATGTCAGCCTATTTCTTAACAGTAACACTTGGCCCAATGCAAAGCTCTTAACGAGCTCGATCAAGGAGGACGCGATTAATGATGGTCAACCTATCTGGTTCGAGATAATGGATATCGGACCCGGAGAATATCAGAACATTTCGCTCTTCTGGCCAGATGGAGAAACAGTGAGCCTATTGCCAGTGGAGGAGCGACGTGTGTTCAGCTTGTTCTACTTCATCGATAGATACGATTTTCGGTGAACGCAGCCCAACCGGAAGGTATTCCCTCGAAAGTGATTATCTCTCTAATGACTAAAAAATGATGTCGTCGCTAGCTGGAATTGCTCCTGGTCTTCTCTTTGTGGCTGAGCAGAGCTCGACTTGCACTGCGGTATTCGAAGCGTATGTCTCGTCTGCCGACTAATTCTACCACTCAAACTAACGTCTGTCCCAGTTTTGTTGGATCATTAGGCCTTGAATATACCTTCAATGGAGCTCAGTGTTGGTAAAAAGTTCCTAGTATAGACGTTCTCGCCCAAATGCGCTGTGTGAAAGAGTAAATGATACATAAAATTTATGATATACATCCGTGGTAAACGAATGATCATCATAACGAAAGTTTTGTTGTCCTCATTGGACAAAAATAAAAGTACTGCTGATGTTTAATGATTGCATGATTCTTTTCATGATTTTTGCAAAATTTGTTGTGATTTCATGATAATCCAGCTTGACTGGAGCTCTCAGTTCCTAATCGTGAAACTTGAAGTATTGATTGCATCCGTGATTGCTTCTGTGATTGGAATTTGACTCCTGTAACAATGTTTGATGATTTACAAAGTATGAATTCCGGTTTCATGATTGCACCCGGTTTCCTGATTTTAGATGCATTAGTCCGATTCATGATACTTCTATTAAGTACTGCCAAGCAAGTGCCTCCGGAAAAATGCTCTATTCCGGTGTTGAGCACCAGCAGACATCTGCTGAGCAATTGCCCCAGTCAGTGAGTCTTGTATTTTATATCTCTGTTATCCAGCTTATATTATTGTTAGCATGGCCATTTGTTTGACCATGAAGAGTTTTCCATTATTCAAACTGATATTATCAATATGATATCGGCTCTTGAAGATACTGCGATGCATTCTCAAGACATAATCAAACATCCTCCACTAGAACCAGTACAAATGGTACATGCTGGAGGACATGGAAGACCAGAAACCTGACATACTGGAAACGAGCCTATGTTTAAGGGGTGTTACACATATTGCCCCTGTTTTTGGTTGCTCCTCAAGGACTGTGTGGCGACGTGCACTGGACTATGGCTTGGTAGATCCATATCCTCCTGTTTATATTGTTTATGTCCTCTCTACAGCAAGATGTGCAGTAAATGGGAGCAGCAGTGAGAGGATAGAAATAAAAAAAAACTTAGGATGGATATACAGTGATATACAGTGATCCTCCAGTATTTCCAATTAATGCGTAACACTGACCCAAAAACCATTTTGCAAATCATGAATCATGAACTGAACCATTGAAAGCTTGATATCTTGAGTGTGTCGGTTTCATGAAACAACACATAAAAAAACAAGTCCTGAAAAATTGACATTTGAACAATTGGTGACTAGATACATGACTGATATTTTAGCATGTGTAGAATGATGTTTCATGATTGGGGGGAGGGTCAAAGCTGGTTCAATGATCTTAAGGCCGAGATTCAGATTTCTGTGCCAATCACGAATCATCATGAAACATCGACTATGTGTTATTTTTGTCCAATAAGGACACCCATACGAAAGCTTTATCAACTACTAAGTAGTATTTGCTCACCAACTGACTGAAAAAATATTCTTCTCAGATTCCCAATAGCATGTACTCCTTCCATTTCACCATGTATTCAGATACCTCCTTGGCTGTGATAATGTTCTCATTAAAGTCTGCACTGAGATAAATTATTCCTTTCCAAGACGAAATCCGAAAATACCTAATCAGCCCTTAGTAAACCAGGAAGGAAAAAATGCTTCTAAAACACCTACGGTGCCGGATCAACTCGATTCAACGATGTAAAATATTTTGTTACGCCGACAATTGGTGTTCCTGAACCATTGGAGAATGTCGCATCCAGATAATTTTCCCCCACTCCGTCGCTAGAGAATGAATAACACTGGTTGACGGGCGCCCTACCATGATTGAATGAGATGAAATGGTAATAAAAATTGTAGGGTTAAAGAACTGCACCGGTTGTTCATGAATGAATATTTGAGGGTGGCAGCCACAATTTCTGAACCTTGTGCTGTACGAGACAGAAGACCCGGAGTTACTTTTTGTGTCTCATAACAGTCTCTTAGAGCATCCAACAATTTGGCCACCAGACTTTTGTCGATTGGGAAAAATTCTCCACTATCCGATATAAACAATGACAGGGGCACCTTGAGAAGATGGATGCCCAGCGCATTTCCCGGATACTTTCCGCGATGACAATATGGTGCAGTTAATCTGTGGCGACAATTGACAATGCTAAAGTTTATAAAGGAAAGCGAGGCATCTTCAACGTCCGATACACTGTCCGATCTAGCGACCAGTGACAAAGCAGCATGAGCTGGCCCATGATGTCAGCAGCTGTTTACCATGATGCTAATGTTAGATATAACGTACTGACCCAAGTGCGTAACCGTATATCCACTAGCTTTCAAGGATTTCACGAGCTTTTCCGAGTCTTGTCTGGTAAATTCCACTTCCATACGCGATGTCGAAGGAAGACCCGAATCAGGATTTCGTGGTTTGAATCCTAACGGTTTCTATAGTCCACGGTTCCTAAATTAGTTCCCTGAGTCTATACCGTTCATCAGAGCTCGCTCACCTCAAACATTTGTATCGTATCCTGTAAAGCACTGGCAAGTGAGGCATAATATGGAAGAGCAAACGATGGCCTTTCGAAAGACCCAGGCTGGACTGGACGAAGCTCTGAAGCATCCATGACATTGAATACAGCAGGCAACAGCTTATCGACTTCTGTTCCCCATGCAAAAGATTCTTTCGTATAATCGGAGCCCACAATGTCAGCAAGCTTGGTGAAGTATTGATTGAGTAAGGTCAGCGCTCCAAGTCCGTCAATCAAGAGATGGTGACAGTGGAGAAGGACTCCGAGCCTGGAAACGGGGTCTTCATGCTCCCCACTCGGAATGACCAGATGAAGATGCATAAGATTTCCATCAGGAAAAGGAATCTGGGCTGGTCCAAGCTGCCGGCGTAGCGTATCTAGATCAAGAGTATCCTGCTTTTCGATAAGCAGAGTGTTATCGAGCCAGCAAGAGAGGCTTTCGTGCTCTGCGGGCTTATACACGAGATGTGGAGCATCATGACTGTCGGTATGCAATTGGGCAGCGATGGTTGGTACTTGGTATCGAAGCCAGATCCAAGCCTGTTGAGCAGAATCAATGATCTGTGGAATTGTAGCGGGCGTCAGAAGGTCTAGATAGACACCGACAAAGAGATTTAGGTCTCCTTTGCAACGGCGACTCCAAAAATCTAGCACAATCTCGGTTCCTGCTAAAGGACGAGTGTGGGTTTTGGTACTGTCCTTGGCTTTTTGCCAGCGAAATTTCGTAAGGTCAAAAGGTGTCAAGAGCTGTTGTATGTCCATATGAGAAGAGAGCCGCAGGGACAAGGGGGCGACCACACCAATCGTTATTGCCTTTCATAAATATGCTCGAGCCAGTTGCCTGTCCCACGATACGAGCGAACGAAAATCGGCCAAAGGTCAGGGACGTCGAGGTAGTATCTTTTATGTTTGGGCTTCACGTCAAAAACGCTCCTAGAATACCTGTGGTTCACAGAGCGTCACATTCTTTTGAGTTACTAAAACGGTGTTTTTTTTTTTTTTCACCTTTCAAACTGCAGAAGCCTGCGCTTGAACCGAGCTACATCTCTGAAAATTTCCCATGTTTAGTCAGTATCAGTAGTGAGAGGTTCAGTGTCGGCACGATAAGGCCCTGACATCACAGTCCAGAAGCGTATAATTAAGCGTTGAGTGTAGATGCTGATCTGCGAGGGGAAAATGAGCCGAGGGAAGTTCGGATCCGAATAACTTTCGCCGTCGCTGAGCCTTTGCGGAAAAAAATGGGATTTTCGACGGCATTCTGCTTCCCTACTCGATTTTACAATTATTGATGACGAGGATGAGTAAGGGTGAGTAAAGGGTGAGGGCAACGGTGAGGTTAATGAAAGGTTAATCTCGACGGCAGATCTAGTGCAAATCCAGAATGTTGAAAACAGGAACTAGGATCAGAACACGCCTCTTGAGTTTGATGCTGTGGAGATGGTGGTCCCTGGTTGTGTGAACGGAGTGATTATGCTCTGTTCTTAGAGTAGCAAGTGCAGATCTATAATAGAAACCCTCTGCCGACTAGCAAGCAATAGAATTCATGATGGCGAAAAGCCGCGAAAGCTCACCGTCGACATGTAATTGCTCAGTCGCGGAAAGGGTAGGTTGGACCCTGTGGAAAACGCCGCTTTTTTTTGCGCTGTAAAGGGAATATAACATGGGAGTGCAACATACCCAGTTGCAGAAACACGCCTCTTCCCCCAACATCTCATCTGCAACATGGCTGAGCAGACACACAGCGACCGCAACTCTACGGCCGTGGCTCCCGTACCTTCTCCTGAGCAGGTTATCGAGGCCATGATAGCCAGATACTCTCCCGGTATCTACTATAACACTGCACACAATGTTAGCCATCTGCGTCTTGTCGAGAATGAGGTGGTGCTCCTCACCGGTTCAACCGGAAACCTCGGAGCCCAGCTTCTCCTTTCATTGCTCTCCATGAGGA
Organism: Collybiopsis luxurians FD-317 M1; assembly: GCA_000827265.1. Lineage (NCBI taxonomy): Eukaryota > Fungi > Basidiomycota > Agaricomycetes > Agaricales > Omphalotaceae > Collybiopsis > Collybiopsis luxurians. The sequence goes on along the minus strand of KN834783.1, from coordinate 50,731 downwards.
CCGTGAAGCGGGTCTACGTGCTCAACAGGCCTCATTTGAGGAACTTGTCCATGATGGATCGACATCAGGCTCGTTTCAAAGAGAAAGGACTGGATACCTCTATTTTATATTCGCCCAAATTGGTGTTTCTCGAAGGTCGAAATTCACTTCCAGGTCTTGGTCTTGCTGCAGATGCCATCAAGGAGGTCAGTCCCTTGTTCGTTACTTTTTTTCTTTTTCCTTTCCTTTTTTGAGATCTTTGGAAGCTAATTCGGAGTTCTGCGCTAATCAGCTGCAAGGAGAGTTAACGATGGTCGTACATACTGCTTGGAACCTCAACCTCTGGGCTCCTCTGTCCAAATTCGAGTCCAACATTAAGGGTACCCGGACTCTGATCGACATAGTCCAAGGAAGTGAACATCGTGCAGATGTACGATTCCTATTCACCTCGACAATATCGGCCTGCTTTAGCTGGGACCGAGCGCGTGGACCGTACCCGGAAGAAGTCATCAAGGACGCCAAATATGCCGTGGGTCTTGGGTACGGCGAGAGCAAGTATATCACGGAAAGGGTACTTCTTTTTTTAAACAAAACAAAAAATTGCTTGAAACTGACCTCACGCGATGACAGATTTTGGCGCAGAGCGGAATCAACGCGACGATTTTACGTTGTGGTCAATTCAGCGGTGGAGAACCCAATGGAGCATGGCCCGTCTGGGAATGGTTCCCGATACTGCTACGCTCGGCTCTGCAAGTCGGAAGCTTTCCTAACATTGATCATGTGCGTTGACGACGAAGATCAGTAATGTGATACAACACTCACTGAGGACTGCTTTTCAGTGCTACACACAATATTGGGTACCGATGGATGCGGTTTCCAATACGATCCTCGACATCGCCTTTTCTAAGGAAAAACTTCCCTTGGTCGTCAACGTCCAGCAACCCCACACTATACGAGGAGAGCAAGTTATCCAAATGCTCAGGAATGCGCTTGTTGAGAAAGTAGGATTGCCTTCCCCCGACTCCTTACCTCTCATACACCCTGGAGAATGGATCTGGAAGCTCCGCCGAATGATGCAGGACGATAGACTGTCACCTGAATCTCGAGAAATTGTGGTAAGCCGTCCGAGATTTGACCTGGCAGCTGTTTGTATTCCGCTGATTCGAACTATGCTTTGCCATTCACAGGAAGCGATGATCAATATCAGTATTTCATACAGAATACCTCAGGCTCCGGATACTCCATCGACGGATGACCACTCCTCTACCTCAAAGCCCCGAACTACCCAGACGGTTCTTAGCTTGGAATTGGACTCTTCAAATGCGAAGAGACTGAGTAGCACGATTAGGGAACTGAAACCGATAGATGAAACTATGGTGAACAAATGGGTGGAGTATTGGGTTAGAGTGGGATTTATTGAACGCCGTTCGCTTGCTGCGTCGAGGCCTCATTCTAGGCTTTGATGGCAGAGTTTTGGGTATTAATACAATGTCAAGAGAGAGATCAAGAACGTAAACTATATGAAGATTGATTTTGCCAAAGTATTGGATTAAATACAAACTGCAAACCTGCGGCTGGCAGGGTTAAATTCTCGTTCGGCAACATAATGCAGCCATGGACATACGAACTGATAACTCCCAGTATAACTACGTGCAGTGTTTCCGCAACGGTTGGAGGTAGACATCGTAATTTAGCATTCCGTTAGGCCCTCCAAGACGACAATCCTAGACTATGCACCCATTTACGCAACCAACCCACACCGAGCCCTTCTTTCTTGCGAATTAAAGCATCCCGCGAAGCAACAAGTTCATGTCCTACTCGTGCTGAAAAGGGTGAGAAGTAAAAGGATATAATGGCCCTGAAATAAAAAAAAATTCGTTGATCACAATTTATGTTTCGTGCAGCGTGAGAAGGAAAACTCACCAGATTGCACCCTGGAATAAAGGACTTATAATCTGATCCCGAAGTGTAACCCACAAAACACGCCTCCATTCGACCTCTATTGATTCTGCGACAAGAGCAGCATCAGTTGAAGACTCTTTCTTATCTGCCTTGCCTGCAAAAGATTTCGATATTCGGTGGATATGAACAAAAGGCTGAATGCTTCTCAAATATGTCAATTCGAAGCGGAGATCTGGAAGTGGTGGAAGACGAGGGCGCTCAGGTTCATGGGCTCTATGTTCACGTTGAGTTTGGGGAAATTCATGCTTGTATTCGTGAAGAACGAATGGTGGGTGGGTCGACGACATGTGGGCGCGGTACAAGAGAGTACAATCTTGCGTACGTAATAAAAGACGCCCGGCATATCCCGGGCGCTACAGTGAACTTAGTTCTATATAAGTATACAGCTCCTTCGCAGATCTCGGCAACTTCTTCTTTTGGGGCCTGGGCCAAAGTTTTGGAAAATTTCGATCAAGAGCTTACTCCTCTGGACGTACAGTGGCCGACCAGCGAGAATGAGGTTGTCTATCGTTTTCCGTTCTGACTCGGACAGACGAAGATCTGGGATTATCACTGAAGACTGTGCGCTATACAAGGAGCTCAACGCGTCGGGTGATAACGATATGGATGAAGAGCAGCCAAGGGGCCAGAATAGGCCGGTGCATTTGTCACGGCTGGGAATGGAAATGCTAGTCGGACTAGCCAGACTGTGACAGCAATGTCATATGCGAGTCTGAAAGCCACAGGAAGGGAATAGAGTAGGGTACCGCGCAGGATTTTCCTGGTGGTAAGCACGTTGCGACACTCAGTCACCAGTGTGGAGAGTGGTAAATTGTTTAGTGGACTTCCGGGGACTGCTAGGCCATCTGCGGAAGCCCACTGCTAAGCGATTTTCAGATTTCCGAGTCCCAGGCTCCCCAGTGGAATTCCGGCGGTAAGGTGGTTGGTGGATAACCTTACTGGATCGAATGATGGTGCTAGTAGTAGTACCTAGAGTAATCGTACACTAGTACAAGCCTACATCTACTCGCTCTTCATTTCCACTATTCGGATTTGCTTCATGGTATCTGTTTATTTGTTTTGAGCAATGTACTGCGGGAACACATTTGTCCGTTGTGGCCTAAATTGAGATTATATGAAATTTTACTGTACTCCAACTTTCAAGATGAAGTCACAGCTGATTGCCCAGTTGTAATCATTGGGTCTTTCATCTTTCTGCTTGCATTGAATGGTGTCACAGGGGAAGTACATACATAGTAGGCATCCACTTAAGCCGGCGGAGCTATAATAGTGCATCTGATCGGAAAGCTTCCTTTCATTAATTCAATGACTCGGACAACTCCGTGGATGGAAATAAGCGCCATCGATTCCACAAGCTAGATCACGAAAAACTAACTGTAAGCGGAAAAATGGATAATAGCAGGGGGGAAGGGGGATTACCTGATTTGGAAAACCTCGCTGTACGTTCTCCTACTGATGAATAGGACCAAATCTCAAAGTGAAAAAGATCGGAGCTTCTGATCATGCTCAAGCTGTCTCGAATCTCTCGATTCCACCTTGAGGTAAAATATTCTCTCTGCTTTCTTTTTCCTTTTCGTATGGATTTCTAGCATCATAGTTAAGAATCGGTAGAATTCTCAAGGTTTGTAAGTGCTTTGACGGTCTGTGTTGAGCAGAGGAAATGTGATACTTTCTTGGTTCAATGTGAGACTGTAGTCATCAATACTTCGGGTATCAACTTCTTTTGCTTATGATGAGAGATCTGATTGTTCTCCGCTCTTTCCATTTTCCTAATCAGCGTTTCCTCGTGCCCTTTGTTGTTCAAAACTCATTAGCTCCAACTATCCGCCTGAAAACAGGGAAGCGAAGCGAAGAACGCTGGTTCAAAGAGGCCGAAAGCTCAAATAGGTAATACATCATTTATGTCCGGTAAGCTACCTGTGCTCAGCGTCTTTTATTCTCTAGTTGTCAGACTCATATTGAAATTATGCTCCATGACTTCTTGCAGTGGACCGTTTTACAAGGACCGTTTTACAAGGACCAATTCGAATCAGCTTCGACGGATTTTCAAAGTGGCCGTTGGATTGCACTGCGGAATAGATGCATCACGGGAGACATTGATCGTTAACTTATTTGCTTCGGTGCCACTTGCTAGACAAGACTATGCTGAAAACTCTTCTATTAATCGGATCAATGGTATGTTTGTTTATTGGCGGAAGGTTATTCTTTTAAACCGGCGACTTCGAGGCGTTTCCGCAGATAGCTTTTTCCTCTAATCGCTATCACTTCCCCAGCCAGGCCTGATAAAAATAATGCCATCGGAGGAGCAAGAATATCTTGCCAATACAGGTGCCAGAATAATCTTCAGTACACTTGATCTCATAATTGCGTCGGTCGGTTATGGTATGCAATTGTCAATTATTGATCTTTGGCCTTGAACGCATCAATCGATACAGGTGCATTGGTCTTAATGACATATACTGGGCTCCGATATTTGAGGTGAGATTGCAGCCCAGTTCAGGCTTGGTTCAGCTTCTTACATTCGGCTTCTCGATTAGCATGAAGTCACGGAACCCTTCCAGAAATGCTTTATTTATTGGCTGCATAGCAATGCTGCTTTTCTTCACAGTAAAGTTTCTTTACACTTCAACCGTCACATTTCTTGTCATTTCCTCTGCATCTGGAAAGATGACAAACAATGTCGCTGCCGAACAAGAGATGATTTGGCAAGATATGTATCCTGTGGCTCGGGTAACTTCGGTAAATCAACATGTGTGATGACTCCAAAAAAATTGTTAATTCCTACTTCAGATTCTCATAGCAGATAGTGTTATGGTCTGGAGAGCATGGGTATTATTACCCGCAGGCAGATTATGGAGAGGAATTCTGAGTTTTTTGGTGATAGCTTGTATAGGTGCGTTACAGAACATAAATTGCTTTGACTTTACTTTTTAGACATTCCGCGCTTACAGGATTAAGCATTGCCGACTGCATCGTGGATGATAAAGTGGCCATGCAAGAAGTTGAAGGTCTGGAGACAAATCTAGACTGGATTCTACTTGCCATATCCTCAATCATCAATGTATTTGTGACTTTGCTGATTGTGTGGAGGTGGTGGTAAGTTCAGCGTATACTATTAGAGGTTATGAACTTGAGAATGAATTTAGCTGAAGTGCACACAGCACTAAGTTGATCACACAGATCAAAAGGGGGAAAAAGCGCCACTAGATTGTTCATGTATGTAGGTGGCTTTATATACAAGTACACAATGTTATACGTAGTCAACCATTGGCTGGATAAAAGATAGATGAGAACATGTAACTAAGTATCATGAGAACTAGTACACGAGAGTGGGTATATGTGATAGGAATCATGAGAACTGAGATGTGATGGTGAGACAAAATATAAGTACACTACTACTAAAGATAGAACAGTGTGAGATAGCAAGGGAACATAAATATAAGTATAGTACAACTACGAGAAAGTGTTCCATATATAGATGTATCCAATCGTACCTTGTGAATACCTAATAATAATCCAATACTCCCCTTCAAACCTTTGCGAGTCCCATAGACGTAGCGAAGTGTTTGGCCTTTAGAGAAGGTAAGGCTTTAGTGAAGATATC